>CM042143.1:85205929-85215929 GCA_023376005.1 Doryteuthis pealeii | reverse complement strand
CATCATGATCGGATCACTGGTGTAGGTGCAAATGGTTATTTTGTGACGGACAGAAATTGTCATTATGTAGTAGATATAAGAATTTCCATATAATACAAACATATTTAAGTTCTAATGCCTTGTCAAAGTTTCATCATGATCGGATCACTGGTGCAGGTGCCAACTGGTTATACCAGACAGACAGAAATTGACATTTATGTAGTAGATGTTAGAATTTCCACATAATACAAACAGATTTAAGTTCTAATGTTAATTGTCAAAGTTTCATTATGATCGGATCACTGGTGTAGGCGCAAATGGTTATTCTGTGATGGACAGAAATTGTCATTATGTAGTAGATTTGTTTAATTTACTTTGTTATTGTACATATAGCTACATATCGTATTATACAAGACGGTGAAGGTAGTCTCCCTGGCGTAGTGGTTAACGTGTTGGTCTGCAAGACTTTAGTAAGCGGGTTCGAACACTGGTGGCACTATTACATTCAGTTTCGGATAAATACCCTTGGGAAAGATATGAACCCCTCATCCCCAAGCTATGATTTGAATAGTAACATTATTGTTGCTTCTACAATAATGGCTTTGGCATTAGATAACCCATGAAAGGCGCTCTCTGAAAATAAAGATTTATTTTCATATTTCAGTTTCTGCATTTTCTTTTTCTGGTTAGGGGAGGGGGTTGAATTTCTATATCACAGCTCTCAATGGAAATCCTTCATTTTATGCACGCCCCCTTACCTTTGATATTCGCTCTACAAAATATGGCTTCTTCTTCTTCTTCTTCTTCTTCTTCTTCTTCTTCTTCTTCTTCTTCTTCTTCTTCTTCTTCTTTCACTGATTTTATTTTTACTCTGACATCGAATTAAAATAGTTTTCTTTCTGAAAGGGTCGCTGCCAGAAGAAGAGAATTTTTCAGGAAAATTTATTTATAATTTTAAAAAAAAAGATAAAAAAACAAAAAATATGTTCGTAAATAACTTTACGAAGCCGAGGGAGAAAGTGAGCGGTTAAATATGGCAGAAAAATGAGAAATATATAAATCATTAAAAAAAAAAAGCGGGAAATATAAATAAAACATCAAAAACAGTTCAGGTCAAAATTCTTTTTTCTGTTTTTTTTTTTCTTCCTTTAAATTGGGGGAAAATAAAAAAAAAAATTAACAAAAATGATAAATGAAATAAAAGATGGAGAAAAAATTAAAAAATAATAAAAACTGAAAAAGAAAACAAATACATCGAGCAGAAATCGGGCAGTGAATTTGATTGGCAGACAAAACGATTTTTATATTGAGGGGAAAAAAGAAAGAAAGAATATATATATATATTATATATATATATGTGTGTGTGTGTGTGTGTGTGTGTGTGTATGTCTATATGTGTTGTGTGTGTGTGTGTGTGCGCACACGCATGTGTCTATGCGTGTGTGTACGAAGCCTTTCCTTGAAATATGTCAATATTTTAACATCAAATACGCACGTACATGAAAGTGGTATCTTATTTTGCATAAGAAAGCATACACACAAATACGCACACATACGCATATATATATATATATATATATATATATATATATATATATATATATATATATATGTGTGTGTGTGTGTGTGTATGTATATATGATTAATGTTGCCATGTAAACATAATAAATTCAACGTTGTTTCTTTTACTGTGCTCAATATCGAGAATAGAACCACTATAAAATCAAATGTAGACGGAGATGATTAAAGCGTTTTATTCAACTTTTGAAATAAACTTTTAAAAACCTTTAACTAAAACCGACATAAACAACACCTAATACATCCAAGGGCAAATGAATAAAATCAGAAATTCACAACTAGCATGGCAAACGGTAAATGAAATCAGTAGTAAGAAAAAGCACCTCGAGATCAAAACTAAAAGCAGCCAGCCAAAAAGATAGACTCCACAAGCGGACAGAACATATCCAGAAACTGCTGGGAACTCCCTCCTAAAATCATAGAAAATAACACACAAAAAATCGTTGATAGCCAACTAGACATCAAGCTGATGGACGATATATATATTAATATATATATATATATATATATATATATATATATAATAAAACAAAAAGAATTTTTTTAAAAATTTCTGAGAACAAAATACATTTTGCGGACCTTCTTTTTTATAGATATTTTTCTAACTCCTGTCATTTATAAAACATCCATCAATTTCTTCATCCCATAATCAATCCTGAGGAAGGTTTAAATAAACCAAAACGTTTAAGCGTCGATACATAAATTCATCTTATTTTTGGAACACTTCGTTTTTCAAATTTCTTCATATATATATATATATATATATATATATATATATATATATATATATAAGGAAGTTTGGTATGTACGTATCGACTTATAACTCGGAAAAAGGATGTCATTCAGATTCGAAATATTGCATACAGATTAATATGCCTATAACTAAGAAACACACACAATTTGGTTTTGATTTTTACTAATTAAGTGATATAATTTAATGATCTAAAAAATTAGAAAATACCGTATACAGACTTTCACCCCCACTCCACTACCATCGACATGAGTCGAGTTTTTTAACTTTCAATATAGAAAAATCAAAAACTACTGTTAACAGATCCTTCAACCCCCATATATATATATATATATATATATATATATATATACTTACAAACGACTTCTCAAGACACTCGAGAGATGCCATCAGAATTGGCTTCGCAGGATTTTAGGGATAGAATGGTTGTCATTTACACCAACACCACAATACTTGAAAGATGTCACCTGCCTAGTATTAAGAGTTTGATCCTTAGATCTCGTCTTCGCTGGTCTGGTCATTTAGTTCACATGAATGATTGCCGAATCCCAAAATAACTATTTTACGGGGAAAACTCAACTAGCAAACGTTGTCAGTACAAACCCAAATTGAGGTTTAAGGACTGCCTCAAAGACATGCTGAAGAACACTGCTATTGCTGTGGAGGATTGGGAGAAGCTAGCTTGTAATAGACCTGACTGGAGAGTCACCATCTACCTCTCTGTGGAAGAATTTGAGTCCAACCGAATTAAACCCTAGAAATTGAAGCGGGCTATTAGAAATGGTAATTTTCAGCCCAGCAACATTCAAAGTGGAGAAGTTCCAACATGTAGTTTATGTGTAAGAGTAAGTCTCTCCAGAGCATGCCTGGTGAGTCATCTGAGAAACACAAGAATAGAGTGGCAAATGCTACTGGCACCCAACTATGAGAAAAACAGCCAACAAGTGATCTAATGATAGCGTGGACATAACGCAGCATAGCGTACAATCAACGGTGCTCAGTGACTCTCAGTTGATGAGTAAAATACCTATCTCTCTCTCTCTCTCTCTCTCTCTCTCTATATATATATATATAATATATATATATATATATATATATATATATATATTATAAAAAAAGAAGGTCCGCAAAATGTATTATGTTTTCAGAAAAAAAATTTTTATTCTTTTTATCTTACATATGCATATGTAAGATAAAAGAATTTTTAAAAATTTTCTGAAAATATAATACATTTTGCGGACCTTCTTTTTTATAAAATATGAATGATAAGCATCTTTCCTAAGAGCCCCTTTCAGATTTTAAGTTCTGCACCACAGATTTTAGCCCCCTTGCAGCATTTTTACCCGTTGCAGCAGATTTTAGCTCCCCAGTTCTGCACCACAGATTTAGCCCCCTTGCAAACCTGAGATTTTAGCTCCCCAGTATCTATTTTATATATAAGTAACAGCATTTTAGCTAGTAGGATCTATTTTATGCAGCATATTTAGCTCCCCAGTAGGATATATTTTAGCTCCCCAGTAGGATCTATTTTATGCAGGCATCTGCACCACTGCAGCATATTTTAGCTCCCCACAGCCTTTTTAGCCCCCTTGCAGCATCAACACCCCAGCACAGCATCAGATTTTAGCTCCCCAGTAGGATCTGCACCACTAAGTAGCACAGCCCCAGATTTTACAGTAGATCCCACAGATTTTAGCCCCCTTGCAGAAGGCAGATTTTAGCCCCCTTGCAGCATCAGATTTTAGCTCCCCAGTAGGATCTGCACCACAGATTTTAGCCCCCTTGCAGCATCAACACCCCCAGATTTTAGCTCCCCAGTAGGATCTGCACCACAGATTTACCCAGCCCCTGTAGTATCAACAGAATATGGGTTTGATAATATGTGAAAGAGAAGTCTACACAATGGAAAGATGTTTTGATAACTTGAAATTTATAAATTTACTCATAGAGATCTCGTCAGATAAAAAAAAGCAAGCATTTGTGTTCCAAGTCGACATCTGTCTTTGGCGAAGTTCATTTATTTTACAATTTATCAAATCAATGTATGTCAACCAAATATTAATGTGATTTTCTTGTTTTTGGAAATAAGATTTTATCATATTTTCTACTGTTTTCTAAATATCTATCACAAAGTTTATTTTCGTTTTAAAGCCTTCTCTCGATGACAACAAATATTCTATGCCTTTAAAATGTGCAATTTAAACATGGACTTATAATTTTAAATTCATTTTTCTTTGGTCCTGATACTTTGTTCTTCAGAAACGACGTCCAAATATTATTGGGATATATTTGCATAAATAGGGCGAATTAATGAATAATTCTGTTGTGATTCTATTATAAGGGAGATTCGGTGTCTGTTTTAAATCGAAATTACATAATTGCTTACGTCACAACACCCTTAGCAATAGCGTAAGTTTATCAATCAATATTTAATTCATAGTCGAAATCATTAATACATAGAATAAATCTGATTCATTAACGATATCTCTATGAAAATCTGAGTTAGAATTGCCTCAAAACAGTCCATGTTATTTGTGCGTTTAAAACTCTTACAATGTGTTTTATATATCACTAAGAAATAAAGGTTTAAATAATTTACGGTGAGTTTAATTTGCATACTGGTTTGAACAAAACGGGGTTTAATAAATAATTACTTGATTTTGTTAATCTCTAATACTATTATTATATTCTCTAACGTAGTACAATCCATCCTAGGAATTTTTATAGAAACCAATTAAAATATAATCAAAATAAGTGTAATTTTTTTTATATGCGTTCTTATTTAATTTCGTTAATCTTTCTAACTTAATATATTTCATTGCATTAAAATTTAAATACTTACGCCCGGGGGGGGTGCATATTCTTGCTAGTGGATCTAAGTGCAAATTCTGAGGCAATATAAAATCCTCACCATTTTTAAAGAGAAAAACTCACAAGAATACTTAAATTCACAGACTATTTTGATAAGGTAATGAGAAATGAGGAAGGCTTAAAGAAAGAAAAATAAATTACAAATACATTGTGTATCTTGGTGGAGTCGCTTGTCGTGTAATGGTTATCGTCGTAAAATGAACATGGTGATGCGAGTTCAAATCCTGGACGAGACTGTTTTCGGTTCACATAGCACTAACATCCTTGGGAAAGGTATGTATCCAAGTATTCTCCCTCCAGCCATGAGTAAATAGTAGGGTAGACTGACTACAGTCATGAATTTGCTGACTAGAGATATTCATTTGGTTTGGTTTGGCTTTGTTTGTTTTACGGCATATCAACCTCAGTGGGTCATTTAATGCCGATAAAGTTTTGAAATAAATCAATTCTTAATGGATAATACAATTTTTTTATAAATATATTTTTCTATTTAACCCATAGATGGGACCCTAAGAGGTAATACCACTCCGGGTCAGAGTGGACCAGGGAACAATGGTGATGAAGGGATGCTCCACATTCCCCAAACCTCCAGAACTGGAACCTCACCATCAGATAGAGTTTAACGTCATTCCCAGGACATGTAGACCCGCAGTCACCGCCTTCTAGCACCCATATGATAAAAAGGGTTGGGGCTTGCCATAAGGGCAATAGGGTTAGGAAAATCATATAGGTGCTAGGGCTTGACGTGACCAGCCGATTGATCGGAGGGGGGCCTCTCCGACCGCCCGTCTAGCCCAAGATAGGGCCAAAGTGGAGTATTGCAAGTCATGAACTGCTCATCCACCTGGGCTCTATCCTTAAGCATCACGGGTCGCCACCTACGGCCAACAGGTGGCCCCGTTGGGGGAGTCTTACCCCTCTGCAGAGGTGCAGTCGGTGCATTCTAACGCCCCACCGACAGGGCGGATATTTATTTGGGTAACTAGGATTTTCATAGAGACTACGTCAATAAATTAAGATACATTCTTTTTAATGTTTTAATTATTTTGACTATAAATTAAATACTCATTGATAAACTTACCAAATTTTGATGATATTGTGGCGTATGAAATGACGTAGTTTCGATTACAGACAGACAGACAACGAATATCCATTATAATAAGTTAACACGACAGTCAAACCTCTGTATCTTTTAGAATTGTCATTGACCTACGATTACCCCCACTTCTCACATCCCCCAGGGGTTGAGAGATAGAAGCACGATAACAATTTTTTGATTCTTGTCTAAATGGGACAAATTCTAATGATAATTCAAATATAAATCGGCAAAATAATCTGACCTCCAAAACATCTGTTTTGAGAGAAAATCATATCACCTTCATGATTCATAGGTATATCATTGAATTATGATGAAAATCCTATCCTAGCTTTTATATTTAAGAGAAAATTATACTCGGTAGCTCAGTCGGTAGAGTATTTGACTAGGAATCGCAAGGTTCCTAGTTCGATACCGGCCCTCGCCAACTCAGCGTATGAGTTGCACAGGGATCGGTTCGGTAAATTGAGGATCTGATGGTAGCTGTGGCGCTCCACCTCAGACGTTAAAAAACAATCTCCTTGCGCAAGGGAAAAGGGGATAGACTCCCTCGCTGTCTGACTGATACCGACTTTAGGCCACCACAACGACTTTATTTTACTATATATATATATATATATATATATATATATATATATATTAGAAAAAAATTTTGCTAAATTTTGCAATTCAGTCAAAAACTGACCCTCACATTTTGTCTGTCACTTCCCCCCTCTCTTTACATATGTTGATTAACTACTTATATATGCTAGTTTCTCTGTGAGATTAAAGAGACGGATTGGAGAGTGTAAGAGGGAAATTGAATTTCCAAATGTATTTGTATATTATTATTCTATGTATATTTGATAGATATTTAGAAAACAGTAGAATATATTAAATACAAATAAAGTGGAAAGTTAATCGAAACTTACAATGAATGGATTCTATTTTGATAAGAGGTACAAGACTGAGTGAACGGTAATATAATACTCGTTAGGGAATACAGTTGTATTTACCTCAACCTCCCACCAGGTAAGGATGTGACACAAGGTCTTTTAAACGTAGGAAGCCACGCGCAAACCGAAGCTCATGCGATTGATCGTTTAAAAAAATGCGTCGATCCTCTGGATATTCCTCTTTTGAAGCGCCTCAGGCCCCGGGCAATAAACCCAGCCAAACCCTTTTAAATCTAGGGGGCAGGTGTTACCTGGAATCATGTGATTTATTTGCCCAGCCGCCGGATACAGCTTTGGAAAACGGGGCGCCAAGAATAACACTATCAATGTCTATATTGAAAATAGAACAGTCTATTCTATTCCAGAGGGGTGTTATATCTTCTCTACAACAGTAAATATCTTCTTCACTGAACATGAGCTGAAGACACGTGAAAATCGAGCAGCTCAAAATGTCCAACTATTCTGTCAATCGTGTGCACAAGATTCAACCGAACTAACACAACAATATGATAGAAATCTTAAATAAATAAAAAAAATCTCACATTGACTGAATTTACATCATGAACTGTTAAACACGTTTCTCTGGTCAACAAAATGATTAATTAAATCACTAGAAACGATGAAAGGTTTAAAAATAAAAGGAAAGAAAACTCGAAAAATAAATTAAAAAAGAAAAAGGTAAACATAAACTTGAAATTAGATATATATCAAGAAAGAATAAAAGAAAAGGTAAAAGAGAAAAATGCAAGAAAAAAAAAAGAAAAAAGAAAAGGCTAAGAGAGAGAAAGAAAGAAGGAATGAAAAAGGAGGAGAGAAAGAAAAAAAGTCTGAAAAGAGAAACTAACCAACAACAAATACGCGCACACACACACACACACACACACATACACACACACACACACATATATACATATATATATATATATATATATATATATATATATATATAGAGAGAGAGAGAGGGAGAGAGAGAGAGATGTGAGGTATCCAAAACTTGGTTGTAAGGGATGATTCTATATGTGATTTCTAAGACACACTGTTTATTATTGTATGATCCAGTATGTACAAATACAGTGAATCTTTAAATCACTACAGAGAACTCAATGTATAATAATCGGGATATATATATATATATATATATATATATATAATATATATATATATATGAACGAGTCACAACTCACAGACTAAGTTTTGATCTGAAGATCACATAGGAGAGAAACTCTCAGTAACCAGGTGTTGAGTCCATGTCCACGCTACGTTAACTCAAATATAAACGCTCTATCAATGATATTTAGCACTCTCTACTTAGAAATACGCAGCGTGCACACACACACACACACACACACACACATATATATATATATATATATATATATATACTAGCAGAAAAAACACCCTCCGAGCGGTGTAAATTAATTTTGAAAAATTTTGCCTGAGAGGTGGGAGTTAAAAATTCAGTGTCTGTATCATAGTAAGTAAAATCATCAAATTTATTAAAAGACTTAAAAAATTAAAACTATTTGAAATGGAAACTTAGCTCTGTCACCCTCATAAAAGATATTACGTGTATTTATTAATCATCAATTAAATAATTATTTTAATATTTAATGCAGACATTTTACACAAAAGCGTAGGTGTTTTTTTATTTGTAAACATTTTAGTTAATCTCTTAATACTGAAAAAAATGAATTTTCTTGTTTGTAAATAATTTCTTGTGAAACTCTATAACTTAGATAACTTTAAATATATATCAAAATAAATAAACTATATATAGATATATAATACCGGCATGTATTTATTAAAACTTGTTTTAAAAACAATAAGGACCATCAAAGGTGGCATACTAAAATTTTGAGTGCATATAATACAAGTGTGTTCTTTATCTTAAGTATTGATGAGTATGTGTAATGTGACGTAGTTTTGGTTACAGACAAATAGAGACCTAATTTCCATTTATAATAATATATATATGTGTGTGTGTTATATATATTATATATATATATATATATATATATATATATGCATATACGTGTTCAGTATATATATATATATATATATATATATATATATATATATATATATATATACCGCTATGTCAATTGTTGTTGTTCCATGGATTGTTCGACAAATGTTGTTGACCTTCGTGACTTCCTCTGAGCCTCTTTGTGAGCTAAAGCTGAGGATCAATTAGTGACACGTGATTATATGAATCTAATTGCAAACTATGAGATCACGATTGTCTCGAGATCAGGTCACGAACTAATCAATGCCGAGATTTCAAAATGGATCAAACGAAAATTACACGAGTAGAGTGAGCGTTAATGTGGAAGCCATTCCATTGAGAAGAAGAAGAAGAAGAAGAAGAAGAAGAAGAAGAAGAAGAAGAAGAAGAAGAAGAAGAAGAAGAAGAGATTTGTTTATTTTTGCTTCCCTTACCATTTTCTTTTACTTGATTCTTAACTTATCATCATTCTGTAGCGATGTTTATAACGTGTCTTTCTTTCTTTCTTTCTTTCTTTTCTCTTACTTCGTCTCCTTCTTTGTGTGTGTGTGTGCGTGTATGTGTGTGTGTGTGTGTGTACAAAGTTATTATCTCATACCAATTTCTTTTTTCAGTTAATAATTTGAAATTTTCAAACGTGTTAATCTTGTTTCATTTTATTTTCATTTTATTTTTTCGATTAGTTTTCGATTTTCGTTTCTTTTTGGCTTTCAGCTTTTACTGTTCGCATTCCGCAGTTGTTGTTGTCTTTTTTGTTTTTTGTTTTTTCATCATCAAACTCAGCA
>CM042143.1:85195929-85200929 GCA_023376005.1 Doryteuthis pealeii | reverse complement strand
TGTTTGAAAAATTTTGCTGAGAGGTGGGAGTTAAAAATTCGTCAAGAGTTTGTATCATAAGTAAGTAAAATCATCAAATTTATTAAAAGACTTAAAAAATTAAAACTATTTGAAATGGAAACTTAGCTCTATCCCCTTATAAAAGATATTACGTGATTTATTACATTCAATTAAATAATTATTTTGAATATTTAATGCAGACATTTACACAAAAGCGTAGGTGTTTTTTTATTTGTAAACATTTAGTTAATCTCTTAATACTGAAAAAATGATTATTTCTTGTTTGTAAATAATTTTCTTGTGAAACTCTATAACTTAGATAACTTTAAATATATATCAAAATAAAATAAACTATATATAGATATATAATACGGCATGTATTTATTAAAACTTGTTTTAAAACAATAAGGACCATCAAAGGTGGCATACTAAATTTTGAGTGCATATAATACAAGTGTGTTCTTTATCTTAAGTATTGATGAGTATGTGTAATGTGAAGTAGTTTTGGTTACAGACAAATAGAGACCTAATTTCCATTATATATAATATATATGTGTGGTGTATATATATATATATATATATATATATATATATATATATATATGCATATACGTGTATTCAGTTTATATATATATATATATATATATATATATATATATATATATATATATATACCGCTATGTCAATTTGTTGTTGTTCCATGGATTGTTCGACAAATGTTGTTGACCTTCGTGACTTCCTCTGAGCCTCTTTGTGAGCTAAAGCTGAGGATCAATTAGTGACACGTGATTATATATGAATCTAATTGCAAACTATGAGATCACGATTGTCTCGAGATCAGGTCACGAACTAATCAATGCCGAGATTTCAAAATGGATCAAACGAAAATTACACGAGTAGAGTGAGCGTTAATGTGGAAGCCATTCCATGAGAAGAAGAAGAAGAAGAAGAAGAAGAAGAAGAAAGAAGAAGAAGAAGAAGAAGAAGAAGAAGAAGAAGAGATTTGTTTATTTTTGCTTCCCTTACCATTTTCTTTTACTTGATTCTTAACTTATCATCATTCTGTAGCGATGTTATAACGTGTCTTTTCTTTCTTTCTTTCTTTCTTTCTTCTACTTCGTCTTCCTTCTTTGTGTGTGTGTGTGCGTGTATGTGTGTGTGTGTGTGTGTACAAAGTTATTATCTCATACCAATTTCTTTTTCAGTTAATAATTTGAAATTTTCAAACGTGTTAATCTGTTTCATTTTATTTCATTTTATTTTTTTTCGATTAGTTTCGATTTTCGTTTCTTTTGGCTTTCAGCTTTTACTGTTCGCATTCCGCAGTTGTTGTTGTTTTTTTGTTTTTTTGTTTTCATCATCAAACTCAGCAGATCTATATCGGCTGCATTTGCTGAGTCACGTGATTCATTATTGATGTTTAATCGATAAAAACTGAAATTGCTAGATAATGAAAAAAAAAAAAAAAACCCAAAAAAAAAACAGAGGAGGGATATTAAAGTTAAAAAATATAGAAACAAAAAAAACAAACGGTAGCTAATAATTTTGTTAAAGCACGAAATTCATCTTTGCAAAAAGAATATAATTAGAAATAACCTTTTTTTATGCTTATTGTTTTCCAACTTTTTTAAGAAGTTTTTTTTTCTTTAATATCCGTACATAATTAGATATTTCTTTGTTTATTTTTGCGATTAGTGATCAAGTTCATATTTCGTAATTTCTATAAAGAATACGTGACGAAGAATAGAAAAGAAAAACACCATTCATTTATAAAATTTTTATTTACCAATTCTTTCGTTTGATTCTTTCCTTTCTTTTTCTTTCTTTTTTCCTTCGTTCTTTCTTTTTTTTAAATCCTTTTTCTTATTTCCTTCTTCTTCCGTAATTTCTTTACTCCTTCATATTTTTATTCTGTGGTTTTCTTTATTTTCATTCCTAACAATTTTCTTTCGTTTGATTTTTTTCTTTCCTTTCTTTCTATCTTTTTTGTCTTCATTCTTTTCTTTCATCAAATGCTTTTCTTATTTCCTTCTTTTGTCGTAATTTCCTTATTCTCATAATTTCATTCTTACTCGTTTTCTCTACTCTTTTTCTTAACCATTTTCATTCGACGTTCATCTCCCTGTTACTTTCATTTGGTTTGATTTCTTTGCTTAATGGCATATATATATCTACTTGGTTTATTTGATGACAAAGTTATCCTTGTAGAAGAATAGTAGTGTACTACTTAACCCATAACATATATTTGACATAAATTGTGTAGACATAGTGAAGAGTGCTTGGTACTGTCAGTTTCTCGCTTATGTCATGATATATATATATGTATATTCATGTGTGTTTTCTGATGGACTGTACACAGCAAGAAACCAATGGTAGCAAAATTGTTCAATATACGCATATATAGATATATAAAATAAATGCTTTAGTTTATTTTATTTGCGTTGGAACATTTTACTACCATTGGTTTCCTGCTGTGTAGCAGTCATCAGGCAACGAAAGTGTTTAGAAAATGATGCAAATGATATAAATATGGTTAAATGTGTGCGTTTGGTTAACTGTATTCGCGTGTCAATTGTTTGTTTACGTGGTTTGCGTGTGTAATATCGGATGTGCCTGTTCGTACGTGTGCAACAGAACAAGCGTATCCGACATCACACACGCAAACACGTAAACTTACAAATGACACGCGAATACAGTTGACCATTTTATATTATTTGCATCATTTTCAAAACACTTTCGTTGCCTGATGACTGCTATTACAGCAAGAAACCAATGGTAGCAAAATTGTTCCAATGCAAATAAATATAAACAAAACATTTATTTATTTATCTATTAACGCTCTATCACAGATATTGAGCCCTCTTCTAATAACTGTACGTTGGATTACTACTGCTTCTTCAAGTATAATGTGCCAACCATACACATTGATGATATACTTATATATATGCATATATGTGTGTGTTTTGTCAGAGGCATTTTTATTAAAGATTATAGACAGAGGATAGACAAGGCATGGTCAAACCTAAATCCTTAACAATGACTAACGATGGCTGAAAGTACATATGTATCAGATTTGGCAATTTTTAAACCAGTCTTCATCCACAGATGCAACATCTCGCTTGACCACATAAAAAGCCAATAAAAAAGTCACCAATATGTACTTGGCGGTCATTTGCAATGATAATCTATTAATAATAGAGATTAGGTCTCTATTTGTCTGTAACCAAAACTACGTCATTACTTACGTCACATTACCCAAAAATCATCATAAATAGAATGAATACACTCAAAATTTAAGCAGGCAAACTTAGACGGTCCTTATGTTTTTTAAAACTATTTAATGAATACATACCCGGTGGTATATATTCATATATAGTTTGTTTTATTTTAATATATATTTGAAGTTATCAGAACTCAATTACCATTTAAAATATTTTTTTTTTTACTCCTTTAATAAATTTGATGACCAGGACATGTAGACCCGCAATCACCGCATTCTAGCACCCATATGATAAAAAGGGGTTGGGGCTTGCCATAAGGGCAATAGGGTTAGGAAAATCATATAGGTGCTAGGGCTTGACGTGACCAGCCGATTAATCGGAGGGGGGCCTCTCCGACCGCCCGTCTAGCCCAAGATAGGGCCAAAGTGGAGTATTGCAAGTCATGGACTGCTCATCAACCTGGGATCTATCCTTAAGCATCACGGGTCGCCACCTACGGCCAACAGGTGGCCCCGTTGGGGGAGTCTTACCCCTCTGCAGAGGTGCAGTCGGTGCATTCTAACGCCCCACCGACAGGGCGGATATTCATTTGGGTAACTAGGATTTTCATAGAGACTACGTCAATAAATTAAGATACATTCTATGTTTTAATTATTTTGACTATAAATTAAATACTCATTGATAAACTTACCAAATTTTGATGATATTGTGGCGTATGAAATGACGTAGTTTCGATTACAGACAGACAGACACCGAATATCCATTATAATAAGTTAACACGACAGTCAAACCTCTGTATCTTTTAGAATTGTCATTGACCTACGATTACCCCCACTTCTCACATTCTCCAGGGGTTGAGAGATAGAAGCACGATAACAATTTTTTGATTCTTGTCTAAATGGGACAAATTCTAATGATAATTCAAATATAAATCGGCAAAATAATCTGACCTCCAAAACATCTGTTTTGAGAGAACAAAATATCACCTTCATGATTCATAGGTATATCATTGAATTATGATGAAAATCCTATCCTAGCTTTTATATTTAAGAGAAAATTATACTCGGTAGCTCAGTCGGTAGAGTATTTGACTAGGAATCGCAAGGTTCCTAGTTCGATACTGGCCCTCGCCAACTCAGCGTTTGAGTTGCACAGGGATCGGTTCGGTAAAGTGAGCATCTGATGGTAGCTGTGGCGCTCCACCTCAGACGTTAAAAACAATCTCCTTGCGCAAGGGAAAAGGGGATAGAGTCCCTCGCTGTCTGACTGATACCTGCTTTACCCCCCCCCAACGACTTTATTTTACTTATATATATATATATATATATATATATATATATATATATATTAGAAAAAAATTGCTAAATTTTGCAATTCAGTCAAAAACTGACCCTCACATTTTGTCTGTCACTTCCCCCTCTCTTTACATATGTTGATTAACTACTTATATATGCTAGTTTCTCTGTGAGATTAAAGAGACGGATTGGAGAGTGTAAGAGGGAAATTGAATTTCCAAATGTATTTGTATATTATATACAATAGCCAACTCTTAGCTTCTTGCTGCTGAGGAAAATTAAAATACAAATAAAGTGGAAAGTTAATCGTAACTTACAATGAATGGATTCTATTTTGATAAGAGGTACAAGACTGAGTGAACGGTAATATAATACTCGTTAGGGAATACAGTTGTATTTACTTCAACCTCCCACCAGGTTAGGATGTGACACAAGATCTTTTTAACGTAGGAAGCCACGCGCAAATCGAAGCTCATGCGATTGC
>CM042143.1:85188429-85193429 GCA_023376005.1 Doryteuthis pealeii | reverse complement strand
TTGTGTGTGTGTGTGCGTGTATGTGTGTGTGTGTGTGTGTACAAAGTTATTATCTCATACCAATTTCTTTTTTCAGTTAATAATTTGAAATTTTCAAACGTGTTAATCTTGTTTCATTTTATTTTCATTTTATTTTTTTTCGATTAGTTTCGATTTTCGTTTCTTTTTGGCTTTCAGCTTTTACTGTTCGCATTCCGCAGTTGTTGTTGTTTTTTTTGTTTTTTTGTTTTTTCATCATCAAACTCAGCAGATCTATATCGGCTGCATTTGCTGAGTCACGTGATTCATTATTGATGTTTAATCGATAAAAACTGAAATTGCTAGATAATGAAAAAAAAAAAAAACCCAAAAAAAAACAAACAGAGGAGGGATATTAAAGTTAAAAAATATAGAAACAAAAAAACAAAACGGTAGCTAATAATTTTTGTAAAGCACGAAATTCATCTTTGCAAAAAGGATATAATTAGAAATAACCTTTTTTATGCTTATTGTTTTCCAAACTTTTTTAAGAAGTTTTTTTTTTCTTTAATATTCCGTACATAATTAGATATTTCTTTGTTTATTTTTGCGATTAGTGATCAAGTTCATATTTCGTAATTTCTATAAAGAATACGTGACGAAGAATAGAAAAAGAAAAACACCATTCATTTATAAAATTTTTATTTACCAATTCCTTTCGTTTGATTCTTTCCTTTCTTTTTCTTTCTTTTTTTCCTTCGTTCTTTTCTTCTTTTTTTAAATCCTTTTTCTTATTTCCTTCTTCTTCCGTAATTTCTTTACTCCTTCATATTTTTATTCTGTGGTTTTCTTTATTTTCATTCCTAACAATTTTCTTTCGTTTGATTTTTTCTTTCCTTCTTTCTATCTTTTTTGTCTTCATTCTTTTCTTTCATTCAAATGCTTTTTCTTATTTCCTTCTTTTGTCGTAATTTCCTTATTTCTTCATAATTTCATTCTTTACTCGTTTTCTCTACTCTTTTTCTTAACCATTTTCATTCGACGTTCATCTCCCTGTTTACTTTCATTTGGTTTGATTTCTTTGCTTAATGGCATATATATATCTACTTGGTTTATTTGATGACAAAGTTATCCTTGTAGAAGAATAGTAGTGGTACTACTTAACCCATAACATATATTTGACATAAAATTGTGTAGACATAGTGAAGAGTGCTTGGTAACTGTCAGTTTCTCGCTTATGTCATGATATATATATATTGTATATCATGTGTGTTTTCTGATGACTGATACACAGCAAGAAACCAATGGTAGCAAAATTGTTCAATATACGCATATATAGATATATAAATAAATGCTTTAGTTTATGTTTATTTGCGTTGGAACAATTTTACTACCATTGGTTTCCTGCTGTGTATCAGTCATCAGGCAACGAAAGTGTTTAGAAAATGATGCAAATGATATAAATATGGTTAAATGTGTGCGTTTGGTTAACTGTATTCGCGTGTCAATTGTTTGTTTACGTGTTTGCGTGTGTAATATCGGATGTGCCTGTTCGTACGTGTGCAACAGAACAGCGTATCCGACATCACACACGCAAACACGTAAACTTACAAATGACACGCGAATACAGTTGACCATATTTATATTATTTGCATCATTTTCAAAACACTTTCGTTGCCTGATGACTGCTATACAGCAAGAAACCAATGGTAGCAAAATTGTTCCAATGCAAATAAATATAAACAAAACATTTATTTATTTATCTATTAACGCTCTATCACAGATATTGAGCCCTCTTCTAATAATACTGTACGTTGGATTACTACTGCTTCTTCAAGTATAATGTGCCAACCATACACATTGATGATATACTTATATATATGCATATATGTGTGTGTTTTGTCAGAGGCATTTTTATTAAAGATGATAGACAAGGATAACAAGACATGGTCAAACCTAAATCCTTAAAATGACTAACGATGACTGAAAGTACATATTTCAGATTTTGGACAATTTTTAAACCGTCTTCATCCACAGATGCAACATCTCGCTTGACCACATGAAAAAGCCAATAAAAAAGTCACCAATATGTACTTGGCGGTCATTTGCAATGATAATCTATTAATAATAGAGATTAGGTCTCTATTTGTCTGTAACCAAAACTACGTCATTACTTACGTCACATTACCCAAAAATCATCATAATATAGAATGAATACACTCAAAATTTAAGCAGGCAAACTTAGACGGTCCTTATTGTTTTTTAAAACAGTATTTAATGAATACATACCCGGTGGTATATATTTATATATAGTTTGTTTTATTTTAATATATATTTGAAGTTATCAGAACTCAATTACCATTTAAAATATTTTTTTTTTACTCCTTTAATAAATTTGATGATTTTACTTACTTATGATACAAACTCTCTGACATTGAATTTTTCACTCTCACCCCCTCAGGCAATATCTTTTAAAATCTAATTTTTACACCGCCCGGAGAGCTTTTTTTCTAATAATAACATATATATATATATATATATGTGTGTGTGTGTGTGTGTGTGTGTGCGTGCGCGTGCGCGCGTGCGCGAGCGCGTGTGTGTGAGTGTATATAAAAATGAAAAAGCGGTCTTCTTTGCAAACCATCGTCAGAATATTTTTTGGTTATATTCAGAAGCCGCAACATACAAATAACTTACTAACGACCATTTCAATTTTTGTTCTCGATAACAGATGACCAACAATGATTTGCTAAACAAACCGAAACGTTATAACGTAGGCTCCTATAATGAAATATCACCCATCTGCATACTTTTCTTTTCATTATCTTATATACTTACAAACCGTCGGATTAATTTCCATTTATCGTGATATTCATATTTACCAATCCCTCCGCACGAGCAGGATGTGACACAAGGTCAATATATTTCACGGAGTTTAACAGGTTTGAATTCAGGGGTTTCCTTCTCCTAGACTGGTTGTCTAACCAAGGTTTAAAAGCACAGTCTGACCATAACTGGGGGGGGGAATAGTTGTATGACGACCTTTCCCAAGGTTACAAGCGCTATGTAAAATGCAACCTGCCTTGTCCAGGATTTGATCTCGGGTCTACGAGTTCATTTCCTACGACCCTAATTTCTAGATTCTTCCTGATATATATATATATATATATATATATATATATATATATATATGTATATATAAATATGTATATATATATATATATATATGTATATATATGTATATATATATATATATATATATATATATATATATATATATATATATATAGATAGATAGATAGATAGATAGATGAGAACGCCTTTATTTGAAAATCTAAACTAATATTATGAAGTCCACTTATGGGGTGGGGGGCGTAATTCTAAGAATGTTGAGAGTTTCTTTAAAATTGCCGATAAAGTTCTTTTTTATTATTTTTTCTTATCATCTTAAAAATTTAAGTTTGCTTCAGTTTTATACAAAAAATATCCACCATTTTTCCCCATGTGCTTTTCACTATCACTTGTCGTTTTTAATGGTCTAATCGAGACGTTCCTCTTACTTTAAAATCCAGAGAAACCTTTTTATGTATCTGGGATGTTCAATTTTTAAAAAGCTGTTTTGAATACAGAACTTTCCTTTTCAAAGTCTGGTTTCCTTGTTAGGGGTGGATTTATTCATGAAGGATACTGTATCTTATAATATACTCAGTAAGATTTGTCAAATCATCCAGGCCATATTACCCACCCACTTCACTTTTTCTTAAATTTTGTCCAGGTGTGGACTATGCTAAAATGAGACACTCCCCAAAATTTGAGCATCCGATTCCAAAAATCACCCAATTTGGAGAGCTAAAAATCGACTTAACTTAGTCAATATATATATATATATATATATATATATATATATATATATATATATATAGAGAGAGAGAGAGAGAGAGAAAGATAGATAGATAGATAGAGAGAGAGAGCGGGGGTGGATCAGAAAAATATTCGATGTCTCCCAGCCCCCCTCCCATTATAGCCTTGCGCCAGACTAAGCAAAACAGAGTAAATTCTAAACTTAAATTTTCTTTCCTGACCAAATGGTGTAGTCCTGGGCAAATAGTGTACTCCTGCCACATTCTATCGCAGTCAGTACATTCATGTCCTTATAAAATCCATATCGCTCACCTGATATGAATATCTAAATTGTTTTAGCTCTATTTCTGACTGTTACTTCCGTGATGTTTTGTCGAATAACACGGAAGAAGTTGAAACGCACAAGTGTGTGGTTAAAGAGTGCACACACACACATACACTCATTTACACATTTACACACTTATACACACACACATGTACATGAACGCACACACTTGTGTTTTTGGACTGATTGCACATATAAATATATTTCTTGACATTAAAAACTTGCATAATATGTTGCATGGCATATGGAAAATTCTTCTACTGATTCTTCCTGGCAACTGGTTGATTCTTCACTGTCTGTCTGTCTGTCTCTCTCTCTCTCTCTCTGTCTGTCTGTCTGTCTCTGTCTCTGTCTGTCTCTCTCTCTCTGTCTGTCTGTCTGTCTGTCTCTCTCTCTCTCTCTCGTGCTTGCTCACCCCCTCTCTCATTCTCGCTCTTTTGCTGGACACTTTTGCACAGACCTGATATGTTTCTTTTTTTACATTGGTTATATTTCTTTGTTCATTATTTTCATTGCTTATTCTCTCCTTCCCTCTCTCTTTTCTCTTTCTCTCCATCTCTCTCTCTCTCTCCACCCACCTCTCTCTCTCTCTCTCTCTCTCTCTCTCTCTCTCTCTCTCTCTCTTCTCTGGACACTTTTGCACAGACCTTATGATTTCTTCTTTTTAACCTTGTTTATATCTCGTTCTGGAAACCTCAAGTGGTGTAATACTTAACAAGCTAGATTTGCAGACTATTGTTAGTGAGTTCAATTCTCATGTGGCGCCCGATAATTCTGGCCTTGTACCACAGCTAAGCTTAATAAATAATTATATTTCTTTGTTCTATACTTTTGTTGCTCATTTATTTTACAACTT
>CM042143.1:85175929-85183429 GCA_023376005.1 Doryteuthis pealeii | reverse complement strand
AATACAAAACAAAACACTAGCTGTTGTGGTTAGTAGTATGGTGTTAATTGGTGCGCTGACACATTGTGCTTTGCTTCACTGCGTAGTCTAATTTGACAAATTGTGCTTTACGTGTTCGAACTGGGCCAGAACGCCGCAGAATCAACTAAAATATTTTTTGTGCGAAAGGTGAAAGCAGTAACCAGATGGTTGAATATAGTTTGCTCATGTTGCGTGAACCTCGATGATCAGGAAAGATAAGCCTAAAACTGTGGATTCCGATGCCGTACTCCAAGACATAGAGACAAATTCAGCGAGAAGCAGTCGGAGAGTATCAAGTGAGCTAGGCAGTAGATACACGCTGTGCTTGGTAGTGTCGTGGTAGTTGGTGCGCTAACACTCCGTGTGTGGTATGAAAGCCGTAGTAATGAACACAGTCTAATGCGAGGACTTATGATCTGGGCCATAACACGACAGAAGTAATCAGATGGTTTAAGAAATTTCACTTGTATTTAAAAAAATCAGGCAATGTCAAGTTTGTCTAAAGCGTGTATATATATATATATACATATATATATATGAAACCTGGTGATATACATATCTCTCTCTCTCTCTCTCTCTCTCTATATATATATATATATATATATATATATATATATATATATATGCATTATTCACTTCCGCAATTGCCTGTAATTAATCAATATCTTGATTAATTCATTTACAATTAACCCTGAAGATCCTTTAAGGTGAAACTTGAGTAGGCTATTTCTATATACACGTTGATACTAAGTCCGCTCTGCAAACGTATTGAGCACTTTATATTCATTATAACACTGACTTATTCGGTTAATATTTGTATCGACCATCAATATTGCGAATTACTGGATATTTTTATTCACCGGTAAATCATTTTCTTTATCATATATATATATATATATATATATATATATATATATATATATATATGAGTTTGCAGAACATCCTACTCCCACTTTATACTTTAAACGGTATTTTACCTTATGTTAAACGAGTAGGACTGGTTTATAACATTGGATGTAACTAAAAACATTTGTTATGCAAAAGGTGAAGGCACAGTTGATGATAGTATAGTAATAACTCCTATCTAAAATTGTATATAGGATTGTGTTTAATACATTTGAAAATAACATGATAGTATTAAAAATCAATAACAGCAAATGATTATTTATTAAACACAGTTTTGTTAAAATCATTATGCAAATTATTACCACCGTATACAATGTAAATCTATTTCCTAGAGATATATCACACATATTTCAGGATTTTAAATGCATTAATAATACTAGTACAAAATAAAAAAACAACCTCCGGGCGATGTAAAAATAGATTTTTGAAACATATTGCCTGAGTGGTGGGAGTAAAAAATTCAATGTCTGCGAGTTTGTACCCTAAGTAAGTAAAATCATCAAATTCATTAAAGGATTAAAAAATAAAACAATTTGAAATGTAATTTAAACAGTCATGTATTTATATCATGTAAAAACTTGTTTTAAAAAACAATGAGGACTGTCTAATGCTGCATGTTCAAATTTTGAGTGTATTTATTCTATGTTATGACGATTTTGGGTAATGTGACGTAGGCAGTGACGTAATTTTTGTTACAGACAAAACCGGAAGCGAATGCAGTTTTGCATAAAATCTAACTCGGCTAGACCTTAATAGAGACATCGTTAATAAATAACAGGCTAATTAATGACTATTTCATAACCTTCGAAAATATAACTTCAATAACTAAGGAGTTTATGACGCCAGTGGTGACGTAGTTTTTGTTATAGACAGGCAGTTGAATTATCTCTATTATAATAAGATATTACAGAACCTAATATGTACGCTAGTACCCCTTTAAAAGGAGTTTTCTACTGTGTATTCTGTTTCCAGCAAAGAGGGCGTTGAGTACTTTTGTGTAGACCTAATACTTCGCTTACCAAATACAGTAATTTAAAGCTTCCGTGCACCTGTAAGCTGCCGCTGCAATATATATCAGCTCGGGAGATACAAGATTTGGCAAAGATAAAATTGTTTTATATACCCTAATAAAAAGTAAAACCTTACGATGCAGCCCATGTAATGAGGTTCGCATCTGAGTACACTGTCCACCAAAAATGTTAGGATTTTGTGTATATAGCCTATTATAAGAGGCAAATCTCGTTATGTAACACATTGAAAATATTAAAATTGTTAGTTTGTTGGTTGGATTTAATGGCATGTCAACCCTTGTTGGGTTATTTTATGCCGAAGACATTTTGTTGGATTTATTCTTGATGAGTACTTACTTTTCTTTTAAACTCCATTTTTTAAACACATCTTAAACTCATTTTTTTCTATTTAACCCATAGATGGGACACTAGCAAATTCAACCATTCCGGGTCAGAGTGGAGCTGGGAGTAATGGTGATCAAGGCATATTCCACATTCCCCATAGCTCCAGAATTTGAATTTCACCATTAGATGCAGTTTAAACTCATACTCAGAATAAAAAGACTCTCAACCACCGTCTTCTAGCACATATATGTTAAAAGGGTGGGGATTGGTATAAGGGCAATAGGGTTGGGACAGGTTCTAGGGCTTGACATGACCAGCCGAAATATCAGAAAGTGCCTCTCTGACCGCCAGTGTAGCCTGGGCCAAAGTGGTGTGTTGCATGTCATGGAGTACTCAGCCAGGGTTCAATCCTTAAGCATAACGGGTCGCCACCCACGGCAATTGGTGGCTACATGGGCGTGATTTTTACCCCTTATGAGGTACAGTCGGTGTATTCTAAATGCCCAGCCGACTGGGTTGAAATTTGTTAGTATGTAACCAATTAAAATGTCAACATATTCGCTGGCAGATAATTATTTTACTCTTTGTGAAGTAGGCAAATTATTTTCATAAAATATGCAAAATAGAGGGTACGTACGCGTAAATCAATTAATCATATATAAAAAAAACAACAAAAAAAAACAAAGAAAATATATTAATTTGATAAGCAAATTTTTCGTCATAGTACAAGAACCTGAAAACAATACAACACTCAGTTTTTAATTATGAGCAACACAGATAATCAGGATTTACATTTTCATCCTAGACGATTTGGACGGTCTCACTTTTAACCAGTGGTTTCCAGTTGATAACGGATGTAGAATTAAGTAACACGAGTATTAATATAATACATATCATTTTAGCTTTATAGAAACTTGAATATTCAAATTAAAATGCACTTCTCCTCCTCTACTACTCTTGATAAAAAAACATCTGCTAACAGATATCACTGAATAAATTTAGATTGTTTTGCAGTATCATAAGAGAGTGGCACACACTGAGAATCTAACTCACTCTTGTAACTCGAGTATCAGATTTAACAGAGAAATAATCAGAAGAAACACAACGAGTATTAAGGATAGGGAAAAAGGTTGACTAAGCAAAGATAAAAGGTGAACCAAATAATTAGCAATTTCTAGGTTGAATTAACAAGTACTGAGAGATCGCAATATTTCTCTGTTCGAGGTTATTTTAGGAAAACAGATGATTCTATTCTCATTATTTGGGTACTATATGACAAACCAGCAAATAGTAACAAGTTTATCATCATCCCGAATATTCTTGATAATCGTCCCTATCATTCATTGCACTCGGGAGGTCTTCTCAGCATCCAGTATCCGCGCAGAGCTGATCAGTAACAAGCTATCTCACTTTAATTTTGGCTATTACTCTTTATAAACGACCAGAAGTAGCTACCCAGTGTCGCCTGGGTTGCGGGTGGGGGATACCTGGTGAATTGATTGATTTATTTATTAGATTCACAAGTGCTGGACATTTTCAAGTAGAATTCCAGTGCTATTTCTATATATATTTTAATTTTAAAATATTTTTACTATAAATCAAATCTTCATAATTTTTGCACAAAAAACAAGAATCGGTGATATCTGGTATATATATATATATATATATATATATATATATATATATATATATATATATACTTTGTCGTTGTTTTATTTTTGTAGTTTCATCCGGAAATACATACATACATACACACCAACTGCCCTACGTATATGTGTAGATTTGAGATTTTGTATTATTTGTATTATTCGGACTATTGTCCTCATCTTATTGTTATCTACACAACATTTCGGCCGATGTGCCCTCCGGCCTTCTTTAGGTATATTTTGTCGGACTCGGAAACCTTCGCGAACTCAGGAACATTCTCTTCGAACTCGGGAACCTTCATGTCGAACTCGGGAGCCTTCATATCGTTATCAGGAGCCTTCATGGACTTCGAACCGAACCCTTTATCCAATTCACCGGGGTTGACTGTTCTCGTTCCGTTAATTATGAGCGGGTACAAGTGTTAAATAGTGTTAATTATTCTTTTTCACTGTTGCTCTTGAGATGTCCAGAGATGTCTGTCACTTAGAACAATATTAACTCAACGCCTATATCCTTTCTGTCATGTGTCCAATTGGACAAAAAATTGAGAAATAGATTTGAGTTGTTTTGAAGAAGATCAATGAAGAAAAAAAAAGGAAAATGATATTAAAAGCTGAAGATGAAACAATTTACAGGAAAAGAGAAGAAAAAGCGAAAATAATTTGTTCCTATTGACCTTTGATAAAAGCTTGAATTAAAAAATATAATCAGTGATACACATCTCGTTCTTTTCAGATTTTTGTCTTCATCCCAACAATGCCAAAAAAAAAGGATCTTTCTGTCAAACAGCCACAATGTCATCTTTTTTCTTCTCTCTTTTCAAAACAGAAAAGAAATGGCGTTTCGGCCTGGATAATAAAAACAAGAATATTAATGACAAGTTTTGGCTTTGTTCACGAGTTGTTCAAATGGTTGTCGTGTTCTAAAGGGAAAAAAACGTCAATGAAGAAAGAAGTTAGCAGAATTGATAGAGACAGGATCAGATAAATCATCAAGAATTGGGGAAAACAAACAAAAGACAGAGAAGGGGGAGTAAGAATTGGCAAAAAAAACATGTAAAAGGGTTTTTGTTAAAGAGACAAAACATAAATGATTGTATATAATGAAAGGTGTCATGACCCCCCACCACCACCACCACCACCAAAAAAAGGTAGAATGGAAAAGGGTATCGTAAAGAAGGAAATACATTCAAATAAAAATCAGAAAACAAGGAATCTAGTTTTTTTTTAAATTAAAAGATAGAAAAATAAACAAAGCAATTAGAAAAATAGTAGAATTAAGAACACAGAATTATAATAAAGCAGAACAAAATTTATTTTAAAAAAATAAATAAAATAAACAAAAAAAAAGACATACCAAAAGATTTTATTTGGATTTTTCGGACAATGTTTATTGTCATATACACATATATTCGGTCGATATGCCCTCCGGCCTTCTTCAGGTGTTATTTGTCGAACTCGGGAACCTTCTTTCCACTTGGACAAATGGCACAACAGATATAGGGGTTGTGTTAATACAATTCTAAGTGACAATCATCAGTAATTTACAGGTTCAATCCTGACCAACGGTAATAATAACGTAGAATACTTAACATAGCCTACCACTTGTAACCGGTCATGGTTAACGGAATAAGAATAATCATAACCCCGTGGATAGAATAAAGGGTTTGGTTCAAAGAGAAGTTTCGAAGAGAAGTTTCCCCGAGTTCGGGAAGGTTCCTGATTTTGACAAGTAACACCCAAAGAAGGCCGAAGGGCACATCAGCCGATATGTTGAGTATATAATGATAAAGATTAGGACAACAGTCCGAAAAATCAGAATCAAGCCACGAGAGGAAACTTGACAATTTACATTTCAGGTGCCTACGTTGAATCCTGCGTATCCGCTGGCAGAATAGAGTGCCCATCACAGACTTGCTGGACCGAACTAACATGAACAGCATATTCACCATCCTCTGCGAGAGGCGCCTTCGTTAGCTTGGTTATGTCAAAAGGATGGACAAAGGCTTCATCCCTAAAGACCTACTTAGTGAATTAGTAGAAGGTTTTTGACCGGTAGGTAGACTACGCCTAGGCTTTAAGACGTCTGCAAGAAAGACATGAAGACATGCCACATTAACATGTCACAATCGCTAGTGGCCACCCTAAATACCATGATATCAATTGGGTGTTTGATTCTCATCAGTATTATTACTTGTGAGAACAGAGCAAGCCAATGGTTGTTCTGTGAGTTCACCATCTGCTCCAGACAGACATTTGAGAAAATCCAAATCATGTTCGGTGGGAGAGGATGCTCGAGTTTGTTGAAAAGCTTTGCAGCGCGGACTTTCCACTTGTCCTTCACATTTCTTGATACATATAGTTGTCTGTTTCGTCTCTCAGGTGTAATGCCTTGTGCATTGTCATTAGTTTCCTTGTCCTTTGGTCCATCTGTTGGAACTCCTTTGTTGTCCGCTTTAAGAATGGTCCAGAGTACCTTACAAGACGTTTATGCCCTTGATGATATTTCTACTGAAGAGTTTAGTTTCTAGAAGTTTTCTTGTCCTTCTGAGGTACTCTTTCTTACTCTTTTTTTCATCTGTCCTTGTTTATGGTGTCCACTTCCAGTACTCCCAAGTATTTGTAATTTTCTTTTTCGCCAATGTCTTTATTACTTCCTGATTTACTTTCACATTGAAATGTGAAACAACCCAAGATTTTAGTTATATGTAATGTTTCTTTTCTTCGTCGGGGTAACCTAAAGTCGTTATCAGCCATACATCGAGGGAGTCTATCCGCTTTTCACTAGCGCAATACCGAGGAGATTGTTTTGGCGTCTGAAATGGAGCGCCACACCTACAATCAGCTCCTCATTTTACCGCACAGATCCCTGTGCTACTCATACGCTGATTTGGCGAGGGCCGGTATCGAACCAGGAACCACGGGGGTTCCTAGTCGAACGCTCTACCGACTAAACTAAACCGGCCCTTATGTAATATTAGAAATTAACTAGAATTTGGGATGACGTGTGACAGGCTGACCTGCTGGCTTCGGATGGGTCAAAAAGTGCCGACATAGGGAAGAGTCAAAGGGAGATAATGAGAGGAGTGAGGTTTGCCGAAATGTCTGGAGGAGGCAGACGTCTTCCAAGGCATTTTATATAGGTTCAAAATGGAATATATGAGCTCTTGGAAAAACAACAGTGTCTTGTGTTCGTTATTAAAAACTGCCTGCGGACGCAAGTATATCCCAAGAAGATTCCAAGTAATTTCCAGACTCAAAGAACAGAGAATATGACAGACCAACAACAGATCCAGAATACCAGGTACTCCGATTCAGCATAGCATATATGAAGAATAGCAAATACCATACGTCCAGATAAGTGTAGAAACGGCAAACTCCTTCAATTTGATTATTAAGGACTATTACATCTTACTACTCTTTTTAAGTGATCAAGCAATGATAAAGTTCCTTTCCCATCTTGGGTGAGAAATACGGAATATCTTCATGTACTACCTGTCTGATGAGAAACACAGACACTCCCATGTCCCTGCTTTGGGAACTGATTGATTGGCTGGGATTGTTGTCAATAA
>CM042143.1:85150929-85168429 GCA_023376005.1 Doryteuthis pealeii | reverse complement strand
AAGTTCGGCAAAATAACATTTGAAATAAGACAAAATCAAAAGAAAGAAAGAAAGAAAGAAATAATATGAGGAATTTGCTATTGAATGGTAAGTATTGATCGATCTCCGAATGCTGGCTGACATTGGCCGACCTAGTTTGGAGTGTTGGAAACGGTTGAGGGGGGAGGGGTGCGGTGAGTTCGCCAAGAATTTGGTGCACGCAGTGACACGGCTACAAAAAAGATGGATTCTAAATAGAAAATTACACTTTCGCTTTTATTACTTGATGTGTAAAACTAATATATCTGTAGATGAAAGAAATGGTGTTTGAGTTATATTCAGTGCCGTGTCAGTGATACTCGTTTACTCTGGAGATGAGAGATTCTAGTTTCAATCCAAAGGAAAAATAGATATCATTCTAATCAGGCGGAAATTTGATAAAAAATGCGAAAGGCAAATTATATAAACTAGCAAATATATGTACCCTCCGGGTGCAAGTATTTAAGTTTTAATGTAATAAAATATGATATTAAATTAGAAAGGCTAATGAAACTGAATAAGAATTCAGAGAAAAAGATTTGAAACAGAAGGAGGGGGTAATCAAAAAATAGAAAACACCTTAAACTTACTCTTCCATCACTCTCGTCTTTCATTGCTAAATTTTCCTGATTCAAATATTTAGTTAAATTGGAAGTAAAGAATAAAATTTCAGATATTTCTTCTTGTTAACAGATTTCTTTTAAGATTTATCTCCGAGATTTTTGCTCATATTCATTAAGATAAAAAACCAAACAATTAGAAATCAATAACACTAAGCACACATTTATCAAAATCAAATTTTTAATATCAATATGCAAATTAGCCTTCCCTCTGTTATAATTCAACATTTAAATCCTTTCCATTGTAATAATGACAATTTAAATAAATAAACTATATGTTAATTAAATAGATAAACTACATGAACTATGAAATTTATCAAAAGAATGTATCATTACCTTATATGGGAAAAATATTTGCGAAAATTCAATCAATTTTTAAAATTATTTTTTACTCTCGCCCTTTTATCAGTCACAAGAAGTTAACTAAAAAGTTCACAAATAAACAAACACCTACGATTTGGTGTAAAATATTCAAAATAATTATTTAATTAATAATGAAAAGATTCAGGCAACATTTTATTTGAGGGAAACAGAACTAAGATTTCATTTCAAATTGTTTTATTTGTTTTTTACACCTTTAATAAATTTGATGATTTTGCTTATGATACAACTCCTCTGACATTGAATTTTTAACTACCAGCAATATCTTTCAAAAAATAATTGACACTGCCCGGAAAGCGTTTTTTTTTTTTTTTTTTTTTTTCTTGTTTTGCAGGGGATCTCAATATTATTGTTATTTCGTTCAGATCATATCGTTTACAGACGACAGGCAAATATCATTAAATAATAATTGCTAGTAACAATATTTATACTATGTATTGACGATTTTGGGTGTTGTGACGTAATCAGTGACATAGTTTTGGTTACAGACAAATAAAGACTAAATCTCCATTATTAAAAGAAGATTTAATGATATTTGCCAATCGTCTGTAAATGATATGATCAGAACGGAAGTATTTGGCAAATTGAAAATTGTATAATAATTTGTTCCACCTATTTTATTGCTACGATAAATATTATTCTAACAATAATCAGGATTTACATTTTTGCATTTCATTTTGGACGATTTGGACGGTCTCATTTTTAACCAGAAGTTGTTGCAACATGATAACGGTCGGAAGATTAAAGAACAAGAGTACTACATTATTCTGACTAAACATTAAATCGCTTGAATTTTATAAGACCAATTCATGAAAATGATCGATGCAATTCAAAAGCCATGAATACAAATTGATGATGATTTGGTTTGGTTTGTTTTGTTTTACGGCATATCAACCTCAGTGGGTCATTTAATGCCAATAATGTTTTGAAATAAATCAATTCTTAATGGATAATACAATTTTGTTTATCAAATCATGTTTTTCTATTTAACCCATAGATGGGACCCTAACAGGTACTACCACTCCGGGTCAGAGTGGACCAGGGAGCAATGGTGATGAAGGGGTGCTCCACATTCCCCAAACCTCCAAAACTGGAACCTCACCATCAGATAGAGTTTAACGTCATTCCCAGGACATGTAGACCCGCAGCCACCGCCTTCTAGCACCCATATGATAAAAAGGGGTTGGGGCTTGCCATAAGGGCAATAGGGTTGGGTAAATCATATAGGTGCTAGGGCTTGACGTGACCAGCCGATTGATTGGAGGGGGCCTCTCCGACCGCCTGTCTAGCTCAAGATAGGGCCAAAGTGGAGTATTGCATGTTATGAACTGCTCATCCACCTGGGCTCTATCCTTAAGCATCACGGGTCGCCACCCACGGCCAACAGGTGGCCCCATTGGGGGAGTCGGTGCATTCTAACGCCCCAGCCGACAGGGCGGAAATTGATGATGAAAGTTAAGTGACCAGCGCAAAAACTTCTAAGAATCTATATATTAGTATTCTTGTTGATTAATCTTCCGACCGTTAGCATATTTCAACACCCTCTGTTTAAAAATGAGATCGTTCAAATCGTCGAAGGTAAAATGCAAAAATGTAAATCCTGATTATCTAGTGTTGTTTATCCACCGAATCCTTATTTCTTATCGTTGTCTTCATCTCGGCTAAGCAATGGACCATTCCATTTTTATTATAAAGAAAGGGAAGAAAAGGATGTTCTACACAGAAAAAATATAAGAAAGAAAGAAAGACTATAATAACGCTAATCTGTTTTAATGGAACGTAATGAAAAGATGAAAAGAAAGAAAAAAAAGAGTGAGAGAGAGTTAAATGAAGATTATTATACTTTTTACATATATTGAATTATTTTGTAACAGTTCTTAAGTAAACATATCAAACGATGTAATAATTGAATTATCATACTGTGGTGCATCTACAGGTCCTGCTAGTTTAAATTCATAGTATTTTAAAAATTACGAAATGTCCTACTATTTCATTTTGTACGATTTGGGCGGTCTCATTTTTAAGTTGTTGCAAGATGATAACGGTCGGAATATTAAGGAACAAGAGTGTCATATTATTAAAATTAAATACTTAATCCCTTGTATTTAATTATATCAATTAATGAAAAAGGTCGATGCCTGCTATTCAAATGCCATGAATGAAAGTCAAGCATCCAAATCAAAAACTTCTAAAAATTATTATTATTTCGAGCAAAATGTGTAGACAAAAGTCGACTGCTCGTTGTGCATTGAACCAATTATTACGAAACAGGGGTGGGGGATGGGGGTCGGGGCTGATAGAAAGAAGTGTCAGTCCGAAAGTAACGACTGCAGAGACTGCTCACCTGTCGACAGTGATAAACTTCTAATATCTATCTATAACGTCAAGTGGTTGCTTTGGACAATGAGTCTCCCAGGATGAATATCATCGATAAAGCTCCGGCCCGGGGGGTCAGTGATGTCCTGGCGTGGAGTGATGCTTATGTTCCAAAGGTACGAATGTTCCCGCCAGGAATTGAAATTGCTTTTCAGCATTTCGGCATAATGGCCGACCGGGTTAGTAACGGCCTCGTGTGACGTTCCATCTTGTTTCGGTTCTCAATTCGAAGAGACAGCTGTGAGGTCGCTAACGTGGCTTTCGCATCAAAGATGGATGCCTATGATTATTAGAAGAGAATAACTCTGCAAAAGATTGTGATCCCGGGGAACTCGGCGTAGAGCCAGTACCGCGGGTCTATGCTCATGGGTTCGAGTCTCACTGACTCTGTCGGCTTCGCGGTCGGATGCTAAGCATAATATCAATATCTATATATCAATACTTGTGTTCCTTAATTTTACGACCGTTATCATCTTGCAACATTCTCTGCTTAAAAATGAGACGGTCCAAATCGTATAAGATAAAATGCAAAAAATGTAAATCCTGATTATCTGGTGCTGCTTATCCACTGACTTCTAATTTATGAGTGTCGTCGCCTCAGCTAGATAATTGACCATTCTGTGTTTTATCATAATGAAAGGGAAAAAAAGGACAGGCTACACAGAAAAAATATATAAGAAAGAAAGAAAAAAAGAAAGAGAGTAGGGGAAAGATAGAGAGAGGGGATGAATGCGCGCGGAAGATATAACGCTAACCTGTTTCAATCGAACATAAGAAAAAGACGAAAAGAAGGAAAGAAAAAAGAAAAAAGAAAAAAGTGAGAGATAGTTAAAAAAAGATTATTACATTTTTTATATATTGAACTATTTAGCAATAACTCTTAAGTAAACCAATCAAGCATTGTAATGATTAAATTATCATACTATGGTATATCCACCGGTCCTGTTAGTCTTAATAATTTTCAAAGCAGTCTCTTCTCAATTTTTCTCTCTTTTCTTTCCCTCCAACTTATTTTCTTTTTGTTTCTGATTCTTTTCGTCTTTTTGTTTACCCAAGTAATTCTAAATGATTTAAGTCAACCGAAGCTCCTGTGTTCTCAACTCACCATTACAACTGAGGCTATGATCTCGAAACCAGAGACAAACAAATGCACCGATCGATATTTAAACATTCGGGCATTTATGACGACAAATATTCTGATGAAAATAAAAATTCTATAAATAGAGTATGACTCGGTGCAGAGCGTAAATCCCGAACGTGGTCTTTCAGCAAATAATAATAGGAACTAAAAATATATTAATAGTGGAGATTCGCTTCCGGTTTTTGTCGGTAACAATAATTACGTCACTGCTTACGTCACATTACCCAAAGTCGTAGAATAAATACACCCGACATTTGAACATGCAGCATTAGACAGTCCTCATTGTTTTTTAAAACAAGTTTTAATAAATACATGACTGGTATTATATATCTATATATAGTTTGATTTATTTTAATACATATTTAAAGTTTACATTTGAAATTGTTTTATTTTTTAATCCTTTAATGAATTTGATGACTTTACTTACTTAGGGTACAAACTCGTTGACATTGAATTTTTTACTCCAACCCCTCAGGCAATATGTTTCAAAAATTTAATTTTACATCGCCCAGAGGGTGTTTTTTTATTTTGTACTAGAACATATAAAGAAAAGAACAGAAAAAAATCTCATTAGTGTAGAACTATGTGAGTTCGATTCCTACTGTATGACCCATTGATGTGATCTTATGCTAAGCGTAATATGTATATAACTAGCAGGACCAGTGGATATACAACAGTAAAAGTAAAGTCGTCGGGGTGGCCTAATGTCGGTATCAACCAGACAGCGAGGGAGTATATCCCCTTTTCACTGGCGGTAGACCAACGAGATTGTTTTAGCATCTGAGGTGGAGCGCCACACCTACCATCAGCTCCTCACTTTACCGCGCAGATCCCTGTGATACTCATACGCTGAGTTGGCGAGGGCCGGTTACTTATACAACGGTATGATTATTTAATTATTACAACTTTTGATACTTCTACTTAAGAGCTATTGCAAATGGCTGTATATAAACAGTAGAATAATCTTGATTTAACTCTCTCTCTCTCTCTCTCTCTCTCTCTCTCTCTCTCTCTCTCTCTCTCTCTCTCTCTCTCATCGTTTTTTCTTTTCTTCTTTTCATCTTTTCATTATGTTCGATCAAAAATAGATTAGCGTTATCGCTTCCGCACGCTCACACCTCTCTCTAGATATATTTCCCCTATTCTCTTTCTTTCTTTCTTCCTTTCTTATATTTATCATGCGTAGCTTGACTTTTTACTTCCCTTTCTTTCTTTATAATAAAAACGGAATCGTCCATTATTTAGCTGAGGTAACGACACTCATAAGAAATAAGAATTCGACTGATAAATAACTCCAGATAATCAGGATTTTAATTTTTAACTTCCATTTTTGACGATTTAGACGGTCTCACTTTTAACAAGAGAGTGTTGCAAGATGACAACGGTCGTACAATTAAGGAACATGAGTATTAATATATATATTTTTCCGCACACCACGTGAAACTTAAAGTTTTATAGATTTCGTGTTTATAATTCTATATTTTTCTGGGTTGTGCACCTGCTCTGTTGTCGTAGCTTCGAGTACATTTTCTTGCAAACTTTTCTCATTTATCTTATATATATATATATATATATATATATATATATATATATATATATATATATATATATATATATATATATATCCAATTGACTGGTATGTTGAGGATGATTCTATTTGGGATCATCAATACCCCCTGTATATCCACTATGCATGCCATTGCTGATGCACACCTATAGATTTAATCAAAGATTATTTCAAATCTTTAAGTTAGCTCAATGTAAGATAATGAATAAACTAATTGTATACAGAGAAATATTTACACTTTCAATAAGAAAGGAAAACTTAACAAACCGTCATTTGGCTACTATGAATTTATTTCGACCGGTAACTCAACAAATAAACCCAGTTTCATAAGACGGTAAGTTGCAACTGGGGTCATATATTGAGTTAACGGTAGAAATAGATTTTATAATAGCCAAATGACGATTTTTTTCTTATTGAAAGTATATATATATATATATATATATATATATATATATATATATATGTGTGTCTGTGTGTGTGTTGTGTGTGTGTGTGTGTGTGTGTGTGTGTGTGTGTGGGTATACAAAAATTGTTTTTATTTTATTTTTTAAATAATTTCATTTAGATTACATTGTATAAACATCATAATGCCGAAACAGGTGCTTGCCAGCACAATCTATACAACTGTTTTTTCATTTTATTTTTTCTTCATATATATATATAAATTATGTATATATATATATATATATATATATATATATATATATATATATATTTATCCTATGTTATAAAACAATATATATATTGTTTTATAAACTATACATATATAAAAGGCAGTTGGTATGTATTTATGTCCGCATGAAACTAAGAAAATATAAAAATTATCGACAAAATAACTATATATATACATATTAAATATCACTGTTTCTTGTTTTTTGTGTAAAACCTACGAAGATTTGATTTATATTCACAAAGATATCTAAAAATTAAAGACTATGGATGTAATAATAATTGATCTGCGAGACTAACTTGCTAACCATTACACCACATTCCTGGTCACCCTCCTCCTCCTTCTACGGGATGCTGTGTAGCCGCTTTTGTATAAAGATAAATTACTTTTTACTACCTGGCTTATGATAGTCTGTTTCCTGTTCTAACAATTTTCAAAAACGCATCCATTGTTATTTTGAGTTTTTCTTGATTGTTCTCTTTAAAATCAAATCCTTTTCCACCTGCGTTAGTTTGGTTTTCTTACTTTATATTGTTTTACACTTCTATGATATCATTTAGCAGGGACTTTTTCTATTACAGCTCTGTCACATACTGCACACTCAAAAAAATACGAGGATAAAGACAAAAATTGAAAACGCCAAAAGTATGTATGTATCTGTGTGTGTGTGTGTATGCGTGCGTACGTGTGTGTGTGTGTGTGTGTATGTGTGTATGTGTGTGTGTGTGTGTGTGTGTGTGTGTGTGTTTGAGGTGCTACCCTAAATTATGTAAGTGTAGACAACGTCCGTGAACCGAATGTTTAACAGATGTATTCTGCTGGAATTTGGCAGGTGAGGACATTGGAACATTTCGCATGTTTAAATATTATACCGACAATTTATCTTAGACGGTACATATCAGTACATCATTCTCCTCCCTCTCTCTCTCTCTCTCTCTCTATATATATATATATATATTATATATATATATATATATATATATATATATATATATATATTAGTAATAGTGATAGTGGAAAAGATTTGAGAGTCTACCGGGTAATTCCATATGTAATCATCCAGGCCATGTCACCCAAACTGAAATTTTCTCCAGGTGTGGATTATGTTAACGTTAGACAGCCCCCAAAATTTGAGCTTCCAATTCCAAAAATTGGCGGAGTTATGTCGATTTCTAGCAACTCCAAATTTCGGGAGGGGGGGGGGCGGATAATGCCGAAATTCTAAATGATGTTGTAGCCTCGGTTCTGAGCAAAAATAAAACTATCTTTTAGGTACAAATAATGTTCAATATAGGTGAAATAATAATATAAAAAAATGTATTGTCATAGATGCAGTGCCACATCGGGATATTGATCTTCCTATGAAAAAAATCAGATATCATTAATAACTTAAAATTGGTTGATTTTAAGATTGTTTCGATAGCATCTTTGGATTTCTTGGGCGAAAATGATTTTATGAAATAATTTTTAAGAGTAGGGAAGCTGTAGAAGTCATTTTACAGACAAAATAGATTACAAAAAAAATCCCACCAAATTTGGAGGGTTAAAAATCGATATATCTCCGCCAAGTTTTCGAATTGGAAGCTCGAATTTTGGGGATTGACTAACGTTAACATAATTCACAACTGGACAAAATTGAAGGAGGTGGTGACAATTTTACTTTTTTCTGGATGATTTGACATGGAATTACCCTCCTATGGTTTCGATCTCAATGATTTCATTGTCACCCTAACTTATACTTAACTATGTCGATGTCATTCCTTAGTTAAACCGAGACAAACTTCTTTTCCGATGATAACGGTTGTGTTAATTCATATATATATATATATATATATATATATATATATATATATATATATATATATGCACTTGTGGCGTACGGCTTATTCTATTCGTTAACCTATTCCTTAGTTTTCATTTCTGTATTGTTATTAACTTAATTTTAATTATAAATGATAGCTAGTGAAAACAGTTAAAATTTCATTCTAATTATTTTTAAGAGTTTAATATTACTAATTTATAGTTTTTCACTGATTAACCGACACTATATCACTACTTAAGTCAGAATTCCCTTAGTTATTTACGTAACATTCTCCATTATTTTATTTCATTTAAACCTCAATTATTAATAAAATTGCTTTAAATTATCAATACAGTTGACCTTATCTACATGATATTTTCCACATACCCCACTTGTACGGGTCAGGCACAAGGCCCTATTTATGTGGGACCACCCACAAGCCGAAGCTCATGGGGTGGCGGGTGAAAAATTGCGTCGATCCCGTCGGCATTCACCCTCAAGGGGGCGCCTCAGGCGCTGGGCAATAAACCCATCCCTGCCCCTTTAAATTGAGGGGGCAGGTGTTGCCTGGGGGATGGCCCCCTGGGATCGACACCGTTAATTATATCAATGGTCCAGAGGCCGAAGCCACTGTTGACCATATCTACATACTAATGACATGCAATTGTATTTATATATACAACAAAATAGCGGTTTACAGTGTGAACGGGGAGGCTAATTTGCATATTGATATTAAAAATTTGATTTTGGTAAATATGTACTTGGTATTAATGATTTTTAATTCTCTAGTTTTATTTTGATGAATGTGAGCAAAAATCTCGGGGATAAATCTTTTAAAAAAATCCATTAAGAAGAAGAAATAATTGTAATTTTATTCTTTACTTTACTAAATAGTTAAATTGGGAAACTTTAGCAATGAAAGGCGGGAGTAATGGAATTTTTGATTATACCCCCTCTGTTTCAAATCTTTTTGTCTGCATTCTTATTTAGTTTCATTAACCTTTCCAATTTAATATGATATTTTATTACATTACAACTTACATACTTGCATCGAGGTGGGGGCATATATTTGCAAGTATAGATTATTATATGAACAAAAAAGGTTATCAATTATATCATATTCTTAGCTTCTTGTACAATCGATATTTGTAGAACGAGGTAACCTTCAACACGTGATTAAACACGTGACCAAATTAACGGAACACCCGATGAGAATCGAACCCTATATTGATATCGTGCATGACTCGCACTCTGAAGCATCGCGCTTAATGGGAGGCGACGACCACCAACTGCCTCTTCCCATTTCCTTTGATCTTCACTGTATTCGGTAAGCTCTTCTATATTTTCAGCCTTATTGCTCGAAATATCTTCAATGGCGGCCAACAAAATAAGCACAAAAAAAAGAACGCTGGATACCAAAAGAGAACATACAATGCAAGCTATTGTTCCTTTCGTCTTTCTTTTTTTTAAATTTTTTTTTACTTTTTTCTTTCTTTCTTTCTTTCTTTTTTTATTATCGTCGGCTTGTGTATTGAGCAAACTGGGGCGGAAATGTTCCGAGTTAGATGTAGCTAGAAATAGACTTTCTGTACCGAGACAAATGCATTTTTATTACCTGGAGATCGTTTTAAAACGGTTTAGGAGATGGGGAGAATAAAGAATCGAGGTTTATTTTCTAGAAATGTGGTTAAAAGAGAAAAGCAGAGCTGCATTGGCTGTTTCTTTTCTTTTTTTTTTAAGCTGTCCTAAAGATGGCGTTCAGTGCATTGTCACGTGACACCGGTGGAAATCCGGAGGGATGGGGTGGAGGTTGGGAGTTGGCGGTTGGGGTTTCGGTGTAAAGGTAAACTTCTTTTAAATTTTCTGATGAGACTTGAGTCTCTAAAATCGGGTTAACGAATATTCTGACTCCAAGTTCAAAGAAGGTGTCTTTCGTTTCAAATTGCTGGTGAGTTAAAAAAAAATGAATAAATGTAAGAAACACAAGTAAAAAAAGGTGAAAAAAAGAAAAGAAAAGAAAGAAAGATAGAAAGAAAGAAAGAAAGAAAGAAAGAAAAAAGAAAAAAAAACCAGTGGTTTAAATAAGAAAAATAAAAGAAAAGATAAAAAGAAAGAAAGAGACAAAGAAAGAAAGAAAAGAAGTGTTTCTTAAAATAAGAAAAATACAGAAGATACAAGATGGAAATAAGATACAGTCTTAAAAAATAAATTGAAGCAAATAACTTAGACAGTTTAAAATAATTTGATTGGTTGAGGTTAATTTGTTTCTTGGGTGCAGAGAAACAAATATACAAAGGTCCAGGTTAAGAAAAAAAGAACCAACAAATTTAACACCACAGAAAAAAATCGATTAAAGAAGAAGAAGAGGAGGATGAGGAGGAGGACGCTAGAAAGAAGAAGAAGAAGAAGAAGAAGAAGAAGAAGAAGAAGAAGAAGAAGAAGAAGAAGAAGAAGAAGAAGAAAAAGAAGAAGAGGCTATAAAGAAATAATAATAATAATAATAATAATAATAATAATAATAATAAGAAGAAGAAGAAGAAGAAGAAGAAGAAGAAGAAGAAGAAGAAGAAGAATGCTTGCAGCGGTGCTATGCGCTTCAAAACTTTCAATATAAAGTTTTTTGATCTATTGCTTCGAAACACATATTTGCTTTTAATAAGAAATACACACACACAAACACACACACACATACACACACACACACACACACACACACACACACACACAAAAACAACACAAACCTGTATGTAGATATTAACACACAGAGACAGATGCATATATAAAGATAGTTACTATTTTGAGTTGAACTTTAACTAGGGTGAAATGAGTTATGGGAAAACAACGTGTCACCAATTATTCAGAAAGTTTGGTTTGATTGATTGATTGATTTTAACAGCATGTCAACCCGTCTATTCCTATATAATACAAACAATTATTTCGTTTTAAGTAATTATTTCCATTTAACAATGGTCATTTTTTGCAGTTATACGGTTTCAAATAACTAATTAGAATCCTTCTTAAACATTTCAAGTAACGATTCCTAAGATAAATGATTTACACCTATGTATCCTGTATTACTATATTTCTATGTAAAACCCGCCCTCGTGGTGGGGGTTCAGTGGCTTCGGCCCTGGATCTTTACAAGTTAATAGCGTTGATCCCAGTGGGACATCCCCACCCCAGGCAATACCTGCCCCCTCGATTTAAAGCGACATGGCTGGGTTTATTGCCTAGTGCCTGAAGCACCCCCTTGAGGGGGAATGCCGAAGGGATCAACGCAATTTTTTACCCGCCACCCATGAGCTTCGGTTTGTGGGTGGTCCCACGTTAATAGGGCCTTGTGCCTAACCCGTACAAGTGGGGTACAAGGAAAATACCATGTATTTCTAATAATTTACACACAGTTGTAATGTTTTAAGTATTTCTATTTGATACTTTCTATTTAACAATAGTCATTTGTTTGCACACAGTTATGTGGCTTCAGGTATTCCTATCTAATACAAATAGTTTACACACACACTTATATGATTTCGTGTTCCATTGGCATTTCAGTCTCGGAAGATTATAATATAGTTTTTATGTCCCTGAAGTTACAGCGCCTCCTGTGACTGTGAAGTCCAATGCTCGAAAAAGCATTCACGACCAGGATTTTATGTATTCCTATCTAATACATGTAATTTGCACACAGTTATATGATTTCAAGTATTCCTATCTAATACTGAGAATTTTCACACAGTTATACGATTTCACGTATTCCTGTCTAATATAAATAATTTACACACAATTATATGATTTCAAGTATTCATATCTAAGACATTATTTGCACGCAGTTATATGATTTCAAGTATTCCTATTTAATACTAAAAAGTTGCACACAGTTATATGATTTCAAAGTATTCCTATCTAATACCAAGAATTTTCACACAGTTATATGATTTCAATTATTCCTATCTAATACATATAATTTGAACACAATGATATGATTTCAAGTATTCCTATCTAATACTAAAAATTTTCATACAGTTATATGATTTGAAGCATTCCTACTTAATACTAATAATTTCACTCAATTATATGATTTCAAGTCTTCCTTTTTAATACAAATAGTTTGCACACATTATATGATTTCAAGTATTCCTATATAATACAAATAATTTGCACACAGTTGCATGGTTTCAAGTATTCCTATCTAATACTAATGACTATATGCTTTTAAGTAATTGTTTTCATTTAACAATAGACATTTTTTGTCCACAAATGGTTTCAAGTAACTAATAAGAATCCTTCGTAAACAATTATAGCTTACCCCTCAGCAGGTGGTGCAGTCAGCATATTCTAAAACACACCGACAGGCGGAGAAAGTCTGCTTTTCTGTTTTGAAAACATGTGAAATTCTCGTTGTACATACGTTCAAATAATTTTATGACTGAATTTAACGTATATATAACTGATATTAAAAGTAAAGTCGTCGGGGTAGCCTAATGTCGGTAACAGCCAGACAGCGAAGAAGTCTACCCCCTTTTCACTAGCATTAGGCCAAGGGGATTGTTTTGGTTTCTGAGGTGGAGTGCCATACCTACCATCAATTCCTCACTTTATCACACAGATTCCTGTACTACTCATACGTTGAGTTGGCGAGGGCCGGTATCAAACCAGGAACCTTGTGATACTTAGTCGGACACTCTACCGACTGAGTTAAACAACAATAAGTTGAGAGGAACAACTGGTTCTGGTGCTCTGGGGAATGTGGTGTACTCCTTCACGGCCATTACTCCTAGGTCCACCATGATCCGGATGGGTAGTACCAGTTTGGCTCCCATCAATGGGTAAGAAAAAATGAGTTTTAAAAAATTGAGTTAGAAAAAAACATTGAGTTTTAAAATTTTGAATACCCATCAAAAATGAATAAAACAAAATGTCTTCGGCATAAAATAACCCAACAAGAGTTGACATGCTGTAAAATTCAACCAACCACCCAACCAACCTTGAAGTATTGGTAACCTAGTGAGAATCAAACTAACGAAGTGGTCTACTAAAATAGATGGCTAACCATTACATTAATCTTCTAAGTAGATATTTTATTATAATTCCAGAAAACGGGGGTGGGGGATGGTTTTATGCCTTTTAAAAAACATTTTTGTGATGGAACATAAACAAGATTCAGTCACAATTTGAATTTAGCACGCTGGCTCCATTTTCCGTGACGAATTCCGTTAATATACTCAGCTATGAACTTTATCATGAAATGATATCATTTCTTTCTGTGAAGGTCGTAACTGTTCCATTTCTATAAGTAGGCTTGCACGAAACCTAAAATAAATAGTTCCATCTTTCACTAGATAATCAAATATTAACTAGCGAGGCCTGTGGACATACCACAGTATGAATATTTGATTATTACAACTTTTTTTATTTATTTACTTAAGAGCTATTGCAAAATGTAAAAAGTATAATAATTTGTTTTTCTTTCTTTCCTTCTTTTCATTATGTTCCATTGAAACAGATTAGGATTATCGCCTCCGCGCGCCCACACTTGTCTCTACCTTTACCCTACTCTCTTTCATTCAAAGGAACAAGAGTAATTATATATATATATATATATAATATATATATATATTATATATATATATATATATATGAATGAGAAGTAAATACACAAACGATGTGTTTTGATATGGCTTTTTAGCCGACAATTTTTGGGAGAATATGTGCTTAATTGAAGTCGTACCTAATTTTGAAAGTTAATTCATAATTAATTAATTAGGCGGGTATACCTATTCAAATGTAAGGCTAAACAAATCGAGAAAAATCAATCTCTGTGTGTACATTTCGGCCTATTAGGCCTCATCAGCAGAGCTATAAATAGGAAGACCGCCTTGTGCGTGATTCGAACCCTGACTGTCAAGCTGACAGACGAGGACCGTCAGAAAAAGTCACTATAAGAGGAATAAAAACCTACTTCTAAACAAAACGAAAAATCTATGAGTTCGATTGGTGTAGGGGTTACGGTCCTCGCCTGTTAGCTTGATAGTCAGGGTTCGAATCACGCACAAGGCGGTCTTCCTATCTATAGCTCTGCTGATGAGGCCTAATAGGCCGAAATGTACATACAGAGATTGATTTTTCTCGATTTGTTTAGCCTTATATTTGAATAGGTAGCCCGCCTAATTAATTAATTATGAATTAACTTTCAAAATTAGGTACGACTTCAATTAAGCACATATTCTCCCAAATATATATATATATATATATATATATATAATATATATATATATATATATAATAATGGAAATTAGGTCTCTATTTGTCTATAACCGAAACTATGTCACTGCTTACGTTACATTACCCAAAATCGTCATAACATAGAATAAATGCACTCAAATTTGAGCATGCAACCTCATTGTTTTTTAAAACAAATTTTAATAAATACATGCCCGGTATTATATATTTATATATATATTTGTTTAATTTATATATATATATATATTATATATATATTATATATATATATATATATTTAAAGTTAACAGCCTACTAAATGAAAGAAGCTGGAATTTTCTGGTTTTTATTTCTTGTTTTTGTTGTTGTGTTTTTAAGAATTTAAAATGACGGTAAATAATTTTGTAGGTAAATATAACTAGTAGAAATGAATTCCCTTAATCCCCCGCAGGTTGAAACGCTCTGAAATTGAATCCTAATCAGAAAAATAAGCTGCGAAGAAAATTTAAGTTAGCAATTGAAATTTGAGAAAATGAGGAAATTTTCAAAAAAATAATTGATGAGTTGGGATTTTTCAAAAACAAAACCAAAAAAAAAAAAAAATCAAACAAAAAACATAACAAAGCAACAAAACAAAAATGAAATTACTGCAGTAATTAAATTTTCACACAAAATCCAAAAGTTCTACAACGATGAAGAAAGGAAGTAAAAAAACAAAAAAAAAACCCAACAAATGAACGTTTTTGCAGCTGTGCTATTTTTTTTCTTTTCCTCACAAGTTTATATGTAAGTATTCAAGGTGTTACTTTATATTTCGGGAAAGTTAAGCAGAAAGCTGCAACGGAAAAGTATTACGGATTTTGCTTTCCAATAATCTATGCAGCCTTGTAAAATACACTTGGAAAAGAAAACCTCTTCAAAGGTGACGGTAGAAACTAAGGTGATAGTGTGTCATATTTTCTGTTGTCAATTTAATCGAACTTTTCAGACTTTGGGTAACATCTCATACAAAGATTGGAGGTCAGAATAAACCAACACATTCCATTTTATATTCGTAACAATAACTTTGACCGCTCTTCTCCACCAAACAATTCCTATTCACCTTCCACCAAACAATTCCTATTCACCTTCCACCATTGGGCGACACCTGTTGAACAATCATGATTGTGCCGAAATGTTCTCGATTCTGGCATCCTCAACCAACGAGTTACACCTGGCTATACTCGAGGCCCTCCTCATCAACAGATTCCATCCCGCTCTTTGCATACAAAAACAATCTTATTCTGTACTCCTTTTCGGACATACCGTTTTTGATCCAACCAACATGAAGAGGTAATATATATATATATATATATATATATATATATATATATATATACCAACCCTCCCACCCAAGTAGGATGTGACACACGATCAATTACTTAAGTAAAGTAAAGGTTGAATTCAGAGATTGTTCTTCTTATAAACCGGTTACATAGCTAAGCTTAAGCAGTCCAATCTGCCCCAGATATATATAAAGTTAAACCTAATGAGTCAAATATACCTACTAAAAGTTTCGCTTAGTCCTCTTAAGGGCAAAGATCTGACTAAAGAGACTTCGAGCAAATGCACTAATATAAAATACCTCCCGTTGTGATTTAAATAAATTAGCATAAACTAAACCAACCAATAAAAAAACAAAGGCAGAACACCATTTAAATCTATTATTTTATTTTTATTTTTATTATATATTTTTTTTTTTAAATAAATTTGAATCTCAATACCTTAGTTCTAATATATACCCCAACTTACACCAGTATCCCATAATACAAACAGGTACCCTGTCGCCGTTGTCACCCCCCAATAAATGGAAATATATATATATATATATATATATATATATATATATATATATATATAACATGGGTGCTAGACTTACAGGTAGACAACGATCAATATCATTGATAGAGCCTTTATATTTAAAGTTGCGTGGACATGGAGTCAATACCTGGTGACTGACTGTTTCTCACCTATGCGATCTTCAGACCATATATATATATATATATATATATATATATATATATATATATATAATATATAAATGAAGAAAAGCAAATAAGAAAAGTGTATGTATAGAAATAGTATATAATAGTGTATAATAAATTTTTGAATATTAGATGATGGGTACTATACTACCATTAGTACTTCTACTTTTTAATATAATTTTATACATATATTATCTTATATGTATATATATATATATATATATATATATATATATATATATATCATTATATAAATATATATATATATATATATATATATATATATATATATATGTATATATATACTTTTTTATTTCTGTATTATTTATTGCAAATAGTAATAGCAATAAAAGAGTACTCCACACTAATCAGAGCTCCACATCTGGAACCTCGCCACCAGATGTAGTTTAGTGTCCTACTTATGACCTCCCTTTTGGCGGGGGGGGGGGCGTATCTCTTTGCAGGATATACAGTCTGCGTATTCTAAACCTCACCGACAGGGTATTCTTAGTATGGATTTTGAGATCAAATTAAATTCCACACCGCCCTGTCGGATAGGGCTGAAGAATAGGCTGACTGCAGCACTGCAGAGGGGTAAAATGCCCCCAATGGGGCCACCTGTTGACTGTGGGTGGTGAATCGTGATGCTTAACGATGGAACCCTGGCGGCTGAGCACTCCATG
>CM042143.1:85098429-85148429 GCA_023376005.1 Doryteuthis pealeii | reverse complement strand
AATGCAATGGATAAATGTAAAAAAATAAAATAAAAAAAACATGGCCACAATAGACTACCCCCCACCCCGCAAAAAAAGGAAATAAACAAATATACTGTTCAAGAGTGAAAATAACAAAAACAAAACAAAAATGTCATTTAAAAAAATGTAGAGCTACGTTGTTTACTTAGGTAATATTTATTATCGGGATTTTTTCTCTCTCATCCCCATTGAAGGAAGTTGTCCGGTGTTCTATAGAAAAAAATCTCGATGGTGTCATGGTTTTAGACTGGAAATATACCCTGTGAGTTAGTAGAAGATTTCTTTAACTGAGTGTCTCTCGCACTGTAAGTCTGGTTTTCATTGGTTGGTTGGTTGGTTGGTTGGATTTTACAGCATGTCAACCCATTGGTTTATTATATGACGAATCGTTTTTGCTTGATGAGTACTTAATTTTTTTTAATCTAATTTTTTTCAAACACTTTATAAGAGTCATATTTTTTTATTTAACCATTAGATGGGACTCTAACAGGTACTACCACTCCGGGTCAGAGTAGACTTGGGAGTAATGATGATAAAGGGGTACTCTACATTTTACAGACCTCCAAAATTGGAACTTCACGATCAGATAGAGTTTAATGTCATACCTAGGAAATTCAGACCCTTAAGTCGCCGCATTCTAGCACATATAAGATAAAACGAGCTGGGGTGTTGCCATAAGGGCAATAGGATTTGGACAATCATATGGGTGCTAGGGCTTGACATGACTAGCCGACTGATCAGAGGAGGCCTCTCCAACAGCCTAGCCTAAGTAAGGGTCAAAGTGGAGTGTTGCATGTCATGGACTGTTCATCCACCAGGATTTCGTCCTTAAGCATCATGGGTTATCATCCATGACCAACAGATGGCCCATTGGGGGGGGTCTTACCCCTCTGCAAAGGTGTAGTCGCTGTATTCTAAAGCTCCAGCCGACTGGGCTGATAGCATCTAGTAATCAGTACATAGAAAGCAAGACGTGTCAGATGATAGATTTAAGCATTAAAGTGAATGATTAAACATTTATTAAAAAGAAAGGTAAAGGCTGTAAAAACTATCAGTGAACTAAAAGTAATATGAACTTTAAAAGTGACTATTTAATATTTTAAGAAAGTTTATTAAACTTTGAATTAACTTGAAAGAATTAATATTATTTGAATAATGTTAAAGACAATTAGACAATGCTGTTAAAATTGTCGTTAACAAACAAAAAAAAAACAAAACATCAAGTTATTTTCCCACTTAAAATAACGATAATTAACATTTGTGTCCCTGATACAATTTTAAAAGCAAATTCTAAAAACAGACACTGTTTTTGAATAAATTAAAAAACACCAGGATATTTTAAGTAATGATTTAAACCTTATTGAAATTTTTGAAATACTCTGTATTTTCACTAAACTGGGAAACTCGTCTAAAGAATTTGAAATATACATTTAGCTACCAAGTTAACTCATCAAGACCTCGGTCTTTTTTTTTAAACTGCCGACAGTGCTTAGAATACATTTACTGTACCCTCTGAAGAGGAGTTAGGGTTAAATTGAACTTAACGGACCTAAATTCCACCATCATATGTCACCCAACCGAAAGAAAAAAAAATACTAAAAATCAGGGATTTAACCGAATTTAATGAAATCTTCAGTGTTGATATATTAATGAATAAGAGATATAATGCACCAGTTATTTTATTTTAAAACTTTAGCATTTTTTCAGGTCAGTTAACTTTGAACCACGTATCTTCGAAGCGTAACACAGATTCTCAAAGAGTGTCCTGGGTATGACACTAAACTGCATTCAGAGGTGAGGCACTAATCCTGGAAATCTGGAGAGTGATGAGTACCCTATCTACGCCATGACTTTGATCTCTTTGATTTCTGCAACCTGAAGATCGTTATTAGAAAGAAAAGATAACAATTAACTAAATCCTATTTAAAAGTTGTAGGCGGAGAGGCCGATTGTCAGTAGCGAAAGAGTCTATCCTCTTTACACTAGCGCTAGGCCTGGGGGATTATCTTGCTGAGGTGGAGCGCCACATCTACCGTCAGCTCCCTACTTTACCGCACAGATCAGATTACCCAATATGTGCTACTGATGCGTTGTTGGCAAGACCGGTATCGAATCAGGAACCTTGTGATTCCTAGGCGGCTGCTCTACCGACTGAGTAGATCATAGCAGTGTTTGAATAGTTTTGAAAGTGCTGGTGTATTGCGAAGACCGTCTGCCTCTTGATCCCGGCAAAAAGCCAGCAGTTACAACAGCTGTGTGAATGTACATAATCAGTTTTTTATCTACACAGAATAAATAGACACGCGCATGCGCAGTCACGCTGAGACTGAACATTAATTGTTGAAATTAATATGCAAATGATCAGTCTGGAGGCAAAGTCGAAACTGGCTCCCATGAATGTATCCGTCATTAATTACCGTGCACGATCAAGATAAAATATATTACATATAGATACGTATATAAGTTTTCTTCTTCTTTCTTTATATATTTGTACACACACATACACACACACAAATACACACACACACACACACACACATATATATATATATATATATATATATATATATATATATATATATATATATATATATGCGTGTGTGTTGTATATGCATAAATAAGCAGGATAAGACACGTATATATGTAAGAATATATATGTCAATAACTTTTTATATAGAGAGAATGTGGCGTAATTGGTTCAAGGATCCGTGCAATGGTCATTGTATTGAATATTTGGATATTTCTAATCAATATCATTTTTTGTTCTCTCTCCCTCTCATATATATATATATATATATATATGTTGTGTGTGTGTGTGTGTGTGTGTGTGTGCGTGTATATATATATATATATATATATATATATATATATATATATAATATACATATTGTGTGTGCATAATGGTTATGCCCATACTCGTTATGCATGAGCACAGGTCTGGGCCAAACCCCGCCTAAATAAGGCTTCAAAATCGTCTTTGCCTCCATAAAAAACGCATACATTTATAGTCTCACATCTAAGGCCAATTTTGTGCCTGGCAGCATAACTGCACCAATTTGTCCCCATATTCCCCCACCCGATTACCCATTAATGTTTTCGTGAGCCTTCTGTTGAATAATGCCAACCTTAACCTCCTTCCGATACGGATACCGTTAATTGGTTTCCATGACAACGGGTAATCGATCGGTGAAAGCTATTAGATGTATTGACAGTGGATATTTCTTTCTTGCATTCATTCCCGTCCCCACAATTCCTTTTTTTTTTTTGTTCTATTTTTTTTTTTTTTTTCGTTTCCTCAACCCATGCAAGCTAATATGATTAAGTGCTATACAATCGCGTGCTCGCATATTCACGTTAACACAAAAGACGTTTTCGCTTTCTGTATATGAACTGTATTCAAGGAGAATGACAGAGGCCCTAATTCGGGGTGGTGGTAGGGTGAATAGGGTTGGGGAATTTATGCAGCAGTGACTCACTTTGTTTTATGCAGCAATAAGTTTTTTTTGTATGCAGAGCATAAAATCTGGGTACCGGCTACCCATATAAAGCCACCCCCGCACACCATCATCACAACTCCGCGGAAATAAGGTTACATATATATAAATTCTTCTAACAGACTATACTCTTATGTCTCTGTTTCTGTTATATACCCTACCTATGAACATTAATGGGTATGACCTAATCCTCATAAATACGGGAGTAGTATGCTGACTTAGTAGTCCTATACCACTAGAAGTGGTTTACCTTCTTCACGCTATTGACGAGTTTTGTATTTAGTTAATGTTATAAAGATTTCAATTCCTTTCCAGCTTCCATTTAGTTATTTCTCAATTAGTAACCTTTGTTAGATTACAACAGTTTCTATGAGTACCTAATAAACCAATTGCCTACTGTCTTCAATTCAATGTTCCCTGAGTACTACAATATCGTAGTCTTGTGCCAGACTTAATTAAGCTTAATAAACAGGGCATGCAATTCAGTCGGTCAGAGTGGATCTGGGAATAATGGCGATAAAGGGATACTCTACATTCCCTTAAAATTGCAACCTCACCATCAAATATAAATTAACCTCATACCCAGGACATTAACACCCTAAGCCACTGCCTTCTAGCACATATATAATAAAAAGGCATGTGGTGTAATGGTTAGAGACGTAGGAAATGGACTCATCGACCCGAGTTCAATTCCTTGACGAAGCTGTTTGCATTTTACATGGCGCTAATACCCTTGGGAAAGGTATGAAACCAATTCTCTCACAAACTATGGGTAAATAGCAGGGCAGATTGGGCTCTTTACCCATGGCTAGGTAATCAGTCTAGGACAAGGAAAACTCTGAATTAAAACCCGTTAAACTCTACTTAAGAAATTGACTTTGTGACATATCCTGCTCGTGCGGAAGGGTTGGTAAATATATATATATATATAATAAAAAGGGTTTGGGTTTGCGATAAGGACAATAGGGTTAGACCAATCATATAGGTGCTAGGGCTTGATGTGACCTGGTGGGGCGGATAGGGTTGGTGAATTTATGGAGCAGTCTTACTTTGCTTTATGCAGCTATGTTTTTTTTGTTTTTGTTTTTATTTTTATATTTTTTTGTTTTTTGTATGCAGAGCATAAAATCTGGGTACCGATATAAAGCCACCCACGCTCACCATCATTACAACATTAATAGTTGAAAACCAGATATAAACGAAAAAACATGCCTTTTGATTGAAATATCAGTACAAATAGTAAATTATAACATATCAGTCAATTAGTATCCAATCCTAAAAGTGATAGAATATAAAGAAAGGCGTAATAAAATAGGATATTATATTCATTGGAAAAGATGTAAATATCATAGAATACTGAAATCTGAAAACATAATCCCCAACCAGAACCAATAACAGAAGCCAAAGAAAGTACTATTCTCTAAGATAAAAACTGATAAAAATAGCAAAGAGCAATTGACTAGATACAGTGGTTAAGGTTGGTTGGTTGGGCTTTACGGCATGTCAACCCATTGGGTTATTTTATGCCGAATAGGTTTTGTTTTATTTCTTTGTAAGGTACAGCTGCCACGTGTGAAGCCATCTGCATATCATTCCAGATCTTGCTTCTATTGGTATTTAGGTATATGATAGGGGTTTAGTTATTTTTTGAAATCATGTTTTCTGTTGAGGATTTGAACATCAAGAGAGTGTGTGGGTGATTTTTGTAGGTCTATGAACTTACATCTTTGATAGGAAGGCCGGTTCTTTTCAAAAAGTTTGATATGCTGTTGGGATCTATTTTTCCAAATAGTTTGTCAACATTATACATATACATATACACACATACACACACACACACACATATATATATATCCAGTTAAATTGTTTAGTTTTATTTTCTATAACATTTCATCTTATTTCTTCATCAACTTTAAAAAGTGCATGCATTTCTTTGTGCATGTGTTTATAGAAGACATTGGAATAACTAGAGGTTCCTCTACTTGAAAAATAGTAACAAACAAAACATTAATTTATGGAGGCACGTAGTGTAATGGTTACTGTCGTAGGAAATGGACATGGTGAGACTAGTTCAAATTCTGGATGAGGCTGTTTGCATTTCATATAGTGCCAATACCCTTCAGAAATGTATGCATCTAACTATTCTCCCTCCAGTTATGGTTTAATAGTAGGGCAGACTGGGCTCTTTAACCTTGGTTAGACAACCAGTCTAGGAGAAGGAAAACTCTGAATTCAAACCTGTTAAACTCCACTTAAGAAATTTACCTTGTGTCATATCCTAGTTATGTGGAAGGGGTGGTAAATATGGATATTATTTTATTTTCTGAATTTTTATTAGATAAAGTATATGTTAACATTGTAGAACTTTCTTCGAGCATGGAAGAGGTGTGTGCATTCAATCAGAATATGTTAAGTGGGTAAGGATTATAAAAGAAACAAAAAAGAGCCTTCTGATTAATGTGTCAGTTCCAACAGACAATATTTCAAGAATATAGTAAAATAAGTAAATAAAAAGACCTGCAAATAGAAATTGAAAAAATGTAGCCCCTTAAAACTATGACGGTTACCGTAATCGTCAGAGCCGTGGGTATGATCAAGAAAAGAACAGATAGACACATTAACACCTGTCAGCCCCAGTCTATAGGAAATACAAAACAATGCACTTTGCGGAATAGCTTATCTCCTTTGGAGAGTACTATCAATTTGATTGAAAATGAAAAATCTGAAAGTGTTGATAGGTCATCATCATCGTCATCATCATCATCATCATCACGCATAATAGCTTGATATCCATGACAATCCGAACCAACAGTCCCTACATTCATTGCTCTCGAGAGGTCCTCTGCGCAGCATACAGTATCCATACTGGGCAGCCCACCAATATAAAACTAGAAAGGCTAACCGGGATAGACGGTGGGGTGGGGGTAAAAGAAGGTAGCCTCGCCGATGAATTACTGTTGAATTGCGAGTTGGACCCTTGCAGGATGCCCCATTAAAATCCCTACGTAAAAAAGACCTTGCGTTGATCCAACACTCTGAAAAGAAAAATTAATGTCTTGTATTTAAAAATGCTAAATGCAAAAAAAAAATTCATACTGTTATCATTTAAATTTTATTCATTTTTTATTATCTTCACGAATAAAAACCAAATATTCATAGTTTTTGTTTGAAAAGATTTGGTAATAGTGAATGTATATATATATATATATATATATATATACTTTGTCATTAATTATTTTATTTTCATAGTGTCCTCCAGACATACTGTTATATAGTAAGGTCACGTGAGTATTAGGAGGAGAGTCCGTCGTCTAAGTACTTCAAGTGAATTCTGCACAGAGTAATCTGTGTGTTCTTAAATAGTGACTAGAACCATCGCCACTGTTAAGGTATGGGGGAGATGGGTCGTTCCATTATATCACATACATATACACAAACTGCCCTTTATATATGTATATACAAGTATGTGGTACCCAGTGAGGATCAGATTCTCCTAATTCTTAAAAGCCATCAAAAATGCTTGCTAAATATTACTTTGCGCTAAACGGTTCTGTTGAAATCATTATTAACAATGAACCCTCATTTTTTAATTTGTTCAGATTTCAATTCAAAAAAATTCTATTATTGATTTATTGATTGGTTTTATTGACAAACAATTGACCTTTTTAACAATGAAAACATTGATTAACCATCGACTGATTGACGAACACTTCGAGCATTTTCCAAATATTTTTTTGTTTTTTACCCAGCCAATAAATTTTATTTTCATTTATTTTTTTATTATTATTAACATGTGTTAAAAATCAATTGAAAAGAAAAGAAAAGATGAGAATAGAAGCAGAACAAAGAATAATGGCGGAAAACGAAAATATTTTTAATTTTTTTTAGATTTAACATTCAAATTACAATGGTACCTTGATTTACGAGTTTAATTCGTTCGGCTGGTAACTCAATTTCCTCGTATATAGAATCATTATGCCCCGCTGAAATATACTGAAATGCCATTAATCCGTTCCAGTCCATACAAAAACACCCTAATTTGTTACGCTTTTTTTTCATAAGAAAAATTGCACTGTATTATATAAATAATAAAATAGAATGTATTGAATTATGTGCTGTTATATGAATTAATGTTTATTTCTTTTATAAATATTTTTTACTTGGGTGTAAAATAAAATATGAGCACTAAAAAGGAAAACAAGAACGTCTTGTTTTCGTTATAAAAACTAAGCAACGACACAAGACGAGACATCCTCAAGACGACCCAAGTAATTTACAGACCCAAAGAACAGTGAGAATGCCAGCCAGCCCAACAACCACTTTATTTGATGATTTCATAGGTGAGAAAATGAAGCGGTGTTGTCTCTGTCTACGCTATCCTAACATATATCAGCCCTGTCGGCTGGGTATTAGAATACACCGACTGTACATCTGCAGAGTGGTAAGACCCCTTTGGCCGTGGGTGGTGACGCGTACTGCTTAAGGAAGGAATCCTAGTAGATGAGCAGTCCATATGAAACACGGGCGGTCGGAGAGGCCCCACCGATCAATCTTCTAGTCATGTCAAGCCCTAGCACCAAGACGATTATCCCGATCCTATTTCACTGAGGGCAGACCCCAACCCTTTTTATCATATATGTGCTAGAAGTCGGTGGCTGAAGGGCTGAACTGCATCTAATGGTAATTTTCAGTTCTGGAGTCGGAGGAGTGTGGATTACCCCTTCATTGCCATTACTCCCAGATCCAACCTGACCTGGAGTGGTATTACCTTTTAGGGTCCTATCTATGTGTTAAGTAGAAAAAAGGTTTTTAAAAATCTGTTAAAAAATTGAGTTTAAAAAAAATTGATTTTCAGTACCCATCAAGAATGGATTTAAAAAAAGATTCTTCGGCCTAAAATATCTCAACAAGGCTTGACATGTCGTAAAATCCAACCAACCAACCAACTTAACACACATGTATATATATATATATATGTGTGTGTGTGTGTCTGTGTGTGTGTGTGTGTGTGTGTGTGTGTGTGTGTGTGTAAACAGAGGCAGCACAAAGACAAAAATACAACAGACAAGGAAATAACAGTCAGTCTATCACAAACCTTTGATAAAGAGGGACTCGAAATGCTGGTAAATAAACAAGATTTAAACACAATATTCTTCATTTTGTTTCTGATTTTTTTTTTTTTGCTCCTAAAACAACCAAAAATTATTTTCCCATATAATATATATATATATATATATATATATATTATATTACTAGACAAAACCTTACCGTTGGATCACCCATTGAGCTCTCGGTTGATAATTGGGATTAGGGAAAATACGGTATGCAAAGTGAATTAAATTTTTAAAAACGGTCGTAGTGTTTAAAAAAAGCATTAAAATCATTTTGTAAGATTTCCAAGAAAGAGTACGTTTGATCTAATTTAAGCTAGAGTATGGTTGCTTGTGAAATTTGACACACAAATACACTTCAAACTGTCCCATCTCTCTCTACACTCACTGAGAAACTAACATATATAATGAGGAGGTAATCAAGATGAACATAGAGTAGAGGAAGTAACAGGCAGAATATGAAATAAGAGACGTGTCAGTTTTTTACTTAATTACAAATTAAACTAATTAGAACCAATTAAAATGGATTTTTTCAAACATAGCGCAATTTCAAAGGCAAGGAATATTTTAGTATGAATTTTGTGTCATTAAACTAAAGAGTAAAAATCCTTTAGGAGACAAAAGTTAATTCGCTCAGCTTTAGTATAATAATAGATATACTCATATATAGACTCAGATATATATATATATATATATATATATATATATATATATATATATATATATACGTGTGTGTGTGTGTTTCTCTGTGTGTGTGTGTGTTTCTGTGACAGAGATAAAGAGGGAGAAGATGATTGGGCGTCTCTATAAGCATTAAAGCTAAATGGCAAGGATTCGCTCGTTGGATTTGAAGAAAAATAAGAGATCCAAATGCGGGTCTTTTATTGTTAAAATTCATATAAATCTTCGCATCAATACGGTTCATTACGAAACGTTATCCAAAAGCCAGAGAATTATTTCGTCTTACTCAAATATCTTTTTTTATTACTACTTATGTCAGCCTTTTAGCTTTATTATTTTTATATATATATATATATATATATATATATATATATATATATATATGAGCACATCGACGCACCTGCGCTCATTACAGCGTATTTCGTCAAAAATTTTGCGAACAACTTGCTTTGTACTGATTCAACTGTGCACGGTAAAGAGCTGTACCTTGCTCATTCGGTAAAAATGTATGTATCAATAAAATAGCTGATTTAAGATTTTAGGATGGCATATCTCCGCTGTGACAGGGTTGGCATACCTTATAAAGTTCTAAAAATGATAAGAGCGATTCCAATATATATATATATATATATATATATATATATATATATAAGTCATTTACAGACACCGTGTTTCGACGTTTCACGTCTCATCAATCTGGCTAGACACAGCAACTACCTCAGTTCAGGAGAGAAACCTAACTGACTTTATGCCAGCCCGGTTCGTTAACCTCTCGGCCATTCATCGAAAGTTGCCATTAAGGAGCGGTGTTTTAACTATTAAATACATACATCTGTGTATATATTTTACAATATGTATTCTTAAGCAACAGATGATGTGTGTGTGTGTTTGAGCGCGCACACGTACGTGCGTGTGTGTGTGTGTGTGTGTGTGTGTGTGTGTGTGAGAGAGAGCTGTCAACAGGTGAATTAGCTCTATGGGAGCCAAACGGTTAGTAGTAGGATTAGGATACTTACTACTCACATAAATTCCCAATACAACCTGGCACAAAGTGGAAACGCTGGGCTTTCGGAGAAGCTTGCGTCTCGTGAAGTGACTCAATACTACATAAGACAAGGAATATTAAAGTATTAATTGATTATTTTCGGTTAGTATGACCCTTGTGGTCTTTTCTTTTTTTTTTCTTTTTTTCCCCCAGGTAAAGCTTGGTAGTATATTTTTACTATCAAACTATTTGCCGCAAGCGTTTACCGATAAGTTTAGTATATATATATATATATATATATATATATATGTGTGTGTGTGTGTGTGTGTGTGTGTGTGTGTGTGGTGTGTGTGAGTGTGTGTGTGTATTCCTTAGAATTTAAGAGATTGACCGTTTCTTATATCTCTCACAATAGCACAAGAGAGATATAAGAAACGGTCAATTGGAAATCAACCATCTCTTTAATTTTAAAGAATCGTAGAATATATATATATATATATATATATATATATATATACTGAAGTATAGATAAGATTTTATTTTGATAATTTCCATAGAAGTTGATTACAAACATTTGAACAATATTTACATTCATTCGTTCTAAACAACATGATGCCGTCTTTTGTGCATAAACAAGTGAAGAAAAAGGTTCTTTGTCTATCATTTAGACTCAAACTTGAATTGATGAAATAACACACATACACATTATTAAGTATACATTATTATATATAGAATATATATTTAACAGAAAGCCTTAATATTATAAAATTTATTGAGATAATAAATTATATGGCCACACGACTGCCATTTCGAGAGATAACTTCAAAAACCCTATTAGTCATGGAATCTCTCAATTTCTTTATAGTATCGGGCTGGATTGCGTCAGATGCAGCTTTGCTGGACACATAAGATATCTTTTGATGGGAATTGGCATTAACATCTTGTTTTAAAGATTTTCAGTAGGGTTGAGATCCGGAGAGGCTATCGATCACGCTAACAACCTTTCATCTTGTATGCCGTAAGAGCCTAGGAATACTTGGGTAGCCCTGGCAGAGTGTGAGAGAGCATTGTCATGCATGATTATGAGATTCCATAATGGTATATCATCTAGATATGAAATCAAGACCCCATTCAGGAGATTACAGTAGGCGGCTGTGGTTACTTTAACTCCTTCAGACACCCTGATTAGGCCAACAAGTCTGTCCCCAATAATACCAGACAATAATATTACTCCCACCGTATTGTTGACGTCATAAACCCTGATGATGTTCATCTCCGAAATATACGCAAACATTTGACCAACCCTCAGATCAGTCAAGAGTCGCCCTGGTTTCAGCAGTTAATGTCTCCTATTTAAAATACTAAATGCAAAAAATTCCATGCCGTTATCATTTAAATTTTATTTTTCTAATTATCATCACAAATATAAAACAAAGCTTCATTATTTTTGTTAAAAAAAAAGCCCTGGTGAATTATTAATGTGTATATATTTACTTTGTCATTTTGTATGCCGTAAGAGCCTAGGAATACTTGGGTAACCCTGGCAGAGTTCGAGGGAGCGTTGTCATGCAGGAATATAACCTTAGAAGTTATAATGGTATGTCATCTTGTCATAAAATAAGTGTGAATAATTATGATAAAAATAAACTTATTCGTTTGTATTTTTGAGATGTGGATAAATCTGATAATTTGAACTGTTTGTCCGCATCCGTTTGTGGTATGTATAAACACAATGTTTCGGCCGCTGTATCCTCTGGCATTTCTCAGGTGTTCCCTGTGTATCCGAGTATAGTTATGCAACTAGCAGTCAAACTATTAAAAATGATTTCCCATGTTGGGTTAATGCTATACTCGGATACTCAGGATACCTCTGAGGAAATCCGAGGGACACAGCGGCCGAAATGTTGTATTTATGCATACCACAATTCAGATGAGGACTACAGTCTGAATAATCAAAAATAGACTTGTTTAAAAATCGATTTCTTAACTAAAAAATTATTATTGAGCAATTGGTTATAATAATAATAATAATAATAATAATAATAATAAGTTAAGTCGTCGGGTGGCCTAATGTCGGCATCAGCCAATCAGCGAGGGAGTCTATCCCCTTTTCACTAGCGCTAGACTAAGGAGATTTTTTGCGTCTGAGGTGGAACACCACACCTACCATCAGTTCCTTACTTTACTGCACAGATCCCTGTGCTACTCATACGCTGAGTTGGCGAGGACCGGTATCAAACTAGGAACCTTCTGGTTTCTAGCCGAACGCTCTACCGACTGAACTAACCCAGCCAAAATCAGACGAAGAGTCGAGACCATCCAATCAACAGTATTGTTGAGATCAGCTAGAATACTCGGATGAGTCATGAGACCTGAGAAGCCTTGCAGTCACTCAGACTCCACACTGGCGTGAAAAACTCTCATAAATTTTGAGCGAGAAGATGTCACAAGAGATAATGTCAATCACGTGATTTAAAGTCTGATTCATTTTGATTGGCAGATTTTTCTTCTTCTAAACTATTTAGACAGAAAAAAATAAATAATAATTAGAAATAAACAAAACAAGATTGTTTTTTAAGCAGACATTCCGACAGCTTATATTTAAGATATAAATTAAAAATGTCGTTCTTAAGTTGTTTTTTCCCAGAAGGAAAACAATCCCGAATGACTGTCTAAAAAACAAGAAGACTTTTTAAAAGAGAGAATTTACTTTCATCTCTTTTAACGAAAACTGACTTGTTAATTGGCCAGTTTCTATTTTTTGACTTTGAGTTTGAGTTTTGTTTAACGGCATATCAACCTCTGTGGGTCATTTAATGCCAAAAAGGTTAGTTTGGATTTCAGTCTTTAAAGTAGTGGTTCTATGGAGATATTCGGTTATGTTCTGTTATATCTTGTTGAAATGGTTGCTTTTTGTTTTAGAAAATTTAAAATGTTTTCAGGGTTTGTATTCTTAAAGATGTCCTTCGGGTTTCTTGCTTGATAGTAGTTAGTGCAGATATGTTTAAGGCTGTTACAATTTAGAAGGATATGTTTGGTTGTAAGTTGTACTTTGCTTTTGGGTACACTGGGGCCTATTTTTTGTTTACATTATTTTGGTAATTCATTGACTGATACAGATTATTCTACCTTAACTTTCAAAAGTATGAATATTCCAAAGTAATGATATTTATTACGTTTTGAGTCTGATTGAGGATTATGCCTCATATAATGTCGACTGGGACTTTAGAATTCACCGACTGCACCTCTGCATACCCATTTTTGAAACACATTTTTTCTATTTAAACCATAGATGGACCCTAATAGGTAATACCACTCCGGGTAAGAGTGGACCTGGGAGTAATGGCGATGAAGGGTACTCCATATTCCCCAGAGCTCCAGAATTGCAACTTCCCATCAGAAAGATTATCATATCCAGGACATTAAGACCCTCAGCTACTGATAAAAAAGATTGGGGTTACCATAAGAGCAATTGAGTTGGGAACATAGGTGCTAGGAAGCCTCTTCGATCGCCTGTCTAGCCTCAGTAAGGGCCAAAGTTGAGTGTTGCAAGTCATGGACTGCACAGACATCAGGCTTCCATCCTGAAGCATCGGCACCACAGGGAAATTATGTACAAAGCAAGGCTTAGTAAAATGAGAGGGACAGGGATATGGACAGAGACAACAAAGAAAGACAGAGAAGCTGAAAGACCGAGAGAAACTCTAGACGCATTATCGATTTTTTTTATCTCGTCTCACATATACTTAGATATACATATTTGGATGGTCACGTCTAGCCCTAGCATCTATATGATTGTTCCAACCCTATTGCCCTTATGTCAAACCCTAATCCTTTTTATCATATATATGCAAAAAGGTGGTTACTGAGGGTCTTAATGTTCTGTGTATGACATTAAACTTATGGGGAAGTTCCAATTCTGGAGCTCTGCGGAATGTGGAATACCCCTTTATCACCATTACTCCCATGTCAACTGACCCAGGATGGTAGTACCTGTTAGGGTCAAATCTATGGGTTAATTAGATCAAAAATGAGTTTTTAAAAAATGTGTTTAAAAATGAGTTTAAAAACCCCAGTCCTTTTTATCACATTTGTGCTAGAAGATGATGGTTGAGGATCTTAGTGTCCTGGTTATAACGTTAAATTGTATCTAGTGGTGAAGTTCTAGTTTTGGAGCTCTGGCAAGTGTGAAGTACCCCTTCATTACCATTACTCCCAAGTCCACTCTGACTCAGTGTGTTTGTATCGGTTAGCGTCACATGGATAAAAAAAAATTAGTTTAAAAAAATTAAGTTAAAAAAAAATGTGAATACCTTTCAAGCATAAATGGAACAAAACTTCGGCATAAAATAAACCAACAAGGGTTGACATGCCATAAAGTTCAATAAGCCAAGACAAGCGACTTATTCTTAGCTAGTGTAGTGGTTTCAGATCCCATGTGTATCAAAATTGGGGCCTTATACCAAACTAGATTTAGAAATATCTATTCGGCCTTCTATTATAAGATTAGCGTGGTAAATTTAAATAAAAACTACGTTCTGCTTCCATAATTTTTGCTACATATTTCTCATATTTGTGTCCATTGAAAAATGTGACGTTCAACATAATAATTAATGATTTATATATAAATCAATTAAAATAACATTAAAACAAGTAATACATTTATAATAGTACTTATTTAGTTTCATTAGTTTTTCTAATATTATATTCTATTATATCAAAATTTAAATACATATTTTTGGCCCATTTACCAAAAATATTCTTGTTCCCCAATGGTACCAGTATCGGAAAAATAAGGTATAAAAATGTTTGCTTCTGGGTTACCCTTAGCGCGTTGTTAACCTGGACTATATGATTATAGATATACCGCATCTAAAAATCAGACTTTGGAGGAGTATGTGTAGTGGTTTCAGATCTTTATATGTGTATCAACATCGGAGCTTTGTGCCAAACTCGATATAGAAATATCTATTTGGCCTTTTATTATAAGCTAAGCGTTGTAAATTTGAAAAAAAAGAAAACCTACGTTCTGCCTCCATAATTTTTGCAACATATTTCTCGTATTTTTTTGTCCATTGAAAAAACGTGACTTACAAGTATTTTTGTAAGATTTTTATCTTGACAATAAGAGACGAATTTCTTTTTATTGTGAACAAATTTTTTCAAACATTTTTTTCGAAAACTTTTTTTTATGAGCGTGACAAATTTATTACGGATACTTTTTTTTATACATCTGCTTCAGATGTAAAAAGCATCCACCTGTACAAAATATAATAGCTTAAAATACAATGACATAAAACATCCTATATACATAAGAAATATTGTATTACTTACTTACTTACAGACACACACACAAACACAGACACACACACACACAACACATACACACACACACACACACATGTATATATACAGGTTGGTCCAAAAGTATCTTTACAGTTATAATAATATCTTTTATATACTTGAGATTATTTCTTAAGTACCACTAACATAAAATATTCTTCAGAATATAAATCTAACTTGAATTTGTTACATTTTCTAAAACTAACTTTCAATTTGTAATTGATTTTATTTAAGTTGTCATCATCATCATGTCGTGCAAGCAGCACAGATATCCATGACAATCTCTCGCCAACCTTCCCTATCACTCATTTTCCTTCTCCTAGGCTGGTTGCCTTACTAAAGTTAAAGATTTCTGTCTGTCCTACTATTTACCAATTCATTGGTTGTGGCGGTGAGAACAGATGGATTCATGCCTTTACAAATGGTATTAATTCGAAATGAACCACAAACATTGGAATATTTTGTTATATATGGTGTGCTACAATCATCATCACATCATCATATCGCGCAAGCAGCACGGATATCCATGACAATCTCTCGCCAACCTTCCCTATCACTCATTGCCGCTGGAAGGTCCTCTGCGCAGCATCCAGAATCCTCGCATAGTTGGTCAATGTAGGCCCTTAGTGGGCGATCCACACTAGCATGTCCATGTGTTGACTTCCACAGGAGAACGTTGCTTATGAGCTCGTCCCTGCTTCTCCAGCAGTCCTGCATTCCTAGTCCGTCTCACTCGGATGGTTTGTGAGATGGTGGACAGGTGGCCATACAGCTGCTTTCTTGTGGGGTGTTGTTTCCATGACTTGTTCAAGACTGCTCACAGCATTCTTGTACAGCTCACATCCAGCTTATTCTCAAGGCGCTTCGTTAAGGTCCAAGTGGTGCATCCATACAGCAGTACATATATAACCACGGCCTGGAAGGGGTAATGGCAAACAATTTAAACCAAAAACCAAGAAAATGGATATTGAAGCAGTATTGGAAGTTTTAAAATATCGAGAATGGCCACCACGTTCACCTGACCTGACAGCAATGGATTTCTTTTGGTGGGGTGGGGGTTTGTAAAGAACAAGGTTATGAGAAGAGTCCCAAAACAGTAAATGAGTTGAAAGATTACATTGAAGGCGTAATCACAGAAATTGATGAAGATCGGAATTTGTGCCGTACTGTGTGTCAGAGTGTTTTGGAAAGGTTTGAAGAATGTTGCACTGTCGAAGTAGGATATTTTGAGTATATGAGAGATTAAACAGTTTGTGTTTAATGCTTGAAACATTCTTATATCTTAAAATAAATTGCCTACGCCATAACTGTAAAGCTACTTTTGGGACACTCTGTATATATATATATATATATATATATATATATATATATATATATATATATATTTAATATACCAAGCGTGTTGGTAGATCCTTGCGGAGAGAAAAAACCCGGCAGAGAGTTTGATTGTAAAAATATACTACCAAACATCAACCAGGAAGAAAACATTTTTTGAAAAAAAGAAAAGACCAGGATATTCGTACCAACAGAAAATAATCTATTGGTATAGTATTTGGCCAAAAGAAAAAACAATTTATATGTATATATATGTATATAAGATATATATATATATATTCATATAACCGCTAGGAGAAGCTAATTTGTAAAAAGTGCTCGATACCAAAGTAGATCCAAGTAATAAAGATAATCTACTGAGTCAGACGAACCTACTATTAGTTTCGCATAAAGCTCTTCAGGGCTAAAATCTAGAGTAAGATTTTAGCCCTGAAGAGCTTTATGCGAAACTAATAGTAGGTTCGTCTGACTCAGTAGATTATCTTTTTATATATATATATATATATATATATATATATATATATATATGGTGTGATATCATAATATATATATATTATATATATATATATATATATGTGTGTGTGTGTGTGTGTGTGTGTTTTGTGAGTGTGAAGTATGAGATCAAAAATATCGATACAGAAAATTTACTTTCGATTTTAGAATTTAAAATTTAGCTAAAGATGTGTACACATTTGAACAAGTTATATGATAGAGAGATAATGTCTGGACGTCTAGACTGTGGTCTAGACCGGTTAGTGCCAAACTAAAAAAAAATATGAAGCCTGTCTCGATGCTTTTTGAATGAAACGATTTTGGCAAGACACAGAATTGTGCAAGTGTAGCCCCCTACATGTTCACCATACCTACACCCAGAACCACGATAATAGCTTGGTAGGGAAATTTAGAATATCTCATTTTTCTGTGGATCGATTTTGATGAAATTCTCTCCAGATGGTCTACACAATATGGTAAGATTATTATTAGGTTTTCATTATTCTGTGTAACACCCTTTTGTTTTTTTCACTTATTTCAGATTCGATGTTTTGTAAGTGAATCACGCTAATAGCTTTTGAATAAAAATATCCCACGTTGTAATTTTTTTTAGAAAAGGAAACACAATAATGCATATTAAGAATATATTATTACAAGCAAAAATACCGGTCCATGACCAGACTAATTTCTTTAAGAACACTAGTGAGAAAGGGAGAAAACAGGAGTAAGAGAGAATAAGAGGACAATATTTTATTAAATTTTAAAAAATCGCTGAGAATTCGTATATTACAATGTTGTTTTTTTTTAGGAATTGCTTTTTTGTTTACGTTTAAAATATTATTTTTAAAAATGTGATCCTAAACTTGTTTTAAAACATAATTTTATTAGAGAGAGCGCGAGAGAGAGAGAGAGAGAGAGAGAGAGAGAGACGAACAGACTGGGTGAAAGAGAGAGTGCCTAGCCTGTTGAGTTAAATTGAAATGTATTAGTTTAATTCATGTCCTTTTTTACCCAATTGTTCCTTACTTTACAGTGAATAGTTCTAGAAATTGGTTGACTTTTGTTTAATTACTAAATTATATCACTTACTAAGTAAAAATCAAAAACCAAATTGTGTGCGTTTCTTAGTTAGAAACCCATTAATGTGTCTGCGAGATTTCAAATCAGAATGCCGTCTCTTTTCGCAGTTATAAGTCGACACGTACATAGCAAAAACATTCCATTATATATATAGATATATAGAATATATATTTAACAGAAAGCCTTAATACTATAATATTTATTGACATAATAAATTATATGGCCACACGACTGCCATTTCGATAGATAACTTCAAAAACCCTATTAGTAATGAAATCTCTCAATTTCTTTATAGTATCAGGCTGGATTACGTCAGATGCAGCTTTGTTGGACACATAAGATATCTTTTGATGGGAATTGGCATTAACATCTTGTTTAATGATGGACCAAAGATTTTCAGTAGGGTTGAGAATCGGAGAGGCTAGCGATCACGCTATCAACCTTTCATCTTAAGAGCCTAGGAATACTTGGGTAGCCCTGGCAGAGTGTGAGAGAGCGTTGTCATGCATGAATATGAGAGTCCTTAGAAGTTATAATGGTATATCATCTAGTTAAGACCCCATTCAGGAGATTACAGTAGGCGGCTGTGGTCACTTTAACTCCTTCCGACACCCTGATTAGGCCAACAAGTCTGTCCTCAATAATACCAGACAATAATATTACTCCCCACCGTATTGTTGACGTCATAAACCCTGGTGATGCTCATCTCCGAAATATACGCAAACATTTGACCAAACCTCAGATCAGTCAAGAGTCGCCCTGGTTTCAGCAGTTAATGTCTCCTATTAAAAATACTAAATGCAAAAAATTCCATGCCGTTATCATTTAAATTTTATGTTTCTAATTATCATCACAAATATAAATCCAAGCTTCATTATTTTTGTTCAAAAACCAAGCCCTGGTGATAATTAATGTGTATAAATATATCTACTTTGTCATTAATTGTTTTATTTTTTAAGTTTCCTCCAGAAATACAAATACACACAACTGCCCTTTATATATGTATAGAAGATAGATAGATAACCCTAGATGGGTTAACATGCCATTAAGATCAACCCTATTCTTGGAAACGTTATAATTCTACTTTGTTTGAATGTATAAAAAATAATTGAATCAAAACTGAATTTTTAAAAAATACACATTTGTATTTTCGAGCCCATTTACGTCTCAAATTCCTTTGACGGGACATTAAAGGTGACAGTTTCAAAGGACCTCGCATGGAAACCATGGCCCCGATAATGCAGATTCTGGTGGTTTTCGGTACATAAGGAATTCTAGCGGTGGTTTGTTTGGGTTTCCCATGTAACTGTGGCTGATACTCCTTAACTCCCTCGCTGTTACGGTCTTGGAGATCCCACAAATGGATCGTTTCTTCCATGGCAAAGATTCCCTCAGAAACCGTCTAAGCGTATCTACGTGTCAACCTAAATTTCCTGCAATGATATTTGCTAGTATATATATATATATATATATATATATATATATATATATATATATATAATAGAGAGAAATATATTGATATACCTATATATCTACATATGTGTGTGATAGAGTTAAATATTCACAGACATCTGTGTATGGTTATTTACTAAGCTTAGCTTAATCATACACAGGGATAAAAGTATGGGGCTATCAGTAGGGACAGAAGTTATTACACTGATTTGCACGATGAATTTCCAAACCACTACCCTATGGTAACATTTTCCATACACATACATAGATAGAATAGATGCATGTACATTAGAATATTTATATGCACAGACATCTCTCTCTCTCTGTCTGTCTGTCTGTCTGTCTGTCTCTCTCTCTCTAAATATATATATATATATATATATATATATATATATATATATATAGTGTACAATACATTTAAGATTTCGTACTACCAATGATTTCTGAGCGTCATTTTTAATGACTGCTCGTCAACAGGAATTTTCACTTATGAGAATACATGGACTTTTTCTTGTCCACGTGACCCATGCCTACGCGAACCGTCCTCTGCTTGCCCCTCTCCTCTCAGCAATCACTGGTGCTTTTATCATTCATCGCTGGTTCTCGGGTTTCATTTCATCTTATTTTCTTGTCTGGATGTCTTGTATGTTTCGGCTCTTGGCGTTAATTTTTATTATATATATTATAATATATATATATATTATATATATAATATATATATATATATGGAAAACGATGAGGAAATTAATCCGACAATATGTGAAGAAAATACTTTCAAAAAATATAACAAACACTGGATGATACGATTGTTTCCTCTGATCATATCATCCTGTGTTTGTTATATTTTTTGAAAATATTTTCTTCATGTAATATAATATATATATATATATATATATATATATATATATATATATATACGAATGCAAATTAATATTGCTTTCATCTTAGCCAAAACCGAGTGTGTAAAGAACATTTCATTAGTCTGTGGCTACAATCAAATAAAAAATTGTCATATACTCATGTTGCAGGTATATAAACAATAGCATTCTTCGCATGATAGTGAGTGAGACATACTGATATTAGAGAGTCGTGTAACTTACTTGCTTCTTTTCTTTCTTTCGGCCATCGTGACCGTCTAAGTTTTTCTTTACTTCTTTCTATCTTCTTAGTTCTTGTCGTCTCTTCTATTCTAAGGGCTTCTTATTAAGGGCATCTTTTAAGTCATACATAATTAATTAACAAGACTTGTTACTACTTTGATAAAGCTTTATTTTAGCCCATTTTAATTTACTGCGTGGAGTCACAACCTCAGTAGGGCACGTCTGTCCTGCCTGAGAACTGGTTGTATACTGATTACTTATAACTAGTTCTCGCCTCTGGGGTCAGTTGGGTCCAGTAACCGTTACTGGTATTTTTCCATCCCAACAGAGCTCTCGCTAGGGGGCTTGTCAAAAGCCCTTCGCCACTATACAATTGTGCAAAAAATATTAAGCGAGGAGCCTTTAGCACTTTCCTTGATGATGATGATGATGATGATGATGATGATGATTGATAGACTTTCCTTCATTGATGCGGCCTTTTCCACGTTCCGTTGTTCTTAAAAAAGAAAAAAAAAACTATTAGCGTGGTTCAGTCCCCCCCCCAAAAAAAAAACAACGAATGTTAAATAAAAAATATAATGGCATTGCAAAGAATAATGAAAACCTAACAATGGCATTGTCATATTGGGCAGACCATCTGGAAAAAATTTCATCAAAATCGATTTACAAAAAAATGAGATATTCTAAATGTCTATCATCGTGGTTATGGGTGTAGTTATGTGTATGCGCGTGTGTGATCAAATATGATAAGGCGTTAGATACGGAACATTGTCTTAGGTGTACGTATTCTACCGTCATTTTGATACTTCAACACACACACAGACGCACACACACACACACACACACACACACACACATAGCACAAGGCAAGATGTACTCCAGACTCCAAACATCTCAGAATTGCCAGTCAACTCAACATTAACCCAGTAACCGGATTCGAGCCTCTCCATGTAGCACAGAAGATTAGATCAGTATACAATTATTATTTCTACATGACACATCATCACTCCATTCAAACACAAGAGCCGTTACACCAGGTGCACTCTGATTCGGAGTGTTAGTACATGTTAGGGCCCCATCTATGGATTAAAGAGTTTTAAAAATGTTTTTAAAAATTCAGTTAAAAAAATGAGTATCCATCAAGAATTAATTATATAATGCTTTATCTAAACTAGCTAGACTCATGCCAATATTTTTCTGTTATCTTTTGCCTGTATCTTCTCATTCACTCCCTGATCCATTTCAATCTTTGTTACTAATAAGAATTTTAAAAAATGTACAGATATTTTGTGCTGTATACTCTTTTATTTTTATTTTGATCGATTTTCATAAATAAATATTTTAAAAGATTGATTCAAAGTCAGGCATGTACTTCAATACCGCTCAAAACAAAATCAATATATTTTAATATCGACATCTATATATATATATCATCATCAGCAGCAGCAGCAGCATGTCACGCTTTCAGCGCGGATATCTATGACAATCTCTCTCCATCCGTCCCTATCGCTCATCATTCTCGGGAGGTCCTCTATGCAGCATCCTGCATCCGCACATAGCTGATCACCGTACGTTTTTGCTGGTCGGTCCACACTGGCTTGTGAATGTGCTGGCTTCCACAGGAGGATGTCGCTTATGAGTTCGTCCTTGCTTCTCCAGCAGTGTCCCGCGTGTCTTGTCCGTCTTACTCGGATGGTTTGGGTGATATGTGGTAGGTGGCCGTACAGCTGTTTTCTCGTAGCTATATATATAAATAATTTAAAAAAACATCTTCTGCATAAAATAACCCAACAGGGGTTGTCATACATTAAAATCAAACCAACTGACCAACCATCTACTTGTGAAGGGGACTCACATACAAAAAAAAGAAGAGAAATAAAGAGTTGCTTAAATGGCAAAAAAAAAAAAGAGAAAAAAAGAGAAAGATTTAAGTTGAATCGGAAAAGTGGTGGTAAAGAAAATAAAAAAGAATCCTTATTTCCTCAATTAATCAAGCGACAAGAAAAGAAAACCAGAAAAAAAAAAAAAAAAAAAAACTGTCTCGAAATTATTCCCCCACCCCTTCCCACCACTCTAAGAAACTTTGCTTTTTTTTCTTCTCCATCTGTCCAGACCTTTTTCCGCTAGAGATGTCCCTCACTCACGGTAAAGAATCGACAGTGCAATATTCTCCATGTTTTATACCCGAAAACCTTATTTTATGTCACCAGTAAAATGTTCGGGACTCAATGGCGTCGGCCGCGGCGGTGATGACCGAACGGGTGGGCGGTTTGGTGGTGGTGGTTGTTGGTCGCGAATGTGATTTCGCTATAGGTCGAGCAAAAAATAAAAAGATGAAAAAATATTTTGAAAAAAGAAAAAAAAAGATATAAAGAAAGAAAAGAAAATGTTTAGAAAAATAACAAGAAAATTAAAGAAAGTAAAAAAGGAACTATCGACGATTTGCCGGGAAAATTCGGTCGAGGACATTTCATGTCAAAAACAATTAATTTCCAAGGATTTTTTCTTCTTTTTTTTTTTTGTAACCAGGAAAAAAAAAGATAAAAAATAAATAAATAAAACAAAAAAAATATCTGGGGAAAAAAATTCATTGACAAATTTGTTTCCAATTTCAAACCCAGACCCGGACCTCCTTGTCGAATAAGCGAAAAAAAAAAAGAAAAGAAAAATAGAAAAAAATGGAAGGGGGTAGAAGAAAGAAAAGGACACGCAGACAGACAGACAGACAGACAGAGAGAGACGTTCATTCGACCAGCGACAAAATGATTGTTAGGCTGTTAGGTTTGCGGCCTGCAAAGAAACAGGCAAGTTTTAAATGTTAGCGTCTCGGTTTTTATGTCAAGGGGGTGCGGTTAGGGTTTAAAACACATTGACAGGACTTCAGGTGGCATGCTGAGATGAGCACTAAATCGAATTTTAATTGTGTTTGGTTTTCTGCGGGGAAAAAGGAGATTGAACAGGAACGGCGGCGGCGGTGGCGGAGATGCAGTGGTGAGGTATGATGGGTGGGGGGTAGGTGATATGGAACAACAAAAAGTACTTCCCCTCATTTCATCACCGCCATTTTTATCTTGACATTAACTTTACTTTCTTTCGGTTTTGCTTCTTTTTTCATTTTCGATTTTACGAGGAATGTCGTTAAAGCAGCCATATTGTTAATTTCACATGTTAATAGCATTTTGCGCTTGTCAATCATTCTTCGAGCAGACGACGAGGAATGGTTCCATTGTTCCATTCCATTCCAGAAAGATTAAAAGATGAAAGCACAAATCCTGACCAAAACTCTTTGACGAACTAGTTATGCCAACAAAATGGCGCTTGGTGACGCTCACCTTCTCACTTATGAGACCATCTGACCAAGAGCGTAGACACAGAGTCAACGACGCTTCGACACTGTCAGTTTGGTAATTTTGATCAGGTTGCGTCAGGTGATTTTCATGCCCAACTTTGATATTTTCCGAGTCGTGTTTTTGTCGCTTTTTGTCGGCAAATTAATGTAGAATACTTATTTTTTTTGTAAAAATTCTGTTTTTCCAGATGGTTTACACAATATGGCAAGATTATTGTTAGGTTTTCATTATTCTGTGTAACACCTTTTTGTTGTTGTTTTTTTTTTTTTTTTCCAGATTCGATGTTTTGTGGGTGAAGCACGCTAATGGCTTTTGAATAAAATATCACATGTTGTCATTTTGATTGATTATTTTGAATTGATTGTTTTGATTTTTGGAAACTCGAATAAGTATTAAAAAGTGGTGACATTTGTTTTGAATAAAAATAATATGGTATGAAAATTGTTTTGAAATTTGAGTTTTATAAAAGTTCTTTTGAAATTTGAACCTTCATTAATTTGCTGTTATCTCCCCCCTCCTTTGAGTTGCGGAAGGAGGAGGCTAACTCCGTCAATGAAAGGGATCGAGTCTTTCCTCCTGCCTTCTCCTGTTTTCAACACATGACTATAACTGAAAGTTACAGTGACACTTGTAAGTTTTATTATTTGAACTCGGTCAGAAATAGTCTTTTTTCCTTTCTTTTTATCAAAAATGTTTTTTATATGTATATAGGGCCGGGTTTGCTCAGTCGGTAGAGCGTTTGGCTAGAAATCGCAAGGTTCCTAGTTCTATACCGGTACTCGCCAACTCAGCGCATGAGTAGCGCAGGGATCTGTGCGGTAAAGTAAGGAGCTGATGGCAGATGTGGCGCTCCACCTCAGATGCAAAAAACGACCTCCTAGGTCTAGCGCTAGTAAAAGGGGGATAGACTCCCTCGCTGATTGGCTGATACTGACATTAGGCCACCCCGACGACTTTATATGTATACATTAGCTTTTAGTTGATAATAAAGAAATTAATGCTAGCAATCATCTGTTCTGTTAATGTAGAAGAAGGATTGAAAGACTTATTTTTCATGTGCAGCCCTCATGACAGACATATGTAATCAATGCAGCCCTCATGACATACATATGTAATCCATGCGGCACTTAGGGGGCAACTCAGTTTGACATGCCTGTTTTATATACTATTGGAGGAGGAAAATTGTATAGTTTAGTGCTCACTGGAGAATGCCCCATTACTTACTGGGACAGCCCATTTTTACTCTACACCACTCGTATTAAAAAAAAGAAAAACAGAAGAATAATGACCCCTTTTTTATATCGGAATGATCGTCTGTTTCACAATATCGCCATTTTGTCTTAAAGTCTTTTTTTTTTTTCTTCGTAGATTATTTATTTTTGTTGTTATTCTTTTTTTGTTTTCTTTGTCAATTCATTTATTGTCACAAGACAAATGTTATCAAAATGTTTTTAAAAGCCTCGTTTTAAAGGCGATTGCATTAGAACATTGGGTCTTTTATTGATACGAAGCTCGGTTGCCTCGAATATAAATTTGCGACAGAGAACGTCGTTGTTCCTGGCTTTTATCACTGCCTGTAAAACCTTTCTCTCTTACGAATTAATGAGCTTCAAGTAACCACCTTAAATCATTAGAGAAGAAGAAGAAGAAGAAGAAGAAGAAGAAGAAGAAGAAGACGCTTTTATCTTTCTTCTTGTCGTTTTAGCTGGGTTGTTATTTTAACCCGGGATGAAAATAACCTACGGACAAAGAATCTATTCAATCGAAATAGAATCTACTGTGGCCTTGTGTGACAGAACAAGAAAAAATTAAGCTTACTAAATAGCTATTATTGGGTTTGCCTACTGGTTCATATATACTCGTTCATATCTATTGGTTGGTATCTAGTGGTTGATATCTAGTGGTTGATATTGGTTGGTATTTACACGATATCTATTTCTAGATATCTACTCATTGACATCTATTGGTTGATATCTACAGGTTCATATCTATTGGTTGATATCTATTCGTTGATACATATTACTTCATGTCGACTCGTTGATATCTATTGGTTGATATCTACAGGTTGATATCTATTGATTGATATCTACTCGGTGATATATATTGCTTCATGTCGACTCATTGATATCTATTGGTTGATATCTACAGGTTCATATCTATTGGTTGATACCTACTCGGTGATATATATTGCTTCATGTCTACTCGTTAATATCCATTGGTTCATATCTACACGTTTTAATATATTGCTTGGTATCTACTTGATTATATCTCTAGGCTGATATCTACTCATTTATATCTGTTGGTTGATATCTACTTGTTGATATCTACTTGTTGATATCTACTCGTTCATATCGTTTGATATCTACTCGTTCATATCTATTGCTTGGTATCTATTCGTCTATATCTAATATTTGATATTTACTCATTGATATCTATTCGTTGATATCTACTCGTTCTATTGGTTGATATCTACATATTGATATCTATTTATTAAGACAAGTTTAGTTAATAAACTTGCTTACTGGTTGACATCTGCTGATTGAAGTTTGTTTACTAAGCTAAGTCAGTTTTGTAAACGAAGGTTTATGATAGGAAATATGAGTCAAGTTCGCCTGATTGACAGCCGATACTATAAACAGTAATGTCAATATTTAAACGGTATTTAGGGACTCAAGATCGAAATTTTATATATAAATATATCATCAGACAATGTAAACGTTTAAACGTGGATTTATGACATAGATTGAAAGTTAGGGTCACCTGATTGACAGTCTATACTATAAACAATGACGTTTATATCTAAAAGGGATTTAAAAACTCAAACTCAAAACGTTAAATATGTCTATATTCTCAGGCAATATTGAACAATATTTCAATCGTTTAAGAGTTTGTTTATAACAGAGAATGTGAGTGAAGTTTACCTCATTGACAGTCGATATTATAAACAGTAATGTTTATATTTAAAAGGGATTTAATGACTCAAAATCGACATTTTAAATACGAATATATTCTCAATCAATATTAAGCAACACGTCAGTTGGACAGCAAGGCAAAAAGCGTCATTAGATAAATAAAAGTCAGTGAGAAGCGTGAGTGAAAGAGAAAGAGAGAGAGAGAGGAGGAGAGAGATGGAGAGAGACAGAATGGATGGGCTCCTGTTGACTATCTCCCCAGTTTCTAAAAAAAGGGTCCGGGTTTAAAAGAAATTATTATTGAGTTGCTGGTTAATTTTCACCACTAAACGATCACCACACCACTCCGTATTCTGTTTTGGATAACGCAACATCATGGGTCGTACATCAAACCTAAAGGCGGTGCGTCCCATCGTGGTGTAAGTTTTAGCAAACTAGTCACGCATATACATTATCACTGAATAGCGAAGTCGATACTCGCTGGATGCCCCATACTTTCGACCTTGTGTCACATCATACTCGGGGCGAATGGGTTGAGTAAATATTTACATATACAATATATATATATATATATATATATATATATATATATTGAGAGAGAGAGAGAGAGAGAGAGAGAGAGAGACGATTAAAATCGAATGGTTTAAAATCTACCTACTTAAGTTTCTCGCAATAGTGCGAATCTTCAGGGTATTTTTCCTACCATGGTTATGTATTTTATAGCTGGGTAGTTCCCATTTTCATTACAGCGGGTGTGCTACACACACACACACACACACTCACACATACGCACACACATACACATACACACACACACATACACACACACACATATATATATATATATATATATATATATTATATATGACAAAGTTCTTAAAAATAAATGCACTGGGTTTTTTAAGCATGAAAGAATAACAAAGGTAAGAATTCAAATTGGCCAATATTCAAGAAATATAGTTGACTTACCGGTTTCGTTCGGATTAATTGTATAATAGTTAAAGGAGATTTATATAGTAACTGTCAGTAGTTGGCTTTTGGTTTAGAAAGTATGGTAGCTAATTCTGACTTGATGCAAAACATTTGTGAAGCTATTAGATTTTGATTAGGATGTAATTAGGGAAAACTAATAAGTGATCTTGCAATATTTAAACTAAATGAGGTTTTATGGTGTCTAAAGAAACTGTTGTAGCACTATTGTAACGGGTTGGGTAATTCTTAAATTGTAAAGAGTCGTTGGTAATTGAATTCACACACACACACACGCACACACACAAACATACACACACACACACACACACACCACACACATATAATATATTATATATATATATATGTATATATATATAATTTATTATTAATATATCTCTATCTTTTAGTCCACTTGCCTACTTATTTCAGCAAGTTATGTTTCCCAGGGTGGTGTAATGGTTAGCAAGCTCGTCTCGCAGATCCATAATTACTGACGAGCGTATTCAATCCTTGCTAGATGCTCCATATTTGAGACCTTATGTCACATCCTACTTGTGGCAAACGGGTTGGGTAAATACCTACTACACCTGAAGGTATGTCGTTAACTCTTTACCTACCCAATTTCCACCACGGCTATACCAAATCTTTTTGTGTTTTTTATCTGTATGATGGGACATTTCAAAGTTCACAATCTATTCACCTCAGAACTCATTCTACTAAAATAGTCATATTATTATTGTAAGCTGAGTCCGTCAGTTCAATTATAATGAACTAATCATCAGTTTTTGTAATAGGTGGTACTGCAGTGATGGGAGAAACACTGTGAGTGGTTTAAAGTAGGCTTGTAAAGTAGTGTTGAATACTGACAGTACTAGCGAATCTAACTGGAATATAGAATGTGCATTCATCAAGTGTCGACCACTTAAAAGATTGACCTTGTACCATACTAAGTGAAGCATTATCAATATCTACGAGATGTGATCAAAAACCATAGATTGAATCTACATTTTTTATTTCATAATTCAAAAAATCAAATGAAGAGATTTACACTGATGTGCAATTTCTATGATAAAGAGACGATGTCTTGACGAATGTTTAAACATCTACATCCGTGTTAGAGTGGACTTGGGAGTAATGGCAATGAAGGGATGTTACTCACTTCCCGGAGCTCCAGAACTGAAACCTGACCACCACGAGCAGTTTTGCGTTATGCTCAGGATACTAAAAATATTCCATTTCTATAATGTAGATTTTCTGAAAGTTGTCCTTTTCGTTGTTATATACACAGCATTTCGGCTAATGCGGCCTTCGGCCTTCTTCCTGTGTTTCAGGTATTAAATATTTTCCCTAGTTTGTAACGTAAGATTAGTAACATCAAATAGTTGGTTCGAACCCTGACCACTGGATCACTAATTGGAAATACACAATTGTTTTATCCCTGATATCATGTTGTAATAGAGATCATGTGTCTGTCTGTCAGTAATCAAAACTACGTCACCACCAACGTCACAATTCACTTAGTTATTTACGCTATATTCTCTATGGTTATTAAATAATCATTATGTAATCTTAATTAGCATCTTATTTATTAACAATGTCTCTATAAATGTCTAGATGAAATAGATTTACCTCAAAACAGCCCATGTTATTAATGCGTTTAAAATCCTGCAATGTTTCTTCTATACCATTGAGAAATAAATGTATATGTAGTATATGGTGTGATTAATTTGCATACCGGTTTAAACAAAAGCGTGTTTAATAAATGATTACTTAGTGTTATTGATTTCTAATATCATTGTTCTATTCTCAAAAGTATTAAAAGCAATTCTAGGTATTATCTTATATTGAAATCAATTAGAATGAAATAAAAATAAGTGTAAAATATTTGTGTTCTTATTTGTTCTCATTAGTCTTTCTAATTCAATATACTAATTAATTATATTAAAACGTAAATACTTGTGCCCAGGGGGCACATATTTTTGCTAGTTTATTTAACTTAGCCCGGTACGTTGTCAAATATTGAGAGAATAGAGATTTACACAAGTTTTATGCACCCAGTAAGGATCATACTCACTATAGTAATAATATTCGAGACAAGCTTGGTACAGCACAAGGCCACAACGGTTAGGTACCCAGTGAGGATCGGGATCAATACAAAAGTAATGATCAGAGATACGAAGTAACTACCCATTACATAGCAACAAACAAGACATGAGTGAAATGAGAATAGGCAGACTGTGTAGCGTCAGTCCTCCAAGTGGGATGGACTGATTTCAAACCATCATAAAACATACATAAATTGTGTCGTCAAAACAACTACTTCTTCCTGTTTCAAACAAGATTTTGAGTAGTCTTATTTATAACTTAACAAAGGTTGGATGTTCGTGGTATAATGGTTAGAGTCGTTGAAAATGAATTCGCCAACCCGTGTTCAATTCCTGGGCGTTGCTATTCGCATATTACATAGCTCTAGTATCCTTGGGAAAGATACTGCTATGGGTAAATAATAGGACAAACTGGGCTCTTTAACGTTGGTTTAGTAACCGCTTTAGGAGAATGAAAACACTGTTCAATATATTGTCCTTGTGTCGCATTCTGCTCGTGCGGAGGGGTTGGTAAATGACTTAAGAAAAGTAGCGCTTTTTCCAATAATTTTTACTAATTTACATATTTTGATTTAAAATCGCTTATCAAAAATAGAAAACAGATTTATTAGAATAGATAATATTGAAATGTTGATATTATTTTTCAAACTAAATTGAAACTGTTTTCGTTTAGACATTTTTTCTTTTATTCATTTATTTATTGTGATAGATCTTATGATTATTCTCGGATTTGATAGTGTTCTTATCAGTCTTAGATTTTTTCATGAACTGGTAACAAAAAATAATTTAAAAATAACCATCTGTAAAAGACAACTCATTTTTTTTCTTCTCAAAAATAGAATAAATATATTTACCAACAAAAACAAGTTGTTTATTAAACAAACAATCAAATATTCAATTTTATCATTCAATTCTTTTGTATTGTAAGTTGTAACTTTTTTTATGATAAGTTTTATATTTAATCTATTTTTCTTTTATATGTGTTGTTATCAATTCACGAAATTTTAAAATAGAAATTCAAATCCACAAACATTTACGTCAGATTGTTATTTGTGTTTTTATTCATTCAATTATTATGCATGTATTACTATGCTAGTATTACACCCGTAACCGAGCACTTTATTTTCAATTATCCGATACTAGAAAAAAAAACTACTAATACCGCTCCTACAAGGAATTCAGATTCGGATACCACAACCCAAAATTCAATGCACCTGGTAACTCCAGACGGTTGAGCACTCTCCGAAGGAAAGATATTCCCACACGATACAACTACGAGACATAAGAATAGAAATTCATGAAATGGGCTATTCAACCAAAAATACATGAATCGCTGCATTTTTAAACGGGCGCTTTGTCTTGACGATAAGTAGCTAACACGCTGCTTTGAAACCAAGGGTAACAATTGCACCTTAAATGTATTATACCCTATAATGAATAAATACAGCTCTTACACCCGTAATCGAGCACTTTATTTTCAATTCTCCAATACGTGAAAAACCTACACACACACGCACACACACACACACACACACATATATATATATATATATATATATATATATATATATATATATATATATATATAAAACTGTTGGTGAGCATGCATGTATGTTTGTCCGGGGGATTTTGTTTTGTTTGGTTTGGTTTGGTTTGTTTTACGGCATGTCAACCTCGCTGGGTCATTTAATGCCGACAAAGTTTTGAAATAAATTCATTCTTAATGGATAATTAAAGTCTGTTTATAAACTCATGTTTTTCTATTTAACCCATAGATGGGGCCCTAACAGGTACTACCACTCCGGGTCAGAGTGGACCTGGGAGCAATGGGGATGAAGAGGTGCTCCACGTTCCCCAAACCTTCAAAACTGGAACCGCGCCATCAGATAGAGTTTAACGTCATTCCCAGGACATGTAGACCCTCAGCCACCGCATCCTAGCACCCATATGATAAAACGCTTGAGGCTTGCCACAAGGACAATAGAGTCGGGCAATCATATAGGTGCTAAGGCTTGACATGACTAGCCGATTGATCGGAGGGGGCCTCTCCGACTGCCCGTCTAGCTTAAGTAAGGACCAAAGTGGAGTATTGCATGTCATGGACTGCTCAACCACCTGGGTTCTATCCTTAAGCATCACGGGTCGCCAGATGGGCCCATTGGGGGAGTCTTACCCCTCTGCAGAGCTGCAGTTGGTGCATTCAAGCGCCCCAGTCGACAGGAAACTACTAAAATAAAAGAATTAATGACAAAGTATATATATATATATATATATATATATATATATATATATATATATATATATATTCACTATCACCAGAGCTTGCTTTTTGAGTAAATATAATTAATTTTTAATTCATATCTAGGAAGACATTCAAAAATTGGGATTTGAATTGTAAGAGAAGGGAAAGTCATTGGTTGCGTTTGTGATTAAAACATAAATCAATTATGGAAGACCAAAACAATCAGAATGATCCGTGATACTACCTTTATATTATCCTCCTCTACCCAGCTAACGCCGGGTAGCCGCTTCTAGTATATAAATAAAAAGAAGTTTGTCTTTGTTATCTGAAACCTATTTGGTTGAAAGTGCTAGTAAGAGTCTCTCTGAGTATTTCCACCGAGAAGGGTTGTATCTTCATTGAAGAAAAAAATAATGTGATTCTTATCAAGAGGTGAAGAGTGACCTTCTGGCTATCTTTTCGAATAGTTGAGGATTTATACGTTGTTATTGTTGTTGCTTTTATACTTTATTCTTTATATTACTTCTTCAAACATCTATATCTCTGTCTGTCTGTCTGTCTGTCTGTCTCTGTCTCTCTCTCTCTCTCGTTTTATCTGTGTCTCTTTTTCACCGTTAGACGATTTTTTATGTTTTTGTTTGTTTTTATACTAACTACTTTTAAAATTCTCTTTCCCATTCTCTCTCTCTCTCTCTCTCTCTCTCTCTCTCTCTCTCTCTCTCTCTCTATCTCTCTATCTCTCTCTCTCTCTCTCTCTCTCTCTCTCTCTCATTATTTTTCTTTTGTAATATGTGACTATTTTTTTGTTTGTTTAATATTAAATACTGTATTTCCTCACCCCCCTCTGTCAATGTCTCTGTCTGTCTGTCTGTCTGTCTGTCTCTCTCTGTCTGTCTGTCTGTCTGTCTCTCTCTCTCTCTCTCTCTCTCTCTCTCTCTCTCTCTCTCTCTCTCTCTCTCTCTCTCTCTCTCTCTCTCATTCTTTGTTTTTCTTTTCTAATATTTGACTTTTTCTGTCTGATACTAAATACTTTACTCATTCTCTCTCTCTCTCACTCACTCTCTCCTTTTCTCTCTCTCTCTCTCTCTCTCTCACTCTCTCTCTATCTCTCTCTACACACACACACACACATATATATATGTATAATATATATATATATATATATATATAGAGAGAGAGAGAGAGAGAGAGAGAGAGAGAGAGATATTGATAGATATATGAATATATATATCATTATTTGTTTATCTTTCTAATATTTGACTATATCTGTTTAATACTAAATTATCCACTTCTCTCCTCTATCTCTTCTTCCGCCTCAATCCCTCCTTCTCTCTGTCTCACTCTGTCTGTCTGTCTGTCTGTCTCTCTCTCTCTCTCTCTTTGTTTTTCTTTTGTAAGTTTCTTTTCAAGCTTGCCCTTACCCTGTCTTTATTCCTTCTGGTCTCTCTTCCACACTCCAATCTTATTTGTTGGAAATAATGTTGCATTTGTTTTTGTGTGTGTTGGTGTGTGGCCGCTATTTTGTCCGATTTAAACTTCACCTTCTCTTTCACTTGCTTAGTTTTTTTTTTTGTTTTTTGTTTTTTTTTCTTCCCCCACCCACTCCTCCAAATACTTTACTTTAGCGGATTTTATATCAGGCGAACCAATGTAGAAACTGAGCCAAGAGGACCTGGCGAAATACACCCCTTTTATTTTCTACTAGTATCAATACAACAGAATGAGACAGGGCTGAAACAGAATGACAGGATTACATGAAGCCATAGTTGCGGCTGATAGGATCACGTATCACACATGCGTTTGCAAAATGCACGATACCCACGGGGTATGAATATCAAGCGACAATGACATGCGTGGTTGAAAATGAAAATGGAGACTTGTTGGGGTTCCCATCATATTATGGATTAGAAGAAAAAGGAGAGGAAACTTGTTTACTGGTTGAAGAGAGATCGCATTATGTTACCTTCCTTTTCCCTTATACTGTCTTCAGACTTGGTCAAAAATGACCACACACACACATCTATATATCATATATTATATATAAATATGTATATACATATATTTGGGAGAATATGTGTTTAAATGAAGTCGAACCTAATTTTATGAAAGTTAATTAATTAATAATTAATGAATTAATTAGGCGGGATTACCTATTAAATTTAAGGCTAAACAAATCGAGAAAAATCAATCTCTGTATGTACATTTCGGCCTATTAGGCCTCATCAGCAGAGCTATAGATACAAAGGCCGCCCCGTGTGCGATTCGAAACCTGATTGTCAAGCTGACTGTCAAGCGTCTTTACCACCACACCAAACGGACTTAGCAGATTTCTTCGTTTTGTTAAGGAGTAGGTATTTACATTCCTCTTAAGTGACCTCTACACGAACTTACGAGAAGTAAACAAACAGACGATGTTTGTGATATGGCTATTTTCAGCCGACAATATTTGGGAGAATATGTGTTTAAATGAAGTCGAACCTAATTTTATGAAAGTTAATTAATTAATAATTAATTAATTAATTAGGCGGGATTACCTATTAAATTTAAAATTTTAAAAAAAATTAGGCGGGATTACCTATTAAATTTAAAACCTATTACCTATTAAATTTAAAATTATTAATTAATTAACTTTCATAAAATTAGGTTCGACTTCATTTAAACACATATTCTCCCAAATATTGTCGGCTGAAAATAGCCATATCACAAACATCGTCTGTTTGTTTACTTCTCATATACATATATGTATGTGTGTGTGTGTGTGTTTGTATATGTGTGAGTGCGTGCGTGTGTGTGCATATCTATATGTCTGTGAAAGTATAATTGAGCTATGTAAGTTTAAATTATATATATATATATATTATTACTAATTAATTTACAAATTAGGTATGAGTTCAATTAAGCACATAATCTCCTAAAAATTGTCGGCTATCGCCATCTCAAACAGATTGTTTGTCTACTTCATATACATATATATATGTATGCGCATGCCCGCACGTGTATGTTTGTATGTGTGTGTGTGTGTGTGTGTGTATGTGTGTGTGTGTGTGAGTGTGTGTGTGTGTGTGTGTGTTAGAGCAACGAAGACATAAAGTCAATGGCACTTGGTTACTATCAATTTCTCGCCTATACGATTTTTAAGCCAAGTCCTAGTTTGAAAATCGCACAGGCAAGAAACTGACAGTTACCAACGCCGTTGACTATATGTCTTCGCTACCTTAACTTATATATAAATATATATCATATTATTATTATTATTTATATATATATATTATATTTCAATAAGAAAGAAAAACTCAACAAACCGTCATTTTGGCTATCACAAATTTATTTTGGCCCAGTTTCGTCAGATAGCCATTACAAAATAGATAAGAAAATATACAAGAATGGAGAAAAAAACAGAAACCCTCCTATATTTCTTTCATTTTTAAACACCAGTGGACATTTTATCATTCTCAAACACACCCACATCAACAATAAAACTTATATATATATATATATATATATATATATATATATATATATATATGAGTGTATGTACGGGAGCATGTATATGTTTGTATGTGCGTTTGTATTTAGTATATGTGTTCAAGCTTTGGAACATATATGAACGCAAATACACACACACACACACACACACACACACACACACACGCAGATAACTGTGCGCACAGACGCATACGTGGTCGTACATACACAGACATTTTATCCTGTATTCTATCTTTTTTCTTTCACTTATTGAATAATTTTTTCTTATATTAGGAGAAGGAGGAAGAAGGGGAGGAAGAGGAAGAAGGGGAGGAAGAGGAGTAGGAATATTTCTCTTACCTAGTGCCAATGATTTTATCATGTTGCCATCAGCTTGCATCTTTTTGCTCTCCATTAAGAGAGGAAAAAATGTCGTTATCTTTAATCTTTTTTGTAAGTTGGCGCCTCCAGTGGAGACAGAACTAAGATGACCAACCACGTGATGCTCACTAATCAGCATCAATGAAGTATCTTTATTTCTTAAGATATAAGCACCGTCTTCATCTTTGTTTGTTTTTAAGCCTAAGATAAAAACAACATTTCTGAATAATGAAAATATTTAATATCAATACTTAATACAACAATACTTAATACAACAATACTTAATACAACAAAGTGTCCTGGGTAGGACGTTGAACTGTATTTAATGAAGAAATTCTCATTCTGGAGCTCAGGGTTGTGTGGAGTACCCCTTCATTGCCATTACTCCCAGGTCGACCCTGACCCGTAGAGAGAATGAAAGAAAGAAAGAAAACAATTTTCCGAGGAAATAGTGGAGGTAGAAACAATTTTTGACATATATTCTTGAGTATAGTATAGCCTGGTGTAATGGTTAGAGTCGTTGGAAATTGACTCATCGACCCGATTTCAAATCGTGGAGGCTGACAGCAATAATAGGTTTTTTAAGCTCAACAGCAGAAAACAGTTTATGTCACAATTGTGGCTAACAAGTTTAATTGCCGCAAATTCATTGGTCGAGACACTTTTTATATGAGCCAGGGAAAGATAGCACGTGGTCTCATGACTATTATAGTAATAGGGTGTCAAATACGGAAAATAAATTTTAGATTAAGATAGAAAGAAAGAAAAATTTGAGTTTTTAAAATGAGAAATTATTATTTTACATTTGCTTTCTTAATTGTCATAAAAACTACCTCCCAAAACATAAGGGACCTCACCAGCGCCTCCACACACACAAAAACTTTTAACAACTCCAATTCTGGCATTTATACCATTCCATGCAACGACTGCAACAAAAGCTACATCGGAGAAACCCAACGAAGCCTTAACAAACGTATCTATGAGCATAAAAGATCGATAAAGACAAATGATACCCAAAATGCCCTATTCACACACACAAACCCCCACCTTCCTCTCTCACTTCTCCTCTGTCCTTTCCTTACCCAATTACTTTTAAACATAAAGCAGAATGTGAATGTTTTATCTCAACAAAATCTTTAAGGAATTCTCTAAAATATATTCAAACAAAAATATTTCTGGACCCTCAGTACACACTAGACATCACACATTGATCTACACTCTGACTATCAAATTTTTTTCAAAGTCAACCGACTGTTCCCGTAAAAATACAATTCCCTACATACTAAGCCCACCCCTACTTTTTCTCATTCCTCTATACCACATACCAAAACCCTCCCTTCTTTCCTCCCTTACCCAATTACACTTTCACTATAAAAGCAGAATGTACAAGCATTTATCTCAATAAAATTTTGAAAAATCTTCAGCCAACAATGAAGTGAAATATCAATTGAATTTAGTCGCTGTGTTGCTATATCCACTTTTCCTCTATTTTCCAATCATATATATATATATATATATATATATATATATATATATATATATATAACTGAAGGAACAGACTGTAATAGATTATTTCTCTGACCATCTTCGTCTGAGAAGATTAATCGATGAAATAATGTCTTTCTCCCGTGGATACTTGTTAACGAGTCTCATCAAACACGCACTCAAAATCTTTTGCCAATTTCTATAACTATTTCCTCTTTCAAACAAAAAAAGTTCAGTTTAAATTCCATAAAATATTTCTGCTGTAGGGAATGCAAAAGAAAAAGAAAAAGAAAAGAGACAGAGAGACAGAGAGACAGAAAGCAAGTGTGTGTGTGTGAGAGAGAGAGAGAGAGAGAGAGAGAGAGAGAGAGAGAGAGAGAGAGAGAGAGAGAGGGGATGAACTGTTTCCTCAATTCTACTCGAGAAAGCAAATTAAATTCCTCAAGAAGTTTGTGTGCCATTTCCACCCCACTCTCTACACTCTTCAAGAACGCTTCTCATTTTGTGAAACCTATTACCTTCGCTGCAATAACGGTAAGATGAGCCCGGTATTTGCTGGTACATCACAGTGGTGCTGCTGCAAAACAGAGCTGCAGATGAGGTGACACAACCTTTCATACCAACTTTCTGATGATTTTAATTTTTTTTACAACAATTCTTTCTGAATAGCAGGACCTGTGGATATACCACAATATGATAATTTAATTATTACAACGTTTGATATGTTGACTTAAAACCTACTGCTAAATAGTCCAATATGTCCAAAGTATAATAATCTTCATTTAACTCTCTGTGACTCTTTTTTTCTTTCTTTCCTACTTTTCATCTTTTAATTATGTTTGATTGAAACAGATTAGCGTTATCACTTCGGCATTTTTACCCCATCTCTCTATATTTCCCCTACCCCCTTCTTTTTTACTTTCTCTCTTTTTTGTTATATTTTTCTGTGTAGCAAGTCCTTCTAATTCTCTTTCTTTCTTTATAATAAAAACGAAATGTTCCATTATTTAGTTGAGGTAATGAACTTATAAGAAATAAGAATTCGGTGGATAAGCAACACCAGATATTCAGGATTTATATTTTTGTATTTGATGATTTGGACGATCTCATTTTTAGCCAAAGTGTGTTGCAAGATGATAACGGTCGGAAGATTAAGGAACAAGAATATTAATATATAGATTAAGTTACTTGTCGCCTTAATTGATTACTAAGGATCATTAGTTACTTAAAACAACATAATTGGGCAAACAAATTAACTTTACTAAATAAGAATAGTTACTATAAACAGTATAATTGTTTATAAATCATATAGATATTAGATATAAAAAAAGTCGTTGGGGCGGCCTAATATCGGTATCAGCCAGACAGCGAGGGAGTCTATCCCCTTTTCACTAGCGCTAGACAAAAAAGATTATTTAAGCATCTGAGGTGGAGCGTAACATCTACTATCAGCTACTCACTTTACCGCACAGATCCATGTGCTACTCATGCACTGAGTTGACGAGGGCCGGTATCGAACAGGAACCTTGTGATTCCAAGCCGAACGCTCTACCGACTGTGCTAAACCTGCCCTTAAATAGAATTACTTTATTAATGATATAAAACTGTGTACTAACAAATGATCATCGACAAAATGTAATTTTTAAGAGATTTCAATAGGCATTTGAAATTTACTTAAGTGAATCAAATTTCGACATTAAATAACCCATAAGTAGTTGATATGCCGTTGAACAAATAAGCCAAACCAACCCGATCGTATATCTCTACAGCAATGACAAACTGCACCAGAGGTAGTTCATTTTACCTACGGTAATATATCAACAGAACATTTTTCTGGGGGGGGGGTCAAACACATACACACACACACACACACACACTAAAGGGAATTATGTTAGACCTTTGTAAGAAGGTGTAACACATATTTGTGAAAGAGCTCAAATTGCCACATGGTTTGTAGTCCCCCCCCCCCGCCGCCCGAGTCTCGTTTTGAATATTCGCATATCTCAAGTGACATTTCTGAAAGAGCCGATTTATTGTTCGCATATTAGAAATCATCTTCCTAAATATCAAATATTTGTGTCCCTTCAGCTTCATTGTTTATTGAGGTGTATGCCTAAAAAAAGACAAGATTTATGATAAACTCTATGAAACGTTATGTGCATAGGTAGAACAGCCACATTTACAATATCAAATAACACGATATCAATATTACACAATTCTAAAATGACAATATAAAAATGACACAATATCAATTGACACAATATCAAATGACCCAACAACAAAATGCCATAATTTCAAAATGGCACAATTTCAAAATGAAATAATTTCAGATGGCACAATAGCAAAATGGGACAATATCAAAATAACATGATATCAATTGACGAAATAACATAATGGTACAATATCAAAAGGACACAATATCAAATTACCCAATATCAAAATGGCACAATATCAAAATGACAAGATATCAAAATGATTATATCAAAATGACACAATATCAAATTGCACAATATCAAAATGTCATAATATCAAAATGACATGATATCAATTGATGAAATAACGTAATGGTACAATATCAAAAGAATACAATATCAAATTACACAATATCAAAATGACACAATATCAAAAGGACACGATATCAAAATGATTATATCAAAATGACACAATCAAAATGACACATATCAAAATGACACAATATCAAAATGACACAATATCAAAATGACACGATATGAAAATGATTATATCAAATGACACAATACAAATGACACAATATCAAAAGGATTATATCAAAATGACAAATATCAAAATGACACAATATCAAAATGATTATATCAAAATGACAAATATCAAAATTGCTCAATATCAAAATGGTACAATATCAAAATGAGACAATGTCAAATGACCCATTATCAAAATGACATAATATCAAAATATCAATATCAAACAGTATCGAAATGAAAAGATATCAATTGACACGATACCACTTGATACAACATCAAAATGACACACAGGCAGAAATGCATCATAATTTAAAAAATTTAAAAACTCCAAATCTTTAATCATTATATATTAAATTAAATCTGTCAACAAATATCTTGAAAAACATTTCATGTCACTGGCATGTCATAATGATTGAGATAGAATGTTTGACAAAAGCAGTATTTGGAGAAAAAAAACATTTGACATTTTTTCATTTATTTTTCTGGCTTTTATGAATAATAACGATCCGGTTAAGTTGCGTTAAAAAATAAAGAAAAATACAAGTTAAAATTATTAACATTTTACATATTATCATGATAATCATAATACGATACAATCAATCGTTTCTTTTATCTTTCATTTGAAATAAACATTCTGAAAACAAAATGAATGTCTGATTTAAACAACACACATACACATACGTACAGACGTGCGCCATTTACCCCTAAATATGTACACCCTTACCTTATTTTTAATGTTTTTGCCTACTTTAAACCGCTCAGAGCGGCTCTCCCATCACTGAGATACTACCGTTAAATGCCGAAAAGAAAGACCAAGATTAATTATGAATGAACCAAAGAATTTGTCCAATATGTCGTTGTGATGTTGAGATTAGCAGTAAAGGGAAAAGTCTAGTTTATCGTCACACCACTACATAACATAATATCTTTCTTTTTGGATAGAAATGTCCTTCTTTAGGGAAATTTGTCAATGACAACCCTATCCTTTAAGCCTACTTTAAGCCACTCAGAGCGGCTCTACCCCACTGTGATCCCACCTTGAAATGCTGAGAAGAGAGACCAAGTTTAACCCTGATTGGACCAAAGAATTTAGATTTATGTCTAAAAGCAGAAAAAAATGATTTTCATGTCTTCTGTACAGTGTGCCATTGTGATGTTGAGATTGGCAGTAAGAGAAAAGTATAGTTTATCAAGACACCACTACAAATAAGAGAAGTCTTCCTTTAGGGAAACTAACAAGAATATGTGCCCTTCGCTGGGCGTAACTATTTAAGTTTTAATACAATGAAATATATTAAATTAGAAAGACTAACAAAATTAAAAAAGAACACATAAAAAGATTACTCATTTTAATTATATTACAAGCTGAGTCCCTGTTTTGAGGATACAGTATTAAGACTGTTGTGCTTTTGTACCCTCTGAAAAAGAAGACCAAATTTAACCATGAATGGACCAAAGAATTTAGATTTATATCTAGAAGCAGAAAAAATGATTTTCATGTCTTCTGTACATTGTACCATTGTGATGTTGAGATTGGCAATAAAGGGAAAAGTCTAGTTTATCGTCACACCACTACAAATAACAGAAGTCCTACTTTTTGTATAGCAATGTCCTCCTTTAGGGAAATTTGTCAATGGCCACCCGAGTTGTATCTGAATTAATGGGAGAAATCTTACTAAGTCGATTTTAGTGTATTCACAGGAGCCAAAAAATGTCTTCAGTTTTTTTTTGGGGTGGGGGTGAATGAATAAGACTTGTGGTTATTGTCACAATCTATTTTATATCATATTATAATAGTAATCATATATCTATATATCTGTATATCTATCTGTAACTGAAAATACATCGCCACCAAAGTCACAATTTCCTTAGTTATTTCCGTTATATTCTCAATTACTATTACATAATTATTATCTAATCTTATTTTGCGTCTTATCTACAACGATGTTTCTATGAAGGTCTAGCTGAGTTAGCTTTGTCTCAAAACAGCCCATGTTATTAATGGTTTTAAAATCCTATAATGTGTTTTATATATCACTAAGAAATAAGGGTTTATATAGTATAAGATTTGGATAATTTGCATAATGGTTTTAGCAAAATCGATTTTAATAAATAATTACTTAATGTTATTAATTTCTAATATAATTGTTTTAATATCAAACATGATAAATTAATCCTATTTATAATATCATATAGAAATCAATTAAAATAGAATAAGTTTAATCTTTTTTGTATGTTGTATTATTTAGATTATTTGAACTATTGTCATCATCTTTATTGTTATCTACACAACGTTTTTGTTTAGTTTCTTTAGTCCTTCTTATTTAATAGATTTATGTTCATTAAAACTGAAATATTTGCGCCCGATGGTGCATATTTTTACTTGTATCTCGAATGTAGTCTTTTCCGAAAACAAACAAGATATTCAGGTGTTGCCTTTTTAGAGACGGAACAACAAAAACGTTAAAAAATAGTCAAATGTAAGTTCGCTTATTAAAAAATACAATTACGTTTATGAATAATGAACTTCATTCTATGAAACGAATTTCTTTATTCCTTGTTGAAAAAAAGATAATTTTGCACACTTTTAAAAGCTTCGTCGCAAGGAAATTGATCCAGTAATCTGATTAAATAAAAATCTTAAGGTGCTAAGATGATTAAATTGTCTTGATAAAAAATATCGCATCCTAACTATCTGATCTTTCAGGGAACTTCCTATCGTCATTATCATCGTTGCTGATAGCACCAGTTCCTTTCACTCTCTCTCCCTATTCATCCATCTTGGTCATTGCCCTTGTAAAATCCTCCAAATGGCAACCAGTGTCCACACAGAGCTGAAGAATGTAAGTTTTTGATGGTCGGCTAACACTGATGTGTTCATATGTAGAAGCTCAGTTTAGAACATCACTTATGAGTTCGTCTTTACTTCTCCAGCAATGTAATATAATGATATTGAAAAAAACAAAATTGTAGATAAAAATGGAAAGTTACAATATTTTTGGGAATGACGTATGAAAGGCTACCTGTTGATTTCTGATTGGTCTACACATGGTGAGAAAGAGAGTCAGAGAAATAGAGAATGATGAGTTGGAAAGTCTGGGCTGAAGTTTTGAAGAGAACAGACGTAAGATCAGTGTATGTTCTCCAAGACATTTTCACTTGGGATAAAATAAATGAGCACAGAAAAAAAAACAAGAATATCTTGAGTTTGTTATTAAAAACTATGAATGGCACAAGACAAGATATTATCAAGAGATTCCCAAGTTGTTCCCGATCCAAACAGCGGGAATGCTATCTGTTGTAGGTGACTCACCTATGACCAGAACAATGGACTTACCCAAAAGGTATATTTAGCAGAGCAAAGCTACTCAAGTGAGAAGTAGCCAATGCATGTCTTCGTGTACGCTAGTACCAAGGAAACCCTCCTCATTTTGTACATTGATATATGTTGAATACATCTGTTCTTTACTTTTATCACCGTGTTGAGTATTTATTTATTGACCCTTAAACAGGTCATAACACTATCCAACCCAACAATAAATCCACCACCGGACACAGACATTAAAAAAATATATTTAAAAAAATGATTAACCAAAAAAAAACATGGAATTCTTTTTAAAAAATAAGAGGTATCCCCCCCCCCAAATACCTCTTATTTCTACGTTTTTTTGTAAAAAAAAATACCTCTTATTTTTTAAAAGAATTCCATGTTTTGTTTTTTTTTTGGTTAATCATTTTTTTAATATATTTTTTAATATATTTTAAAAGTAAAAGGTTTGTCTTTTTTAAGTAATCAAAAGAATTTAAATATAATTATTTAAAAAAGTGAGAAAAAATTGTTGGTTGAAATATTTTCTTTTTGAAAAATGATTTCACGTTTATATATATATATATATATATATATATATATATATATATATATATATATTGTTTTTAGGAATACATTTTTGAATTAATTTTAAAATCAAAGAGTTTTTTTTTCAAATTTGTGAAGAAATTTCAATATAATTAAGCCAAGAGAATAGTTGAACAATAAGAAGATAAGTATAGAATTATTACAAAAAATTCCTTTCAATGCAACATCAGTACCCAGCATATACTGTTCGTCTTACTTGAGTGGTTTATGAGATGGGGGTTAAGTGGTCGCACAGCTGCTGTTTTGTAGAGTGTTGCTTCCAGGATTTGTTCAAATCAGAATGCAGCAACAATGTGTAGTTCCCATTTAACTCTTTCTCTAAGAAAACAAAAGAAAATAAGGTTATCTCTTTGCGTTTGCTTTCTTCTAAATTCTTCAATCCGAAAAGTCTGCTACTCTGGCTAATAATCAGCGTTTTTAGAAAGTTGGCAAGGATTTGAAATCACCGAACCTATTAGGTGGCAAATGACCAAGCGAAAGTCATGGTCAGTTTTTCGCCAAACACCAAGGGTCAGTTTTGGGAAAACTGACTTGATTATCGGAACTTGACTACTTTCCAGTTCTATTGCAGGAAGTATGGATCGGTGGTGCCAAAAATGTCTGCGATTGATTCTTCTATAAACCTGACAACTTACGTGCGATGAAAATCGTATTCAAGTGGGGGGGGGGGATCGATGGAGAAAAAAACAAACAAACAAACAAAAAACAAAAAACAATAACAAGCTTTGATGTTTGTTGTAAAACAGAATATCTATTGAAAACGGAAGAATATAGTATTGACGCCTGTTACGATTATTGTCGCCATTGTTGACGTTTTAGTTACGTTTGTTGTGTTGTATACTCCATTGGGTATATACATGAAAGAGGAGACTTGGTTGATATATGTATAGAGAGAGACAGATACGGAGTTGAGACTTATTTGTTCTTTATTTCTTTTCTACTGCTTCTTGCTATGGTCGTCATCTTGTCGTCTTCTTGTTGCTGTCGTTAACTAAAGCTTCTTCTGGACAAACTCTTTAGTCGTGCAAATTAATCAACTCACAAGACTTTTATTTTCTTGATCAAGATTTATTTCTACCCATAGTTTTTCCGCGAGGGGAGATTCAACCTCAGCAGAGCACGTCTACTCTACTTCAGTTCTCAGGTTGAACTAAAATCTAAGCTAACTAAATCACGTGACGTGCAAGATTCCCGCCTCTGGGGTTAGTGGCTATAACCGTCCTGGTAGTTTTCCATTCCCTGATTTGAAAAACAATGGCCTCTTAGAATTCTCGCTACAGGGTCCGTCAACAACCCACGCACCACACAAATTATGTAACAGTTGGCATTGATTGTAGTTTCTGTGGACATTCATTGTGGCATAAAATTTGATGAATTCCTTAAAGTAGTTACAAGGGAGAAATAATGTAGTGTCCATAGATACTCTTTGTCAGTCAATCTTGTTGCGGAGGGATAAGAATACCCCTCACTGACATAATAAACTAGTCTGGAAAGACTATAAACTGTGTATATATTTTGAACCCAAATAAAATACTTATAGTTGACTTCTAATATTGTCTCCTGCGTTTATTCATTACTTACTGTTGGACTGCGATATAACAACTCTAGTATTCCTAGTAGAAAAATTGTAGTATCAGTTACTCCTTGTATATTAATATGTAGTATTCCTTGGTAGAAATATTGTTGTATCAGTTACTCTTTATCTGTAAGCGTTACGTCTGGAAAGGAATCCATTCGGCAACTGACTTTAGGACAATTTATCAACCAACTTAAATACATTTTTGTCGTTTTTTCATAGGTAAATCCACTTCCTGCTACTTGGATAGTCAATAAATATATGTGGTACTTTTTGTACAGCTTATACCTTATAATAATCCAACAACGCCTATCTCTCATACCTCGATACTAACCACTCCCTTTCAATTACAGGCATCTTACAATAGATTATGCTTGTAATATCGGTCTTCGTTGTGGTTAAGTATAGACTGTCATCATTTTGATGGAAAGAGAGGTTTGCTTAAATACTTTCATACATTCTCTTAGCCAGTGTGATGTGATAGCCTCCTCTCACTAATGACTTTCCTGCTTAGATATGTCGGACGTGACTGACAGGGAGAGGTCAAAATGTCATATTAGGGACTAGAGACAGTTATACTCGAGACAGGCATATTAAGAAAGTGCCAGTTGGTTACTAAAACAGAGAGACAAGATCATTATTTGGGGGCTCTGCAAAACCACCTCAACCATTGAAGGAGAAGAGATTATTTATAGTTAACAAAGGATTTTTCTTCATCAATAAAAAAAAAATTCCCCATCTTTTAAAATCCTTTTTACTGGTTTGAAGTACTTGTAAAATGTAATTGATTGATTAATTGCTTTTAAATGTATGTCAACACGTCTGGGGTTAATTTATGCCTAGTAGGGAAATGCGTTCATTGTACGTTTATATTTACACATTTTGTACAGTGTAAGAGTATTTTGCACATGGTTATATGATATCAACTATTCTTTTATAATTCAAATAATTTGCAAACAGATCTATTTGAATTATTTAGATTTTTCTGACTTACCTTTATTGTTATATACACAAATATTGTGCCCTCCGATCTTCTTCATGTATTTCGTGTGGAACTCGGGACCTTTCTTGTGGAACTCGGGAGCCTACGTGTCTAAATCAGAAGCCTTTATATCGCAATCTAGAGCCTTTACGGAAAGTCGAACCGAACCCCCTTTTTCAATGAACCGGAGTAGACTGTTCTTAATTCGCTAATCAAAAATTAAGACAAAAAATCTATTTGGAGCCTAACAGGTATTATCAGTCCGAGTTATAGTGGACCTGTGAATAATAGCAATGAAGGGATACTTTACACTTCTCAGATCTCCCAAACTGGAGCCTCAACAGCAGTTTAGTGTTATATCCAGGACACCCTTTTTAGGGGTTATTACGCCCTGCATGGGATTCAGTGGGGATATTCTAAGCCTCACCGACAGGACAATTGTAACATCTGATATAAAGTGAGTGATTAATTTGTCCAGCGGCCGGGCCGGATCGATTCTGTAAAGCTGGCTTTCCCCTGAATGTGGTAACTTCTACTTTATATTAAGGTTGGACGAGTCCACCACAACAGAGAGGTAGAACAAGTGTCCACCTCTTCATCACTTCTAGCCATTTGACAATCTTTAGACTTGTCCTGGGTATGACGTTAATATCAATCTAATGGTGAAGGTCCAAATTGGAGTTCTGGGGAGTGTGGAGTACCCTTCATCGCATTTACTCTGAGGTCCACTCTGACCTGGAGTGGTTAGGGTCCATCTATGGGTTAAATAGATCAAAAATGAGTTTTAAGAAAATGTGTTAAAAACATTTTGATTACCCATAAAAAATGAATAGAACAAAACATCTTCGCCATAGAATAACCCTACAAGGGTTGACATGCCGTAAAATCTAACAAACCAAACCAAACCAATCTTTGGACAACCCATACTTCTATTCTGGCAATCATTACTTTACACATCTTCTCAGTTCGTAGTGACAACCTCTTCATCATTAATATTTTTTTGTTGGATGATTGGTTGGTTTTACGACATGTCAACCCACTGCGTTAATTTATACCGAATATATTTTTGTTTTATTCATTCTTGATGGGTACTCAATTTTTTTTAAACTCAATTTTTTAAAGATTAAAAAAAATACCTTTTTCTATTTAAACCATTTAGGGGACTCTAACTGGTACAATCACACTGGGTCAGGGTGGATCTGGGAGTAATGGTGATGAAGGGGTACTCCACATTCTTTGAAGGATATTCCACATACCCAGAACATCACCTTCTAGCACATATATAATAAAAAGGGTTGGAGCTTGCCATAAGAGCAATGGGGTTGGGACACTCATATAGGTGCTAGGGCTTGACATGACCAGACATGACTTTGAGGGCCAAATAAGAACCAAAGTAGGTTGTTGAATGTTATAGATTGCTCAGCCACCAGGATTCCATCCTTAAGCATCACGGGTCACCACCACGGCCAACATGTAGCCCCATTAGTGGGTTGGCTTACAGTCGGTGTGTTCTAAAGTCCGAGCTGACAGGGCTTAACAATCTTTGGACAACCCACAATACAGCATCATTTTGAAATGCAAGGTACGAAAGAATTTTATAATTTCAGACGATGAAACCAACCAAAGGAGTTTTAATTTTTTTTTTTTTCACTTTCTCCCGGATATTAGAGTTACGCGAACGTAGGTAACCTCATCCGAAATTTGAACTCTATTCATCGATCCTGTTTTTCTATTCTGACAATCATTACTTTACACAGCTTCTCTCTGTTCGTCTTTGCTCGACTGCTTTCCTGGAAGAAAATCACTTTTGGCTTTTATTCAAAAAGCGAAACCTGTTGACTGGTGATGTATCCTCAGGACATTTCCCTTCCAATTGTACGAACAGTGATAGTGCCAGAGTATACACGCTAATGTCGGTAACAATGACCAAAAAATATTCAACTTTATAAAAAAATATAATGTTATATTAGTGGGTATGCAAAAAAATGAATATTCTATAGATATATAAAAACACTTTGGATGGGACAATACTTTCTATATCTCTCCCTCTCTGTTTGTCTGGCCCCCCTCCTCTCTCTCTCTCTCTCTCTCTCTATATATATATATATATATATATATATATATATATATATATGTATGTGTGTGTGTGTGTGTGTGTGTGTGTGTACTTTCAATAAAAAAAAACAAACCACCATTTGGCTATTATACATTTATTTCAGCCGGTAACTCAATAAATGAGCCCAGTTTCGTCAGATAGCAATTACATAATAACTAAAAAAATACTAGAATGGAGAAAAACCGAAACCCCTTTTTCCTTTTTTTTCCTTCTTTTCTTTCTCGTTTAAAACCTCACTCACATAAAAAAAATTATATATGATGATAATAAAAACAGAAAATTAAAACAATCAAATATATTAGACAAATAAACAAATAGATAAACTAATGTATAAACTGGAAGTTAAAATCAGAGTTTGAATTCATAAACAAGAAATATGCAATATTTGTAAACAATGTATCTATATACTTTTGGCTGTATATATATATATATATATATATATATATATATATATATATATATATATATATATATATATCATATGGAAAATGAAAACCACCTTTTTTTTTCTTTCGCTTGTATTAAGGTTTTCTTTCTTATTGAAAATGTAAATAGAGCACTGTATATAATTAATTCATTAATTATCTTACATTGAGCTCTCTTAGAGATATTCCTTGTATAAATCTATAGGTGTGCATCAGCGTGGGCATGCTTTGTAGAATTTACGAGGATATAGTTGATCCC
>CM042143.1:85065929-85093429 GCA_023376005.1 Doryteuthis pealeii | reverse complement strand
ACACACACATATATATATATATATATATATATATATATATATATATATATATATATAAGTAACTCTTTATATTAGAAAATGTCAAAAGAAATCTCTGTTCTTTCATCACGTAAGCAAATATGTCTACTTAGAAAGAAAAGGTCCATTATTTTGATTATTTTCATAAAGATATAAATTCACGTGACGACCATTTCTAACTTGTTGACCTTGAACCAAGGAAGAATTGAAATGTGATGAATATTAATTACTTCTTACTGAAGTGAATATATATGTACAGGTTGATTGAAAAGTGACTCCCTATTTTAAACTATTGATCATTTTTTTTATATATAAAGTTACATTTTTCTCAATTCTTTAATGTGTGTTCCTTAATATATGGCAATTAAATTTGTGTTGTTGTTGGTGATATTTCTCCACATTTTGCTATTTTTGTTCGTGAAATGACAGAATCACCATTTTCCCGGGAGATGTATGGGTAGAAGTGGTCCACATGAGTGGTCCGTCAGAAGCCCTGATTGGGATTGATTGAAGGAGCAAGTCAACTCTATGAAGAAGTTGAAGGACGAATACGAGAATTCATTTCTGCGATCCAAAAGAGTTCTTAGAAGACCAGTTGATACGATTCCCGAGGGGCTTGAGAGGCTGGAGGCGAATGCTGGTGTAAAGAAACTCCTGGGTCTATAATTTTGATTACACCATACAAACTTTCGCCTAGACAAAAAAAGTGCATAAAAAAGTGTCAGAATTACCCTGATGATACATTAGGAAAACCTCTCTCTCTCTCTCTCTCTCTCTCTCTCTCTCTCTCTCTCTATATATATATATATATATATATATATATATATATATATATATATATATATATATATATATATATATATATATATATATATATATATATATATAGGGTGTTTGGGATGAATTTGACATATTCTATTTGGTTATTTTTCTCCCTAGGTTGGAGTTATTGACGCACACTACGCATCATTTAATATATGTATTAAAATAATTCATTTTCTTCTCTCTCTTCTCCCACTTTCTTTTTTCTCCCTCTATCCTCCCTTTCTTCTTCTTCTTCTTCTTCTTCTTCTTTCTTCTTCTTCTTCTTCTTCTTCTTCTTCTTCAAGGCTGGTATAAGGCTTCGAATGAGAGTCGCTCAGTAACGAATAAAAATAACACTTCTTCTGTACGGTGTCCTTTTTGTTCTCTAAAGTAAAGGTGAAATATATTATCACATGCTTATATAATTCCACGTGACCTCGACAAAATGTATTTCCTTCGCTGATCTTCATTTTGCTGTGAATTATGAATCTTCAAAGGCAGACAATATTGCTTTTCTGCAACTTAACACCGCTCGCCGTGACTTACTTTTTTCTTTTCTCTCTCTCCCCCTGTCTCTCTCTCTCTCTCTTTCTTCCCCTCTCTCTCCCCTCCCCCTCTCCCTCACGTATCTCTCTCCTCTGTATATATATATATATATATATATATATATATATATATATATATATATCACTCTCTTCTTTATTATGTCTGTTCTTTTAAATCTCCTGTTACAAACGAGATTGCTTCTTTTTTGTATTGTTCTTTGTCGATAAGAAGAGAGAAAGAGAGAAGGGGGGAGAAAGAGGGAGAGAGAGAGAGAGGGGTTGAGAAAGAGAGAGGGGGAGAATAAAGAGAAAGAGAGAGGGGCCGCTGTCATAAGATCTTTTTAGCTATGACCTTCCAGAATTTCAGCGCACGGGTTATTCGGTGAAATCGGTGCGTTTCGCTCTTCACAACTCGTCTTACAAGATCGACCCAAAAGAACTGACTTTGAAATATCATTTCAAATCGAAACTTGACCTGTCGATATAACTCAAAGAAAATGTCACCTCAAACAAAAATCGAAAAGATTCTTTTTTTTTTTTTTGTATTTCCTATTTTTATCTGCGCCCTTTTCTACACTGCATCCAATTTATTTGTTTTATTTTTTGTATTGGTTTTCTTTAAATCCTTCATCGTTTCTTGTCCTTTCGTTTTTTGCTTATATTCCTTCTCGTCTCCACAATTTTTTTTTCTTCAGCAATTTTCTCGGTTTTATTCATTTTCATCGCAACTCCTACTAATTCATATGCCTTTATTCATTCATTCTCTTCTTCTTCTTCTTCTTCTTCTTCTTCTTCTTATTATTATTATTATTATTATTATTATTATTATTATTATTATTATTATTATTATTTACTCTTTTTGAGTTTTCACATCAGCATTAGCTGATGGTCTTTCACTGGAGTCTGAGTGACAGCAAGTCTCCTCAGGTCCCCAGGACTCTTCTGAGTATTCTGGCAGATTGCAGCAGTGCAGTGTTCAGAATGGTTTCAATCCTTCCTCTGATATCCAAAATTTCCAAACCCTTTTCGAATCCTTTTGGGACCGTTCCAAGTGCACCAACCACAATTTTATTATTATTATTTAAAAACAGTTAAACACCGCTCCTTAATGGCAGCTGGCGATGGCCTAGAAGTTAACGTATCGGGCAGACGTAAAGTCAGTCGGGTTTTGCTCCTGGTCGGAGTTAGTTGCTGTGTCTAGCCACACTGATGAGACGTGAAACGTCGAAACACGGTGTCTGTGGATGACTTATTATATATGATCCCGTAACCTGGTAGAGCTCTTTAGGAGCGACTTTAATAAACTTTCACCACCAGCATAACGCAATGATCATCTGTTTACAGATTTGATCTCTCTGGTGGTCGTAAAGTATATACACAGATATATGTATTTAAAAACAGTTAAAACAGCGCTCCTTAATGGCAGCTGGTGATGGCTTAGAGGTTAATGAATCAAGCAGATGTAAAGTCAGTCGGGTTTCGCTCCTGGTCGGAGTTTGATGAGACGTGAAACGTCGAAACACGCTGTCTGTGGATGACTTATATATATATATATATATATATATATATATATATATATATATATATATATTCTAGCAAAAGTACCCGGTTCATGACCGGGCTATATATAAAGATTGGACCATAAATAGGCGAGAGATATCGAGCTGAACGGCTTAGACGGCGATTTTGTTTACTAAAATTGAACTAAAGTGCTGGTATAGCTATAATAGAAAGCAGGCAGCGAACAATATTTTATTATCAGCAGTAGCTGGTATACGGACAGTTCCGCAAATCGGTTGATTTTGGTTTGATTAATTAATGATATCCCTTAATCAGTAAAAATCAATATTCAAATTTGGTGTGTTTCTTAATTAGAAGGCTATTAAAGTGTATGCAAGATTTCGAATCTGAGTGACCTTCCGTTTCGTAGTTATATGTCGACACGTACATACCAAACTTCCTTATATATATATATATATATATATATATATATTTATATTATAATATTATATATTATATATATACAGATTCGTTCTTCAAATGTTGATAAATCCACCAACACCCAAATTTGTAAAGTCTGCGATACTCCTGTGGAGAAAAATAAAACTTTTCTATAAAAATTCATATCATGTTTGTCCTCTGCTATCAAAAGATCAATGACCGGTTTACTTGTTACGTTCTGCATATCTTTATATAAATTTTATTCATGTCTGAGGGAGAGTCAAGGTGTGAGTGTCTATGTTCTATTTTTGATAAGGCACTTTATCTAAGGAATTAATCTTTGCTGCGTCATATCGGGCAATGACATTACACCTGGATAAAGACAATCCTTGAACAAAAAGAAACAGTCATTTCAACTAATTGTTGACAGTCCTTTATAAAAACGCGTGACATTTTTTATTTTGAGCTATTTTTTTTTATTTTATTTTTTTTACTATCATTTATATGAATATCTATATATCTCGTGTTGCTTAATTGCTCGTCTGTTATCATCTTGCAACACCACTGAAATGCAAAAATATAAATCCTGATTATCTGGTGTTGCTTATCCAGTGAATTTTTATTTCTCATGAGTACCGTCACCTCAGTTAAATAATGGACAATTCTTTTGACAGTATAATTTTCTATACAAAAAAAAGAAATGCTATCTTTGGTTTAAAAGAAAAACATTTTTATTAAGATTTGATAGGGGTGTACTTATGGGCGAGTGTTCACCCTAGACTGACAGCCGCTGACAGACGCAAGGGAAAGGAACTTGGCAGACGAAAATTCTGTGGGTTTCGATCCCGGTTAGAGGTAGCTGTTAAAACGTCGAGCCGCACTGATGAGAAGTAAACTTCGAAACACGTGTCTGTGGATGAGTGATATATATATATATATATATATATATATATATATATATATATATATATAAGATTTTTGGATGTTTGTTTTTTAGAAGCATTGTTGATAAAGTATATATTATTATTTATATTTTTGCTTGAAGGCAATTACAATGCGTATATCGTATAAAATTCGATAATTATAGAAAATAACCATGAAAAGTGCATTTTGCAAATGATCATGCGATGCTAGAACATCGTACAGTCTGTTTCAACTTTATTAAGTCTCATCAGCGATGTATTCTGTCGGAGGGAAATCGTTAGATACATCGCTGATGAGACTTAATAAAGTTGAAACAGACTGTACGATGTTCTAGCATCGCATGATCATTTGGCAAAATTCACTTGGCATGGTTATTTTCTATAATTATCTAATTTTATACGATATACGCATTGTAATTGCCTTCAAGCAAAAATATAAATATATATATAAAAGAAAATAACAGATTTGAAAAAAGAAGCACACACACACACACACACGTGTGTGTGTGTGTGTGTGTGTGTGTGTGTGTGTGTGTTTATTAAGCTTTTAACTTCATCCGAAAAAGACAGAATTTGAGTTCAATGAATCGAATGGCGCTTGTAATTGTCTTAGAGTGGCTCGTTTACCATTACCCTACCGTGACATGAACATGCATGCACTCTGTATAGGTGCACTACAAACACAGTCACACACATTCGCACACGCACAGATACACACACACAAATATGTGTAAGTATATATGTGTGTGTGTGTTGGATATTCTTTTTCATATGTGTATATGATCCGTGTGTCTTGCAATTTAACCTTGAGATAGATTGTAATTTTTTTTTAAATTAATTTCTTACATAGCAGCGGAAATTAGAAAGGTGATACATCATGAAGTACGTAAATTACATGACATTTTAAAAACAAGTGGAAAAAAATCGCCTACTTCGTCTCATCTCTGTGTTTAACATTAAAGTGATTACTTTTCAAACCAGAACGTTCAACTCCACAAGCGAGTATCACCCTTTTTTTTTGTTCTCATACTACTCAAGCCGTTTTCTTTCTGAAAGAAAAAAAAAGCCCCTGCTGATCAGTTTTGTACTGAAAATGCACCTGAAAAACTCGATAGAGAAAGAGAGACCTTTAAACTGTCAGACATACATAAGGGTTGTAAAAAACACCCATTGGCCATATATCAACTGTTCGGTGTTATTTAATCACAAATCAAGCTCGGATTTCAGAACATATTTCATATTGTACAATTGACAATATCAGAACTGCTGGATTTGAGAAAAATACAATATGTCAAAAAAACTAAAGGAAACCAAGTCAATTCACGCTGATACTAATATATATATATATATATATATATATATATATATATATATATATATATATATATATATATTTCAAACCAAGTTTGTTTGAAAATCGCGTAGGCGAGAAACTGTCACTGACCAAGCTCTATCAATAATATTACACTATTATAAAAATAACACCTTTTATTATAAAAATAACACAGTATAATATTAAGGATATAATATATATATATATATATATATATATATATATATATATATATATATATATATATATATATATATATTATAAAATATTAAAAGTTGGCAGAAATCTCGAAAAGATAAAAATAAATTGTTAAACAGAGATGTGTCTTTTGTTTAATTCAACATGCATAAATGAAAAAATGCTGCACAAATACACACACACACACACATATATATATATATATATATATATATATATATATAAGGATGAATAAAAGTGACAAGAAAATTTAATATTTATTTTTTTATTTATGTTTTTATTGTTCTCAGCTACTTTTTACCCGTTGTCAAAGTAGTTGATATGCCACAATGTGTGTGTGTGTGTGTGTGTGTGTGTGTGTAAAAGAGTGAGTGTGTGTTTGTGTGTGTGTGTGTGTGTACTTATACATATTCGAATTAAAGGGCGCATCGAATAGTGTAATATTTAGCGAAATTGTGCTGACAGACGCTTCTAGTGATTTCGATTCTGACTGAGTGATTCTTATTTCAACCTTGTGCCACAACTAATCTAAGCTTAATAACAAATAGTTGCAGGTGACTCTACTAACATTTGATTTGAATCGAATTTATATAAATAACAAAATCATGAAATATTTCCACCACTACGAATTGCCTTTAATTCGATTTTTTAAATTAATTTTAGACAAATGGGAAAATGTTTTAATTTTGATTTTCGCTATTTATTTTTGCACAAGTTGATATTAAATCCCTTCAGAGAATAGTTATTTACTAAGCTTATCTGTGGTTCAAGGTCAGAAGTATGGAGCGCCCAGTGAGAATCGAACGCGCTAACAATGGTTTGCTAATATAGCTTACTAGCTACAACAACGGATCAGTTACCCAATTATCTATTAAGCTTAGCTTAATTGTGGCACAAGACCAGAAGTATGGGGCACCCATTGTGGATTGAACTCACTAACAATGGTCTGTTAATATAGCTTGCTAACCATTATATCACGTGAGGTGCTCTTTTCTTTCTGCGAGTATTCTGCAGACTGTACATATTACCATGATGTGATGTATGTTTATTTTACACCCAACTCAACTGGCCAGGTTTTGTACGGCTAATTAAGAAAGGGCACCAGTGCAGTTTGCGGTCAGAAAAAGAAATGAAAAAAAAACAGCCCCGCTTAAATACCATTCCCAATATGGCGATGAATAATCGCTTATCCAGGAGTTTTACCATCTGCCAAGCTGCTGCAGTTTTCATTTAAACATTGCACCAACGCCAAGAATATGTGTTGCACCCGCCGACGTGAGAAGGGGAATGGGGTAGGGTGAGACCTATCAACTTCTGAAGATATGCAATCCCAATCTGGACAATCCCGTTAAAAACCAGTGTCCTTCGGAGTTTGGACTTAAGAGAACTAATGAACGTCAATCCCTTATTTATTGAGACCGAAATTCCAATCAAAAGAACTGGCTTATGATCATGTCCCACTGAAAGCACCGGTTGACTTCAGATACCCGAAGTTAAGTAGTAATGAACCTTCTCAATACTTAGATGGGTGACCACTTTGTTGGTTGGTTGGATTTTACGGCATGTCAAAACTTTTTGAATTATTTTATGCCGAAAACGGTTTGTTTTATTAAACAAAATTTCAAATTCATTTTTAAACACGTTTTAAACACACAGTTTATTTAATCCATATATGGGACCCTAACAGGTACTAACATTCCGGATCAGTGAACCTGGCAGTAATGTTAATGAAGGGGTACTCCACACTCCGAAGAGGTCCAGAATTAGAACTTCACAATTAGAAGCAGTTTAACGTCATACACAGGACACTAAAACCCACATCCACCGCCTTCTAGCACATATAGGATAAAATGATTTGGGGGCTTGCCATAAGGGCATTAGGGTTGGAACAATCATATAGGTGTAGGGCAATTTTAGGGATAGTTATAATTCTGCAGTACACGACTTCCGTTTTATCCCTTTATCAAAAATAAAACCTCACCTTGGCGAGAATGGAGCCGTTTATCTATCTTTCCATATTAATCCAATAATTTAGTCTATCATGTTAAGAATCTTCGTCTTCTTCATCTCCAAGCATAAAACTACCGCAATTATTTGATATTTTTAGTTTTCCTTCAAAGTAATTTATTACAACTACTAGCCAAAAAGAAATTCACTCTTCTGGCACAAGTACTTAAGTTTAATATAATTAAATATGACATTGAATTAGAAAGACTAATGATATTAAATACGAACACAAAAAAGATTACACTTATTTTTACTTTATTCTAATTGATTTCAATATGAAATTATACATACTAGCAACAAAAAACACCCCCCGGGCGGTGAAAACTTAATATTTGAAAGATATTGCATGAGGAGTTAGAAATTCAATGTCAGTGGGTTTGTATTATAAGTAAGCAAAATCATCAAATTTATTAAAGGAGTAAAAAGAAATAAAACAGTTTGAAATGGAGATTTAGTTTTGTCTCCATGAAATAAATTAATCTATTAATCTATTAATTATTAATCAAATCATTATTTTGAATATTTCCACATAAGGTTTACACAAAATCGTAGGTATTTGTTTATTTGTAAACGTTTTTGTTAACTTTTTGTTACTGAAAAAAAAAGGGTGAGATTAAAAAACAATTTTTATAATTGCTTACTCAAATTTTGAGTGGATATAACACAGGGTTGTTTTTATTCTATATATTAACGATTTTAACTTTAAATTAGATAATCAGCAATCATTGAGAATATTATGATATAAGCTGTAACGTAGTTTTGGTTACAGATAGACATACACCGAATCTCCATTATTAATAGATGATTGATTTTAATATGTTTGAGAATAAAACAAGAATAATAGAAATCAATAACAGTAATTATTTATTATATATGGTTTTATAAAAACCGGTATACAAAATCTTCCTCCTAGCTTCATGGTGTTGCGCCAGGGTGACTTCAGACATGAACAGTCCTCTACAGAGAGCCTGCCGCCACCGAGGACGACCTAAGCCAAATTTTACCAGCTGGAAGGGGCAATGCCAAAACACCTGGGATCGTTTAGCATTATTTTTCATTAAATAATTTCCTTTTTATCAAAGGTCTATCAGCTACTCAGCAATTTATTAAGACCAGACAAAGTTATATCTATTAATAATGGAGATTCTCTTCGTCACATTACCCAAAATCGTCATAACATAGAATAAATACACTCAAAATTTGAACATGCAAAATTAGACAGTCCTCATTGTTTTTTTTCAAACAAGTTTTAAAAAATACATGACTGGTATTATAAATCTATATATAGTTTGTTTTATTTTAATACATATTTAAAGTTTACATTTCAAATTGTTTTATTTTTTAATCCTTTAATGAATTTGATTGATTTTACTTACTTAGGGTACAAACTCACTGACATTTAATTTTTTACTCCCACCCCTTAGGCAATATGTGTTCAAAAATCTATTTTTACATCGCCTGGAGGGCGTTTTTTTTATTTTGTACTAGTTAAACCTATAAAGAAATTATAACGGGGCCATTGACGCCTGCTATGATTTTTGTTCCTTTTCAGTTTTACTTTTTTTTCGGAAAAGTCAATAAATCTGTTGATGAATCCAACATTTTCTTCAGAGTCGTGATTGCCGATGGACATTTATGTTAACATTAAAGACGATGCACGCGTTTACCTCGAAATGGACGGACAACGACAGAGACGGCACAAAACTTCATCCTTTTGCATTCTTTAGAAGAAGAAGAAAAAAAACGTGATCAAATTATGAATAATACAAACGTAGTTTTATTGAATAGGTTTACAACAGACGACCTTGCCGCACCAAATTGCATCAAAAGTTTATATAAAATTATATAGTAACTAGCAGGACCTGTATATATACAACAGTATGAAAGTGAAGGATTTGAATAAATCCGACGAAATCTTTAAGGACTTTCTCTAAAATATTTAAAAAAAAATACCCGACATCAACACATTTGACCCGTACTCCAAATATCAATTTCTTTTCTAAAGTCAACTGACTGACCCCATAAAAATAAAAGCACCATGCCTCAGACACTTACCCTCCTCCTGACTTCCTTTCTCCCCTCACCCATTTAGCTTTTCACTATAAAAGCAAAATGTACAAGTACTTATATCAATAAAGTTTCGAAAAAAGCTTCATGCAATGAGGCGAAATATCAACTGAATTCAACTGTCTGTGTTGTTATATCCACACTTTCCACTATTCTTTACCAAATACAATAGCATGATAATTTAATTATTACAACGTTTGATAGGTTTACTTAAATGCTATTGCAAAATACTTCAATAAATAAAAGAGTATAATAATCTTGATTTAACTCTCACTCATTCTGTTTGTTTGTTTGTTTTTTCTTCTTTTGCTTCTTTTCATCTTTCCTCTAGGCTCGATTGAAACAGGTTAGCGTTATCGCACGGTCACCTCCTCACTCTATATTTTCCCTACACTCTTTCTTTCTTATTATATATTTTCTTTTTGCATGTCCTTTTTCTTCCCTTTCTTTATAATAAAAACGGAAGTGTCCATTATTTATCTGAGGTGACGGCACTCATAAGAAATAAGAATTCGGTGGATAAGCAACATCAGATAATCAGGATTTATATTTTTACATTTGATCTTGGACGATTTGGACGGTCTCATTTTTAACCAGAGAGCATTGCAAGATGATAACGATCGTACAATTAAGGAACAAGAGTACTATTATATGGTATTTTCTATAAACGTTTTGTCTTTAGTGAGGAGGCAATAACTATATCATAAATCCTCAGGCTGACTCTTGTCTGGAGTATGACAAATAACGCATCCAGTGGCGAGGCTCCAGTTTTGGAACTCGAGGGAGTCTGTACCCCTTCATTGTCATTACTGACTAGAAGTAGTAATATCAGTTTGGGTCGCATCTATGGGTCAAACAAATCTGTTTGAGGATTATCCGTATTAGATAAAAATACTTGATACTATATAAGTGTTTGTAAATTATTTGTATTAAAAACTGGCTATAATAGTTTACTTAAAATTATTATTATTCACTCCTTTTGAGTTTTCACATCAGCGTTAACTGATGGTCTTTCACTGTAGTCTGAGTGACAGCAAGTCTCCTCAGGTCTCCAGGACTCTTCTGAGTATTCTGGCAGATTGCAGTAGTGCAGTATTCTGGATGGTCTCAATCTTTCCTCTGCTGTCCAGATTTACCGATCCCTTTGGGACCGTTCCAAGTGCACCAACTGGAATTGGTATCACTTTGACTTTCATATTCCATAACATTTTAGTTCTCTGGCAAGGTCCAGGTATTTGTCCATTTTTTCATTTTCCTTCAGCTTCACCCTGTGATCTGCTGGAACTACTACTATTATTATTATTATTTATTCTAAACCGCTAATACCTTTGATAAAGGTATGAAACCTCCAAATCTCCCAGCAATGGGTTAAATAGTACCACTGCTGGTAAAGTGGTGAACTGGCGTTAGGTGTGGCGCTCCACGTCAGCAAAGCAATGATACCGACAATTGGCCACTCCGACAATTTTATTTACTTTTAATTTAAAAATTAGTTTGGCCATTGAACTAGATTGACACAAGGACATAAATATTGGAGCGCCCAATAAGAATCGAAGTCACTAGTAATGCTCGGAAAGCCTACAAGGCTAAAATTCCAACACATAAGGCATTCTAAAACTCTATTCTAAGACATCCATTACACTATTAAGAGATGCCGTCTTCTTAAGTACCAACAACGACTAGTGTCTTTATTAGTATCTTTGAGATTTTATTATTATGTATTAGTACATTTCATTTCACATAAATGTTCGAAAAAAGTAAGTATACGTTTTTAAATTGATCTCTGTGCAAAGAAATAGATATACATGTTTTTTTTTTTTTGGTTTTTTTTTGTTGTTGTTGTTGTTGTTGTTGTTGTTGAAGCCTTTGGATGATTAATTAGATGATGGAGAGAGAGAAAACAAAAATGAAAAATTATAAAGAATCAAATAAAAAAGACTTCAACATGTTCGTAAATTAGAACGAAGAAAGAAAGAAAGAAAGAAAGAAAGAAAGAAAGAAAAGTGAATGAAAAACCAAAGTACCAAAAATATTCAAATACCAAAAAGCAAGTCTCGATAGTAAAAGAATGGACAAAAGCGAAAAAAAGAAGAAAAAGAAAGAAAAAAGAAAAAAAAGAATATAAAAGGAAATCCAAACAAATAATACAAAGGAAGCAAGAAGAAGAACAAGAAGTACAAGAACAAGAAAGAAAGAAAGAAAGAAAGAAAGAAAAAAGAAAGAAATTGAATGAATAACTAGAATTCCAGAAAGATCTAAACAAAAAAAAAGCAATAGAGTCTAACAGTAAAAGAATAGACAAAAAGAGAAAGAAAGAAAAAAATAAAGGAAAAAATATAAAAGGAAAACCAAGCAAATAGTGAAGAAGAAGAAGAAGAAGAAGAAGAAGAAGAAGAAGAAGAAGAAGAAGAAGAAGAAGAAGAAGAAGAAGAAGAAGAAGAAGAATGAAAATAAGTATAGAGGTTAAACAGTACAATTTCCTTTCTGGCAAGTACGAGGTCAACGAATCTATAATGGCGGATGATAATGCCGAAAGGTTTCGAATAAATGGATCGGCTCCAAGATCCGCCTTTGGAACTGTCCTCAAATGGATTCTGATATTATCAGAGGTTCACCAAGTGTGATTTGCTGCTAATATATCTTAATGTACTTTTCTCTCCGACACTTTCATATAGCCGACATCTTTTTTTTTTTTTTTTTTTTTTTTGGCTTTTGTTCTTCCAAAGTTTTTTTCTCTCTTTCTTTCTCTTGGGCACTTATCGATTTTACACTATTTCCATTCCTCTCATAAAGTGCATCCACATTTCTTTCTTTCTTATTATTATTTTATTCTTTTTAAGTTTTCACACCAGACTGAGAGACTAAGTGACAGCAAGTTTTATTGGCTCTGCCGCTCTTCTAAATGTTGCATAATTGATGAATGCCCTGTTAATTATGCCCGATTAGTGTAGAGAATTTATTTGAACAACGTTTACATGAATTTTGATTGATGTCTCTTAACCTTATTTTGACCTCTCTTCCTGTTTAGCCAGGCACGCGTGAGAGAGTTTAGTTAGATAATAAGTTTTTTGCTAATTGTCGTAGTACTTCTTAGCTTGGTCTGTTTGAGTAAGAAGATAGATACCCAGACAAAGTAAGAAAAACTGCTACTCAGACAGACCAAGCTAAGAAGTAAGCTACAGAAAAGATAAGTATAGTACGAGATTAATATGAAGTTGGGTATACATCGACGGGTTTACGATATAGACAAGTATGTTATGTAACACTCAGTATTGTAGTCTAAGAAATGCTTTGGTTTGGATGCTTTTAATTCTTCACCAGTTTTCCCCTAGCATCATTTATCATTATTTTACTTCTTGCGAATTGTTTCACTGGTCTTTCTCTGGATTCATCCAGATTCTTTCTAGAGACTCCTGGGGACCGTTCCAAGGGCACTAATTATAATTGGTACGAACTTTACCTTCATGTTCCTAAATTTTTCAGTTCTCTTGCCAGGGCCAAGTATTTGTTTATCTTTCGTTTTCTTTCATTTTCACTCTGTTATCCACACTTATTATTATTATTATTATTATTATTATTATTATTATTATTATTATTATTTTCACTCCTTTTGAGTTTTTCACATCAGCGTTAGCTGATGGTATTTCACTGGAGTCTGAATGACAAGAAGTCTCCTTGCGTCTCCAGGATTCTTCTGAGTATTCTAGCCGATTGCAGCAGTGCAGTAGTCTGGATGGTCTCAATTCTTCCTCTGATTTCTAGATCCTCCAGTCTTTTTCCAAGTTTATTGGTACCGTTCCAAGTGCACCAACTACAATTGGTATCACTTTCACTCTCATATTCCACAGCTTTTTTTTCTCTGGCAAGGTCCACGTATTTATATATCTTTTCATTTTATTATTATTATTATTATTATTATTATTATTATTATTATTATTATTCCTTGAGACTTTTTCACACGAGCGTTAACAGGTTGTCTTACACAGGCGTCTGAGGGACAGCAAGTCTCCTCATGTCTCCATGACATTTCTGAGTTATAGCTGATCGTAACAATGTTGTTGTCTGGATGGTCTTGATTCTTCCTCTGATTTCCAATTAATCCAGTATTTTTTCCAAACCCTTGGAGATCGTTCCAAGGGTACCAACTACAACTGGTTTCACCTTCATCCTTATGTTCCACATTTTTTTTTTAGTTCTCTGCAAAATCCACGTATTTGTCCATCTTTTCGTTTTCTTTCTTTTCCATTCTGTGGTCCACCGGAACGTCCAAATCCACTCGATGACAAGTTTATTTTTTTTTTTTGTTAAATAACATTAGGTCTCGTTTCTGGCCGGGATTAGGCAATCTTTTTGTATCTCTGTTGAAATGTTTTGGTGATATAAGGTGTGCTACAATGCACCACTTAAATTTATAGACTAAGCGAGGTCACGTGGTTTAAACCTCAGTCAATCAATAGCCTAATGTGGCTGGTTGACTACTTAACCAATGATACTGAGACGTCTATTTGCAATCATTAACGAAGGATTTGCTATACTGAGGAGCACCAAGGAACAACCAAAGGATTCTTTACCAAGGATTTCCGCTGGACAAGCGCTCTTGCTTGAAGCCTAAAGGATGGCCCATAAAATCGTAACAATCTCAGATAATTTTATGCTTTTAATTCTTTAGGACGGATTCTGGTTTGTGCATATACCATATGGTAATATTATTCATTTCATTTCATTCTTTAATTTTTATTCCTTCATTTCTTTTATTGAAATATTTTTCTTTCATATTTTTTGTATTTTATTTGGGGGGGGGAATTCTTTCTTTATTCTATCTTTAATACTTCCATTCTTATTCCTTATATTTTTCATTTTCAATTTTCATTTTTTCTATCTTATATTAATACGCGTTTTCCTAAATCTTCCGTCCGTTATCATCCTGCAACACTCTCTGGTCAAAAACAAGACGGTCCAAATTGTTCAAGATGAAATGCAAAAATGTAAATCCAGATTATCTGGTATCATTTAATCGCAGATTTTCTATTTTACCATTTTATTTCACCTAATTTTCAAAATGAAACATTCCAAATGGTCTTGCGTCGCTTAATGCCCAACGCAAAATTAAAAGGATTTTTAAAAAATGAATAAATAAAAAGAAGTTATATTTTTGCTTTATTTGTAATATTGAAATAGTGAATTACGCAATATATTTTGGAATTTTTTATCTTATGTTATATCGGCATCCTGTCCTAACTTACGTGAATTTCCGGCCCAATTTAGATATTTTCCGAGTCACTTTTTTGTCAACAAATTAATGTAGATATTTTAAACGCCTCCCAGATTTTTATTGGCCAATCAATGTAAATATTTTACAACCCCGCTTTTAAGAAAGAGTGAGAAAGGGTTAAATCAAGATTATTATATTTTTACATATTGAAGTATTTCGCAATAGCTCTTAAGTAAACATATCAAATGTTGCAATAATCAAATTATCATATTGTGGTATATCCACAGGTCCTGCTAGTTCTTATTAACTTTGTTTTCCCTTCCAGTGGTATTGCTTCTTTTTATCGTCATCCCATGCAATAGAAACAAACAACAGTCCGCTATATCTAGTCAATTCTGTAACCAATCAAAAACTGAACAACTCATCAAAGTTCTTTTTCGGAACCTCGTATTTATACTGAGGAATTGTTCCGTTTTATTTGGGAAATCACTCCATATATTTTACTTATTACCTCACGCCTACGCTTCAAGATGTCTGCAAGAGAGACATGAAGACATGCCACATCGACATAAACACATGGGAGGCTTGTGCAGAAGACCGTACGACCTGGCGCCTTCCTCGTCAAAGGAATGAAAAGGAGTGGAAAAAAGAGGAAAGAAGCCGCCACAGAAAAGAGAGTTAAAAGGAAGGAAAGAGAACAGCATCTCTAGAAAGCATCACCTTTTGTTTGCATCACTGTACCAGAGACTGCATTCAAAAATTGGTCTGTTCAGCCACTCAGGTAGCTGTAGATTTTTTTAAATGGACTCTACGCCATCGTCTTTAATAGAAGGAAGGTTGCCAATTAACTTACTTTCACATTTCTCACAGTCGGTGTTTCTAAACTTTTAAAATTAAAATTCCATACCGCTAGTCAGATATTTCGAACGTATTGCGTTTCCCCGAAAATAAGACAGGGTTTATATTAATTTTTCACACCGGAATATAACACTACGGCTTATTTTCGAGGATGTAGAGTGTTTGGGTCGCATGATGGGATTGTGACGAATGCTTATTTCTTTTGTCTAGTTAGGGGTTATTTTAAGGGGAAGGTTTATATTAAAATCATTCTGAAAAATCACGCAAGGTCTTATTTTGCAGGTAGGTCTTATTTTCGGGGAAACGCGGTATTTGAAAAAAAAATGGTCATGTGATCATATTTTTAATAACCTTCTATAAAAGATATAGGGTGACTAAAGCAATGTCGAGACAAACATCTCTTTCGCTTAAGATCAGTTTTCTAGCAACTGCTATAACCGACCTACCCCGCTTCTCAATTTGCCGTATTTTATTTGTTTCTTTTCATCTGTTATATTTATATTAACAAAACAAGTAAAACGTAAAAAAATCTTTGAAAATTAGAATTAATTTGATTTGTTTATCAAATAAAATTCTGTCTTAATTTTGTTACCCGAGTCGCATAGAATTATTCCAGCTCTAGTGACACGCTTGTGTTCATAGAAGAAGAAGAACAAGAACAAGAAGAAGAAGAACAAGAACAACAACAACAACACAACACAACAACAACAACAACAAAAACAGTGAATGAAGGAGTGACATTCAAAAAAAAAAGGAAGAAGAAGTAGAAGTGGGTGTCATTCAAAGAAAGAGGGAAAGATAACGTTTGAAAATGGTTGGCTGATTGTTTTGTTTTACGACATATCAACTCTTTTCGGGTATCGCAAACGGTAGAGCATCTGGTTCGGAACTACAAGGTTCCGGGTTCAATATCGACCCTCGCCAACTCAGCGTATGAGTAGCATATGGATCTGTGCGGTAAAGTTGGGAGCTGATGGTGGGTGTGGCTCTCCATCTCAGACGCAAAAACAGTCTCCCTGGTCTAACACTAATGAAAAAGGTATAGACTACCTCGTTGTCAGGCTGATACGGACTTTAGGCCACTCTGCCGACTTTACTTTTTTAATGCCGAATCATTTTTGATAAACAAGGGAGTCAGGTTGTTTACAGTACGTGCTGTTGTTTAATTGGTCACCCAATTAGATATTGAACAGGCTCATCGCTGCTTAACTTCAGTGAGGGAATCGGGGTTTTCAGCATGACCTGATCGGAGTCAACATTTGAAGAAGAAGAAGAAGAAGAAGAAGAAGAAGAAGAAGAAGAAGAAGAAGAAGAAGAAGAAGAAGAAGAAGAAGAAGAAGAAATGAATGTTATTTGACAGAAAATGTAATCAATAAAAGAAGAAATAAATTGCTATATTGGATAGAGATTTGGAATTAATATTTAACAGAAAAATGTATTTCAAATTGGATCGAAAAACATTAAAGTTGAATATAGATTAAGCAATTGGAAAATCAAATTAGAAAATGAGGAATAGGATTTAAAGGTTGGCTTTGAGGTTACTTTTGAACTTGACAATCATGTTTTGTCTATTATATCGTGGGCATACCAAGTGCGCTGGCTGATAGTGATGAATTGCGAGAGAGAGAAATTCAAAGGAGTGCGCGCCATCGACTTGATGGTGATGATAACGATTATTACATATTATGAAAATGTGTAATTTTCAGGAAATAACCATAATTATTATATATATAAAAACAATATGTATATGCACTTCTGTGAATATCGTGTATTTCACACAGTTGTAAGATAATACACTTTTAGATAATAAACTGTTAGATAACATAAGAGGGCACCCTGCTTTTCGTTCTAGGTCAATAACAAATTTTATCAGTGTATTAAATGTGCGATAATTTCTAGAGTAGTTTTGACAATGAAAAACTTCGATAATGTATGGTAGGTGCAAAAACTTTTCAGCATTACGAAACTGTGATTTCTCTTCAAAATCTTTGCGCAATCCTCACAAAGACTTAACACGAATCGGAAAAGATATGTTCTTTGGTTTGGTTTAATGGCATATCAACCTTGTGGGTTATTTAATACCGATTCTTTATATATAATATAAATAATACATAATATTACAATATATATAATACAACATATAACATAATATATACAGTATACATCCTTCTGGCTGGATCTTCCAACAAGGTAATGATTGTAAGCACACTGCAAAATCTACGAAGAAATAGCTGGCTGAAAATTAAATATCCTGAAATGGTTAAGTCAGTCCCCAGATTTAAACCCAATCGAGAATCTGGCGTTATTTGAAAATTCAAACATCCCAGATTAGAAGACCATATGCGAAGAAGAATGGAACAAAATACCAACTAAAATTTGCAAATCATTAATTGAGAACTACAAGAAGTTGGTTGATATAGAAGTGATAGTGACTATTTTAAAAATGTTTTAAATGAAATTAGGTATTCTTTTTTGTATTGTACGAATAATTTTTTTTACTTGGTAAAATTGATAAATGAGATTTATTTCAATTAAATCAATTTTTTTCTGTTTTCCATACATATTTAGTTATTATGCATTTGTGTAGAGTTTAATTATATGAAAATTATGTATATTCATTTATTTGAAATACAGTAAATTGAAATTTTCTATGTTTTTTTCTGTATATTTTTGTTTACAACAAAGTCCGAACAAAACTTTTTGCTAACTCCTACCTTAACCAATACGAGTGTACCTCCCTTGCATATGTAGGAGTTAAAATAGTATATCTCTTCTCTAGTATTACTTACGTGTTTTAAGTAAATTTGTTAGATTGCTTGATTGATTGATTTTAACGACATTTTAACCCGTCTTGGGTTATTTTATACAAAGGAATTAGGGAATCGTGTTCATTGTACGTTGACATTAACATTTTTGTAAATTTGTTCTTTTTTACACACGGTCCAGTCAAATATGAACAAATTTCAAACATATCTTTTTGACCCATATATGTGATCTTAACAAGTTCTACTACAATGGTATGGACCTGGAAGTAATGATAATGAAGGATACAGTGGATACTGTCAGGGTACTCAAATCCCACTATGAAGTAAATTTATGTCACTAAATTTCTCCTCTCTTAAACTGAGGCGATTGTAGGGTATGGACACGGCGATACGAGTTCAAATCCTGGACAAGGCTGTTTGCATTTACATGGCGCTAATACCTTTAGGGAACGTATGAATCCAACTATGGTTAAATAGTAGGGTCGACTGGTCTCTTTAACCTTGGTATGGCAATCATTCCAGGGAAGGGAAACTATGAATTCAAACCTGTTAAACTCCGTTTAAAATTTGACCTTGTGTCAAATCCTGCCCCGTGCAGGGGAGTAAATAAATATCTCTTAAATTAAGTCTACATTTGTTTCGTTTGGTTTATTTATTCAATTGCATATCAACTTCTTATGGGTTATGTAATTCCAAAATTTACTTAATTTGTAATCATAACTATGTTTTCAATGTTCCATTAAATTTTTCAATTGTTCTTATTAACATTAATTTGCTCAATTATATTGACTTAAATATTCCTATCTAACAACAATAATTTGCAAGCACGTTTCAAATAAGTACTAATAACCTTTAATAAACAATTATAGCTTCAATTATCTATACATTAATACCCGTGTTCCTTAACTGTACGACCGTAATAATCTTGCAACACCTCTTGTTAAAAATGAGATCGTCCAAATCGGCCAAGATGAACTGCAAAAATTATAAATCCTGATTATCTGGTGAAGCTTATCCGCCCAATCTATATTTCTTATACGTGTCGTCTCCTCAGCTAAATAATGGACCATTCTGTTTATTATAAAGAAAAAACAGCAGAAAGGGACATGCTACACAGAAAAATATAGAAAAAGAAAGAGAGTAGGGGAAAGATATAGGGATGGGGTGAGCGCGTGGAAGCGATAATGCTAATCTCTTTCAATAGAATATAATGAAAAGATGAAAAGCAGGAAAGAAAGAAAAAAGGATGAGAGAGATTTAAATCAAGATTATTATACTTTTTTACATATTGAACTATTTAGCAATAGCTCTTAAGTAAACATATCAAACGTTGTAATAATCATATTATCATACTATGGTATATCAACAGGTCCTGCTAGTATGATATAGTTTCTAAAGGAGACCGGAATAATTTTTGGCTGAGAGTGTACCTGGGATTAATAACAATGAAGGGGTACTACATACTTCCCAGAGTTCCAGAATTGGTGCCTCGCCACCCAATGTTGTTTAATGTCATACCCAGGGACTTTATATTTATATTCCCATACAACTGTATATTATAATATTTCTGTGACAATTCACTTTCAGTATGCTCACGTCTATTGTAATTCAATATACTTTTGTTTATTGTTTGTGTTTATTTTTTGTTTTAATGATATGATATCCATTGAATGGCTTACGTAATCCAGAGGAAGGGCAAGGGAGTAACCCCTGAAATCTGGAACCGGAGTCCCTAACGTGAAGTAACGCTGAATTTCAGTGCTACACATCAACTTTTGCGATACTGCCGTTGCCAAACTGCATAGGTTCTTATCATTTCCTTTGGACCACAGCAGCAATGTGAGAGAGGGGCTATCTGCTGCTTGGGCAACATTACATCTTCCAAAACAACTCGACCTGGCAACGTAGTCAGAAAGAAAATACGCCATCATTTTTCGCAGACGGAAGGATGTGTGGGGATTTAAATAAATTAAATTAAATCAAAATTAAATAAATAAATAAAAAGTTCTGAGCGTCTAGACTCTAGCGTCCAGACTTAACGGTCTAATCAATAAAGACTTCATCTATACTTCGAAACAGTTGTGTCTTTTTATTTCTCTTCATCCCATCATTTCATATTCCCTACAGATGCCAACATGCATATTTTTGTTACCTTAATGTATATCGCTCTTTTCTTTCGTTTCGTCTTGTTTTATTTTCTATACAATTCATTACTCAAATTCATATTTCACATTACAAAACCAAATACATTATAAATTACTCTAAATATATTTTCGCTCCGTCAGCGTTTAGAATACACTGACTGTATTCAATATGTAAAGCCACTCAAAAGGCGTGTCCGGTGTGTGACACTAAACTTCATCTGGTGTTGAGGCTACAGTAATAACAATAACAATTCAATAACATTATTTGTGATTATCTATATATTAATACCCGTGTTCCTTAATCTTCAGACCGTTATCATCTTGCAACACCCTTTCGTTAAAAATGAGACCGTCCAAATCGTCCGAGATGAAATACAAATACTGATTTTCTGGTATTGCTTATCCACCGAAGTCTTATTTCTTATGAGAGTCGTAACCTCAGATAAATAATGGACCATTCTGTTTTTATTATAACAAAATAAAGGGAATAAAGCAACATGCTACACAGAAAAATATAATAAGAAAGAAAGAAAGAAAGAAAGAAAGAAAGAAAGGGAAAGATAGAAAGAGAAGGTGAGCTTGCGGAAGGAAAAAGGCTAATCGGTTTCAATCGAATATAATGAATTGATGAAAAGAAGAAAAAAGAAAAAAAGATTGAGAGAGTGAATGACAAAAAGAGAAAGAGAGTTAAATCAAGATTATTATACTTTTTACATATTGAACTATAGCTCTTAAGTAAATATATCAAACGTTGTAATAATTAAATTATCATACTGTGGTATATCCACTGGTCCTGCTAGTAATACTAATCCTTTATATAATTCTTTATATCAAATAATTGATTTTGCACAACTTACAAAGGAAAGGCGTATAAAAAAACGTAAAATCAACACCATGGCCTGTGGACAGTCCGGATTTAAATCCATTTGAAAATTTATGGTGCAATTTTTAAAATGGTGTGGCTGCCGTTAGGGCCTCATTTTTTAAAAATCTGCAGGTTCGTTTCGCCAACCCCACTCTGTGTCTTAAACCACCAGTGACCTGGTCACTCTCAGGGCAACTTCTCCAAACAAAATAGTTTATTTGATTAAAAAACCTTTGGGGTCTGAAATAGACCATTATATCGAAAAGCCATTTTGCTTTCGATGGTGTTCTGGAAATGACACAAAGCGAAAAGACGGTGACGCCGTACATGAGGTGAAAGGTTGTGTAGACTTGGGGTGAAGAGAAAGATGCTTCAAAAGTTCCTGCCTCGATCTCTACATTGTAAAGAAACTTACGTGAACTTTGCAAGAAAGGAGAGGGCATCGGGTTCAGTATCGGAGAAGAAAGAGATGAATTGTCACCCTTTTGACACAGCTGCTATCAAAAAACAAAAGATCGATAGCTACTGTATCTCATTTATTTAGGACATATGCGTATCTCCTTGCACACACACACACACACACACACACACACATATATATATATATATATATATATATATATATATATATGAATTTTGTGTCATTAGATTAATAGGAAAAAAGCCTTTAGCAAACAATGATTGATTCACTCAGCTTTAGTATAATAATGATTATAAAATATAATATAATCTATAGTATATTATAATATAATATATAATATAATATTAAAGATGATTAATTAAAGATAATTGATAATTAAAACATATCAATCTACATATTGATCCCTATGTAGCGTAATTATTGTGGATTGAAAAAAAAAACGGTAACCGAATTTCTGGAGAAAGAGAAGAAAAAGAGATAAGAACAAAGAGAGGTTAAAGTTTGAAACGGTAAACACTCAACGGGGGAGGGGGGCATCCACTGACCGACCAATGATAAACTACCGGAAGTTCTAGTTTCTGGGGAGAATCGAAAATTGGGTGACACTCCCACCTCCGCGACGAGAAACCGAAGAGAAAAATCTGTCTTTTTTCGGCTGGGCTTCCTGAGTTCCCCCGTGAGGTGTTACGCATAGCAGTACCGATTATGATTTACGATAGAATTGTTTGACCTCTCTCTCTCTCTCTCTCTCTCTCTCTCTCTCTCTCTCTCTCTCTCTCTCTCTCTCTCTCTCTCTCTCTCTCTCTCTCTCTCTCTCTCTCTCTCTCTGAAAAAGAACCCACGAGCATAGAAAGGAATAAATAACCCCTTTGTGACTATACGTTGTTTGCGTATGTTGTTTCAGAACTAACGACGACTACTACTACTAACGACTACCACTATAACTCGAATTTGACCCTATGCAACACTTACGTCAGCAAATATATATTTATTTAAGAAAAACTTTTATATCTGTGGGTGGACATATGCGTGTCTCCTATTTCATCTTGACAGCCTAACTTGTACTCATGATTCGAATGACCACTGTAGAATAGTTTATTCCTACTAATATTCTATTTGTTTCTGATTGTTTCTGAAAGGATTTTTAGAAGCGAAATACTGAATAGAGAATTGCAGATTTCAGTAAATTCGAATCAAACCAGAGACAGACAGACAGACAAAGACAGAGACAAGGGCAGACAGACAGACATACTTATTCCGTAACTTGCTTTGTTGTAGAGCTGTTATTCATGTAGCGTGTCTTGGACATGAATAGCCTGGCGGGGCCCATCTCCCTCCAGGTCTACAACTGGTTTGAATTCAGAGCTCTCTTCCTCCTAAACCGATTGCCATACCAAGATTAAAGAGCCCAGTCTGCCCTACTATTTACCTATAGCTGGATTCGTAAATTTCATGAGGGAATTAGTGCTAGATGAAATGCAAATAGCCTAATTCAGGATTTGAATTAGAGTAGCCGAGTCCACTTCCAACGACGATAACCATTACGCCACGTGCAGAGATACTGCACCTACATGAATAGCTAGATATATGATCAAGGTTTTTAGTAAGCTTCGTCTGACCTTGTCACAGTCATTAGTAGAATATGTAGCGTCAGAATGTTATGATAATACGACATTACTCTTTTAAAATAATAATCATTTGTTATCACAATGCAACACTAATGGAGGTGCTCTTGTGTAACGGTTATCGTCATAGGAAATGGAATCGGTGACCTGAGTTCAAATCCTAGACGTGGCTATTCGCGTTCCACTTTACGCTCATGTTTTTGAGAAAGGCATGAATCCATCTCTTCCCACAAGATATGGGTAAATAGTAGGGCAGATTTTTTTTAGCTGTGATTAAGCAGCCCGTCCAGGAAAGAAAATTTATGAATTAAAACCAGCTGGGTAAATAGATACTAACTTGTTCAACCATGTGTATTTTCCAATACTAACCAATGTGGTATGATGCATTTTTTTAAACAATGCAACATTACTTTTTTTAAATAAATTTATATTGAAAACTCATAGTATATAAAGTAAGTAAAATGTAAAGTTGGTGAATTGGCTTATTGTCGATAACAGCCGGAAAATTAGGGAGTCTATCCCCTTTTTGCTAGACCAGGGATTTTTTTTTTCTGAGGTGGAGCACCACACTTACGGTCAGCTACCCACTTTACTGGATATATTAGATTACCCAATCTGTGCTAATCATGCGCTGAGTTGACATGGAACCAGCATCGAACCAGGAAACTTGCGATTTCTAGGTGGGTGCTTTACCGACAGAGCAAAACCGGCTCCGATATACTCACATAAATAAAAACGGAAAATGTGAAAGTCTATTTATGGTAAGAATGTGTAGCCCCATAATTTAACAACGATATACTAAATATGTTCACAAAGTGCTTAAATAAATCATTCCAGCTCAAAGGCGCGTGGTGTAATGGCTAGAGTCGTTGGTAAATGGACTAGTCGACCAGAGTTCAAATCCAAGACGAGGCTGTCTACATTTCACATAGCGCTAATACCATTGGGAAATGTATGCATGCAACGGCACTCCCTCCAGCTATGGGTAAATAGCAGGGCAGAGTGGATTCTTTAACTTGGTTAGGCAACCAGTCTAGAAGAAAAACTCTGAATTCAAACCTGTTAAACTTTGATAAATTCCTGAGTGGCTTTCACATTCAAGATAAATTGTAAAATACTCCTTCTAGAGTTATGAAGATTTGTGATTATATATATATATATATAATCATGTCACGCTATTAGCACGGATATCCTTGACAATTTCTCACCAACCATCCCTATCATTCATTGTCCTCGGAGGTCCTCTGCATAGCATCCAGTATCCGCGCAGAGCTAGATATGGTGTAGGTATATAAATAAAATTCTAAAATTAACCTTGTGTCACATCCTGCTCGTGCGGAGGGGTTGGTAAATATGTAGACGCAAATTTGCTACCGATGTACCGACTGTGGCAAAGAAAGTAAAACAACGTCATATTTTTAAGGAAAAAAAAAAAAGTAGAACGGGCGTGTGATTATGAGGGTGAGTGCAAACGGACGCCAGTGTGTATGGGGGGGGGAGTGGAAGGGTTCGGGTAAGTACGTCGGGGGATGAGATTATCAGTTGCTTGATAGCGTCGCTGACAAGGTGCGCGGTAGAAATGAGGACGCATCAGGTGATGTCGATAATGGAGAGACGTGACACCAACGCCGGGCAAAGAGGACACTTTGCTGTGCGGATTTCGACAACACAAGGACAGCCAATTAAATTGAGAACGTGCTTCCATAAAAATAGTCTCATTCGTTATCACAATGAAACATCCACACACGTACACTTGCGTGACTAGACCAAGTGTTATGGCGCTAGACTTGCACACATGACGTCTTTGTTTTTCGTTCTGTAACCTCGCCGATCTGTTATACCAAATATATAAAGTCGTCGGGGTGGCCTAAAGTCGGTAATCAGTCTATCAGCGAGGGAGTCTATCCCTTTTTCACTAGCGCTAGACCAAGGAGATTGTTTTTGAGTATGAGATGGAGCGCCACACTTACCATCAGCTCCTTACTTTACCACACAGATCCCTGTGCTACTCATAGGATGAGCTAGCGAGGGCCGGTATCGTGCTTGGAACCTTGTGGTTTCTAGCCGAACCCTCTACCGACTGAGCTAATATATATATATATCCTGTTATAATGAAGGTTCGGTGTCTGTCTGTAACCGAAACTACGTCACTGTCTATACCTTCAATAACCTCAGAAACTGCGTCAGTTGATCAATGAGTATTTAATTTATCGCCAAAATCTAATTTATAAAATCTAATCTAATTCATAAAAGATGTCTCTATAAAAGTCTGAGTTAGATTTGCCTCAAAACAGCCCATGTTATTAGTGCGTTTAAAACCTGCAATTATCCTAATATATATATATATATATATATATATATATATATATATATTAAAGAAATGGATACAATAGAAACCTACTCGAGTTTCACCATGGGGATATTCAGGGTTAAATCCACTGAATTAATCGAGGTACCGATTAATTGCAGCCGATTACACGTGTGTTCATTGAATGCTTCTAGTATATATATATATATATATATATATATATATATATATATATAAAGCACAGTTGGTGCGTATGTATATACGTCCGGAGGAAACTATGAATATGAAACAATTAACGACTAAGTGAATATATATATATACATTCACTATCACCAGAGCTTGCTTTATGTGCAAAAACAAGGTAGATTTTATCTATATACAGGAAGATATTTAAAAATTAGGACTTTAATTGTTATAGAAGTCAAAGTCATTGATGACGTTCGTGATTAAAACACAAATCAATTATGTAAGATCGAAACAATCAATTGATCTACAAGACCAACTTTTTATTACCCCTCTCCCGATGCCGGGTAGCCGCTTCTAGTATATATATATATATATATATATATATATATATAAAGGACAGTTGGTAAGCAACACCAGATAATCAGGATTTACTTTTTTCATTTCATCTTGGATGATTTAAACGGTCTCATTTCTAACCAGAGTGTTTGGGAAGATGATAACGGTCCGTAGATTAAGGAACACGAGTATTATTAATATTATGAATTATATGAATAAGGAAAAGGCCATGTGTAGACATACCAGCTTGTTACAGGAAACGGAATCGGTGTGCCGAGTTAAATCCGTGACGAAGCTGTTTGCTTTCACTTTGCATTAATGCCCTTTGGAAAGGTATGGATCCATGTGTTCGCCCTTCAGCTATAGGTAAATAGTAGGGCAGAATCGATTCTTTAGCTTTTAGGGAACCAATCTAAATGAAGGAAGAACTTCAAAAATGTGGACTTCATTCACATTTTGTTTGTGGCGGAGGTGTTTACGTTAATACACACATAACGACTTTTCTAATATATATATATATATATATATATATATATATATATATATATATATATAATATATATAACAAAAAGGATTTGATAGAAGGCCACTTTTTAGACTGAGTAAAAGTAGTTTGAATATATATTATATATATATATATATATATATATATATATAGATGTATATATGTTTATAGATACATACACTCACACACACACACACACACACACACACATACATATATATATATATATATATATATATATATATATATATATATATATATATATATAAGTAACGGTAGCAAATATAGGAAGTTAACGGCACTTGATAACTGACAGTTTCTTGCCTATGCGATTTGCAAACCAAGGATTGTTTTTAAAATCGCATAGACGAGAAACTGTCAAATACCAAGCGCTGTTGACTTCATGTCTTCGCTAACTTAACTATATATTGCTATTTTT
>CM042143.1:85058429-85060929 GCA_023376005.1 Doryteuthis pealeii | reverse complement strand
AGATTGTGTGTTTTTCTGTCTGTAACCGAAACTATATTCCTACTCAAGTCACAACTCTCTTAGTTATTGACATCACATTCCCCATGATTTTATTTTTACCTAAACCTTAATTATTAATAAAATTGTCTTACATTATTAATACTGTTAACTATGTCTACATACTGACAACATGCAATTGTATTTATATATACAACAAAATAGAGGTGTACAGTGTGAACGGAAAGGCTAATTTGCATATTAATATTAAAAAATAGAATTTAATAAATATGTGCTTAGTATTATTGATTTCTAACTGTTTGGTTTTATTTTAATGAATATAAGCAAAAATCTCTTCAATGAATCTTAAATGAAATCCATTAACAAGATAAAATAACTGTCATTTTATTCTTTACTTCCTCTTTTAACTAAATACTTAAATTAGAAAAATAACAACGAAAGACGAGAGTGATGGAAGAGTAAGTTTCAGTTGTTCCATTTTTTATTATACTCCCTCTGTTTCAAATCTTTTATTATACTCCCTCTGTTTCAAATCTTTTTATCTGTATTCTTATTTAGTTTCATTAGCCTTTCTAATTTAATTCAATATTTTATTACATTAAAACTTAAATACTTGCACCCGGAGGGTGCATATATTTGCTAGTGCTTATAATCTGGAGGTGTTCTTTTTCCTTTCAACTTTTTGTTTCGTTTTTTTTTTTCATTTTACAGTTTATATCAAAATGTCTCTTCTCATTTAAAAATTTAATTGTTTTTTTTTCTTCCTTTTTCTATGTGTTTACATGTGGCATACTTGTTTCTTTTTCTCTTCTTTCTTTTTCTTTCTCTTCTTCATACCTTTTTTCTGTCAAGAGAACTTGTGCCGTCTTCTTTTTCTCTTTCTATCTTTTTTTCTCCATATTCGATCATATACACTTGTTTGTGTATATGATCTACGGGCACCAAATATATTTATAATGTTATATAAACCTGTACATCGGGTATATAATTGAAAGAGAGAGGATAGGAGATGAGATCTTACTTGTTCTGTTTCGTCGGCGGCCATCTTCCTCTGGGCGGATTCTTCCTTCTACTAGGCTGGGTGTCTGTGCTAACTACACTTACAGACATAATTCGTAGGCTACCCACGGATTAATCTAGCTGGATAAACTTCCTACGACGATAACACTTACGCTAAGAGTGGCAAGAGCTAAATTTAATGCGATTGATAAACTATATTTTTAAGTATTGTAAAGGTCTATCTAAACTCAACCGTCTTGGTAACTTTACCCTACAACAAAGTCACCTGTTTCAAATCGAACGAATTTACTTGAATGATTAATTGAAAAAAAAAAAGACGAATTAATTCACAAATAATGGTTTAATCAATCTTTATAAAAATTCTATTACAAATTATAAAATGGAAAAGAACTGCAGGAAAATACACGAAACGTGTCTCTCAATATTACTTTTAAGCACCCCATCTGCGATCTCCATTTAGAAGGACATGTTTTTCATTTACACCATCAAAATCCAGTTGTTTGTTAACAGACAATTTTTAGAGTTTTTTTTTATTATAAAGCTAACCAATAACCCTAACCCCTAACCATAGCAAAATATTTTTTAAATAAATACTTTTTAATACTAACTATCTGTAGGGGCACATGGAAAATAAATAAACATGTCTTTCGTTTTAAGTTTTATTTTTTTTAATAACAATTTATCTTTAGTGCAAAATTAATTTTTTCATATAGGCTAACAACAACGATTTTTAATTGATTTTTGTAGATCTTTTTAAATGCAAGAGTGTTGCATAATTATTTGGTGGCGTGGATTTTTCCAAGCCCTGTAGCGAGAATTCTAAGGGGCCATTGTTTTGCAGATCAGAGGATGGAAAAATACCAGCAACGGTTATGGCCTCAACTGACCCCAGAGGCGGTAATCTCGCGAGTTAGTTAGGTAATCTGTTTTAAACCAGACGTAAGGCAGAGAGGTTGTAACTCAAACCGCGCGGTGAATTAGGGCAATGCAGTAATAAAATCTTTGATCAAAGAAAAACAAAGTCTTGTAGTTAATTAATGCATGACTTGAAAGGAATCCCTTAGAAGAAGACAAGAAGAGACAAGATAACAACCGGTCAAAAGAAAGAAGATGAAACAACCACTAAACAAAGAAGCAAGTAAGTCACAGTCTTAACTCTGTCTGTCTGTCTGTCTGTCTGTCTCTCTCTCTCTCTTACACACACACGCGCGTGCGATAACTCTCTCTCTCTCTTCTCTCTCTCTCTCTCTCTCTCTCTCTCTCTCTCTGTATATACCCAACGAGGGTATACAACAAAAGTAGCTTTGGAAATATTTACAATATTTTTAACTTACAAATGGAAAGAGAAATTTCAAAGCCCCCGAACTTCCTGTATTTACCTATCACCTACGTCACCTGTAAAAAGCATCTGTACGTTCACCTGCCTCCTGTCATACAAACCATCAGAGTAAGGCGAATAAGACATGCTAGGTATTGCTGGAGA
>CM042143.1:85025929-85055929 GCA_023376005.1 Doryteuthis pealeii | reverse complement strand
ACAAACTCTCTCACACACATAATCTCTCTCACGCACACACACACACACACACACACACTTTCTCTTACACACGCACACACACACACTCACAGACTGTCTCTCTGTCTCTCTCTCTCTCTCTCTCTCTCTCTGTCTCTGTCTCTGTCTCTGTCTCTCTCTCTCTCTCTCTCTCTCTCTCTCTATCGCTTGTCTGTCCGTCGGTCTGCCGTGTGTTGGTGTTGGTGTAGGTGTGTTCCATCATAACACAACTGCCACTCCCCCACGCCGCCAATCAAACCCTCCCCCCCGCACACATTTGCCGCCATATTGCATAGCCACCCCCATCCATTCGAGCTAAAATGGCCTATGTGCTTCAATGCACACGACTCTTTCCCGCCTAATTCCTGCTCGTTGCGCCCGCCGTTAAGAAAGTCCATTAGAGGCCAAATGCAAAGTCGTATGTCAAAGGCGCCAAGCCAGATACAACGTCTGCTAGCATTTAGCTTTGCATCTTTGATGAAGCTAAAATGGCAGAAAGCGTTGGAATTTGTCGGCAGAATCTATGGAAATGGTACTATTACGAACCACCACTAATAATCATACTAATACTACTATTCTTACTAATAAAACTACTATCGATTCAAATCGATCTACTTTATTCGGATTGTCTTCTTCAGCATCAATCTCGGCGACCATTAATTTCTCGTTATTTGTCTCTGTTTCAACGATATTTCCCCGTAATGTAACGGTTAACGAGCTAGAGCTTTTCTAATGGGTTTGATTCTCACCGGGAGCCCCATATTTCTGTCCTACTGCGAGACTTAGAAAATGACGAGGTCGCGTTTCGGGCTATTTCTAACGCGAGATTTGTTACGATTTTATGGGCCATCCTTTAGGCTTCAAGCAAGAGCGCTTGTCCAGTGGAAATCCTTGGTAAAGTATCATTTGGTTGTTCCTTGGTGCTCCTCAGTATTACACGTCCTTCGTCAATGATTGGAAATGGACGTCTCACAGTATCAGTGATTAAGTAGTTAACCAGCCACGCAGTCGGGCTGATGATTGGCTGAGGTTTAACCTCGCTTAGCCTATAAATTTAAGTGGTTTATTGTAGCACACCATATATAACAAAATATTCCAATATTTGTGGTTCACTTCGAATTAATACAATGAGAAAGGCGTTAATACCATTTGTAAAGGCATGAATCCGTCTGTTCTCACCGCCACAACCAATGAATTGGTAAATAATAGGACAGACAGAAATCTTTAACTTTAGTAAGGCAACCAGTCTAGGAGAAGGAAAGTTTTAATTAAGACCAGCGAAACTCTGCTTAAAAATTCACCTTATGTCGCACCTAGCCTGTTGTGGAAAGGTTTGTCTGTCTGCCTGGATGTATGTATATATTTACCAACCCATGTATTGGTGTTTCTTCCTGTTTTTCTTGCAGACGCGCTAATACCCCTTGGGAAAGGCATGAATCCATCTCTTTTTCATCCAGCTATGGGTGAATAGTAAGACAGACTTGCTTATGTAACCGATGTATATATATATATATATATATATATATATATGCATATATATATATATACATATATATATACATATATATATACATATATATATATATATATATATATATATATATACATATATATATATATATATATATATACATATATATATACATATATATATATATATATATATATATATATATAATTATTTTATTCTATTTCATCTATCTAAATTTAAGATATAACTTTCTTAAATCATTCATCATTTTAAGTTTGAGTAAATAATCCATACATTTCTTTAATAAATAATTTATTTTTTTTATTTCTACAACTGTAAAGATTTATTCAAAAATATTTCAGTTGACCGTTTTTATCCTAAATTCAAAAGGATACAATTATTGCAATTATAACCGTAAATTGCATCGACAACATTAGACAGAAAAATTCGAATTACTGCTCAACTTAACTTTACAAACTTCACTTCTCAGCATAACTTTAAAAAGGTAAGACATTATTTTATCTTCTCTAATATTTCATATAATAATTCAATGTTTCAATGGAGAGTCCCTAAGAGTTGGAAACAAGTTTTTTTCTATTAATGACCTCTCTCAAAAGTTTTTTTTGGGGGGTGGGGGGAGAGTTTTTTTTGTGGGGAGAGGTTCCTCGGAAAACATTTTTTTCAATTATTCTATTCATTATATTCATTTTTATTATATTCATTAATTCATTTTTGAATTAATTCTTATATATATATATATATATATATATATATATATATATATATATATATATATATATATGTGTGTGTGTGTGTGTGTGTGTGTGGAGAAAAGTAGACAATTACGGGATGTTATGGAAACTTGATGTTTATTGTCAAGTAGACAAACACGGGATGTTATGGAAACTTGATGTTTATTGACAATAAATATCAAGTTTCCATAACATCCCGTGTTTGTCTACTTTTCTCCACATACTGTCGGATTAACTTCCTCACATTTCTGCCATATATATATATATATATATATATATATATATATATATATATATATATATATATATATATATATATATATATATACACCACTACATATTGTTTTATGTATGTAATTCCCAATTGCAGCGAGACACGTGTGATCCTGTCTGACCCCGACTGACCTCTAGGCCATGCGTACATTCATTATCTACGTCCACACTGATCGACCTACCTATTATATAAAAACAGTAAACAGCTGATATCTTCATTGTTAACCTTGACATATGAATCACAGGACCAATTAGAATAATTAATTCACTTAAATTAATGCCGAATACGCTTCACAATCCCTAAGCCCCCCCCCCAAAAAAAAAAAATACAGAAGAAAAAGAAAAAAGCACCTGTCGGTGTCATGGCAATGTAAACACGGAGCACCGAGCCATTACAATTTAAAACAAATTGTAAATGACTCACTTCACGTCCAATGGGATTTCATATTTGACAATTTCACACCCTTTTAAATTTTTCACACTTTCACGCTTATATATATTATATATATATATATATATATATATATATATATATATATATGTGTGTGTGTGTGTGTGTGTGTGTGTGTGTGTGTGTGTGTAATCCAAAGATTGAAAGAAACGACGTAGTAGTTTTTCAGTTTTCATAATGTAGAGTTCAATGTGTGTTCTTATTGTCAGATTCACAGAGCAAAATTATATTAGGAAAAAATGACAAAAGGAGATTTTGTCTGAAAACATAATAGACTATTTCAGAGTACCTAGAGGAATTATCTCTCAATTTCCATCTTCAGTTGCAATATATATATATATATATATATATATATATATATATATAGCATAGCATAGCATAGCATAATCTTTACAGATCACTGTCGTCCCTGATAATCCTATAACCCCACCAACAGAACCTTTCCTCTCATGAGCACATAAATGACTCATCAATCCCTCTGCAGATCCACAAAGTTTGATGCAAATATGACATAGGAAGGACGTCGTTTCCAATGTATCGGATGGATCAGATGATAAAATCTGATGCTTATGCTCATCAATATGACAGGTGTATACTTTTCGAAGTTGACACTTGAGGTTTTCATGCTCAATTCTTTCACTTTAAAAACTGGTACAGACATGAATCCTCCAATTAGTTCTCTTCAATGTCAGCTTTTCCCATTTGTCAGGATCTATTTTTATTTTACAAGGTTACTTTGTAAGCAATCCTTATACCTCTTCCAAAGCTTATGTTGTGGCCTTTTGCCATCATGCAGCTGACCGTAAAGGAGTTGCTTTGGCATTCTAACATCACTCATACGCACAATATCACCTGCCCATCTCATTTGGGCCGCTATGGTGAAAGATTCAATGCTTGTGATCCTGCGCTCGTAAGGACTTCTGTGTTAGGTGTGTTGGAATTCCACTTGATGTTTAGAATGCGTCTCAAACATTTTTGATGAAAGTGTTCAATAATTTTCAAATGTCTTCGAAACAATGTCCATGTTTCCGAGGAGTACAATAGAACAATCAGCATGCAGGACCTATAAACCTTCAATTTTGTTTTATGGGTAATGCTGGTATTAGACCATAACCGTTTTTCGAGCCTTCCATAGGCTACCGATGCTTTCTGAATGCGTAGGTGAATCTCAGCATCCAAAGAACCATTACATGTCAGTGTACTTCCCAAGTATGTGAAAGTTTCAGCGATATACAAACGAGTACCATGATTGGTTATAGTTGGTTTGATATACGGTTCAATTTATACGGGGGTGCACGAGGCTGCAAATAGGTTCACAATATCATGAATATCCTCCTCGGTATGAGCCAGAAAGTCAACATTGTCATCGTAAAGGAACTCTCTAATACATTTGTATGATGTCTTTGACTTGAAGTTGAATCTTCTCAAGTCGAAAACCCTTTCTGTGGTTCTAAATTCCAAGAGGACGCCCTTCTCACAATGCTGAAATGCATATTACAGAAAAGGATATTGAGAATGATTTGGGGACCAAGACTTCTCCCTGTTTAACCCCGTTATCTACTGGTATTTCATCTGACAGTCTACCACTCATGACAATTCTAGCTTTCATAACATTGTGCAACCGCTTAGTATATTCACATATATTGGTGGGCACCCAACTTTACTCAATAGCATCCAAAGTGCATCTCTGTTAACTGTATCAAAAGCTTTTGTCAAATCGACAAAAACCTGATACATTTGTGGCTCAATACACTTCTCCTGCACTTGCTTGGCCAAAAATATCATGTCGTTTGCTCCTCTGTCAGACCTAAAAACACTTCTCATTCAGGAATGATCACAGAAAAATGTACGAAAGCAATCGATTCAACAAGATTCCTGAGAGATCATTGCTAACAGCACCCAGCAGTGTGATTCCACGGTAGTTATCACAAATACCTTTTTCTCATTTGCACTTGTGTAAACACACCAAAGCACCATCAATCCAGTCATTTGGTAGAGGAGAACCATTCCAGCATTGAGTGATGAGATCAAACAGAACATGTTTGATATTAAAACTTTTTACCTTCAACAATTCTACCAGGAGCCCATCTACGCCTGGTGCCCAACCAGAATTAATTTGTCTAATTGTCATTTCAAATTCTGCAAAAGTTGGTAAATGATTCATCTCATATTTGGTCTCGTATTGAGGAAGACTCTGCAGAAGATCAAAAGGGTTATTAAATAAATCGGTGAAGTGCTGTTACCATCGCTGCAGGATTTTTTCGGATTCTTTGATCAAAGTATTGTTGTCACTTGACCTTAGAGGAGCAACGGAAGAAGTTAGTGGACCAAAGACTTTACGCATGAAGTCATAGAACAGTTTTAGGTCCTTATTAAATGCGTTCTGAATTTCAGAGGAAATATTTGACCACAAATCTTTTTACATCCTCCTCAGTTCACGCTGTAATATATTTGGACTCCGTATAATCCTTCAGGGTAGACGGTCGGAGATACATAGATGTAGATATAGATATATAATTTTGGGAGGAGGAGAATTGGCACGAAATGAGTTATAAACATTTTAGAATATGCTTACTATATTCAAATATATATCTTATTCGATATATATATATATATATATATATATATATATATATATATATATATATATATATATATATATACCTTGTCGCATCGTTTAGCACTTCATCTATCTGATACCAGCTCCATTTCAAAACACTTAAAATCTCATTCATCTCCACTCTAATAATCGGAAATTTCTAACCGAAAACACACACATATTACACAAAGAAAGAAACAAACAAAAACTCCAAATTCTCCAAGCTCTATACATTAAGCAAAATAAACCCACTTTGAATAAGATTAATTTTGAATATACCCGTCATATTTTGAAATGTTTATAACTCATTTTTCGCCAATCCCACACCCTTTCATTTAATTTCTGTGTGTTTCCCCTCACACTTACTCACACTTCTTCTTAATTGTTTAACCACATTTTGTGTTTAAATAGACTACCCAAAGTGGTAATGATGCTATGGCCATGAAACCATGTTTGGGGCATCATAACCACTTTGGTAAATCTGCTTTGATCTCTTATTATCCACGGACAACAACTTTACCCTCCTTTCTTCTTTCTTATTATTTTTTTCTGTGTAGCATGTCCTTTTTCTTCACTTTCTTTCTTTATAATAAAAACAGAATGGTCCATTACTTCGCTGAGGGGATGACACTAATAAGAAATAAGAATTCGGTGAATAAGCACCATCAGATAATCAGGATTTACAGTTTTTACATTTCATCTTGGACGATTTGAACGAACTTATTTTTAACTAGAGGGTGTTACAAAATGATAATGGTCGTACAATTAAGGAACACGAGTATTGATATATAGATCTTTCTACTTTAAAGTTTGACACAAGGACATTTTTGACGTGAAAACCTAAACATATTTCTGCCTATGTTGATCCAGTTCGATATCCATTGCTGCAAATGCAAGTTCTGCGCACATAACAGATAAGAAGAGGTAGCAATGATCTTAATAATCGGACCAAATCCCCACAACATAATCGATTCCATATTTATACATGGAGTTGATCTGTCGTAATTATCTCCTAACTATCCAACAGTTATAAAACTTAGAATGGTTGACAAATTACACACGTTCATGTTGGTGGGGTTTTATTTTGTTTTGTTTGTTGTATTTTACGCGTTTTCAGAATTTGAGGCTATGAATATTTGCAACGAAAAGATGCAAATATCCAGACTGCCAATCGGAGGACACCAATAAAAATCGTTCGTAATGTTTTATCCAATAAAAAAGAATTAAAAAATCACGATAACATTAGCATAGTTACTTCTATTGCTAATGTACGTAAGACAGATAAAAGAAAAAGCATATAGAGTCAAAGCTTCGCGTAATGATGAAAATAAGACTTAATTGATTTGACCTGCCAGCTCATGTACTTTTAGGGACAGTGCAACTATTTAACCGATCTTTATTGGGGCCGAGTGATATATGTTCGAGTCTTGCTCGGGGCTAATGCTTGCGCCATTTATTGAAGCGTATATGAATGTATCTTTTTTTTTTATTATGAAACATTCGAAGAGGTATTAGTAATGGAAAAATAGAAGACACTTCCAAGTTATATATAAAATATGAACTATATTTACATATATCTAAAAATCAATACTCGTGATCCTTAATTGTACGGCCGTTATCGTCTGGAAACACCCTCAGGTTAAAAATTGGACAGTTCAAATTGTCCAAGATGAAATGCAAAAATTGAAATTTTGATTATCTGGTGTTGCTTATCAGCTAAATTCTTATTTCTTACGATTGTCAATACATCAGCTAAATAATGGACCATTTTGTTTTTATAAAGAAAGAAAGGGAAGAAAAGGGACATGCTACACAGAAAAAATGTAATAAGAAAGCAAGAAAAAAGAAGGAAAAGAGAGTTGGGGAAAGATAAAGAAAGGGGTAGGTGTGCGGAGGCGATAACGCTAATCTGTTTCAATTGAACATAATGAAAACATGAAAAGAAGAAAGAAAAGAGAGGGAGAGTTAAATCAAGATTATTATGCTCTTACGTAAACATAACAAACGTTGTAATAATTGAATTATCATCCTGTGATAGATCTGCATGTCTTACTAGTATATTCCTATTGCTGTTGCTGGATATATATAAATATACAAGGCGAATCGTCGTATGAATTATGCAAAAATGAAAATAACTCTGTTATCTCACTTTATCAGATATATTTACCAAAATTTCATGAAGATATCGTGAAATACAATAGATTAAATGTATTCAAAGAAATCGCCATTGGCTTCAACCACGGTCTTCAAACGACTTTGGAATCTCCAAAGTCTTTACGACGGTTCCCTTGTTTAAATTGGTAAATTCTGATATCATCCTTGCTTTCAGTTAATCTTTGGTGCTGCACAGAGTTTTACATACCCACACATTGGAATCTGTAGAGTTAGGTGTCCAGATGTTGAGGGTGATGGGGTCACAAATTTTCTGACAGATTTTCCTACTTGAGTAACCAGATTCCTGATGCCAGACGTAAGTAAAGTCGTCAGGGTGGCCTAAAGTCGGTATCAGCCAATCAGCGAGGGAGTCTAACCCCTTTTCACTAGCGCTAGACAAATGAGATTTTTTTTTGTGTCTGAGGTGGAGCACAATACCTACTATCAGCTCCTTACTTTAACGCACAGATCCCTATGCTACTCATACGCTGAGTTGGCGAGGGCCGGTATCGAACTGGGAACCTTGTGGTTTCTAGCCGAACGCTCTATCGGCTGAGCTAAACCCGGCCTTATGCCAGACGTAGAGTTTTATAACCTTCATGTAGGCCTCAGTGTTGAGTCTGGGGCTATTTGGGAAAATGAATGCAGACATTATGTAACATTCGCTATTGATCACCATAAAACACCATGAATTGCGTGTTAGGTTCTCGTCCCTATGAGCATAGAGCAATTCAACGGTTGTTCTGTGGGTTACCCCATCTGATTTTGTAGAAATTTTTCTCATCTGAAAAAAAAAAAACATTGGTAGGAGGAGGTGGGTGTATTTTTATCAAAAGCTTTGCTGCGCGGACTTTCCTCTTGTCCTCGATGGCCTGTGATAAAAAAAAAAGGCCGATTCTCGTCTTCTATGAGAAATATTGGATGTCTACATGCACTACCAGCCTGATAAGAAACCCAGTCACTCCCTTGTCTCTGGCTATTGACCTATTTAACTTACTGGGATCGTTGCAGTGTGACTCAACTTTTCATCGACTCTCATTTTATCGAATGTATTTTCGTCCAGATGATATCATATAGAAACGATTTTAAAAGAATAATCATAGATATAAAATAATTTCTGAATATATAGAAATTTTATACGTTGAATAATTTTGGATATAGCCTAGATTGAATGTCAAGTTATTCTAGAGAAAGCAATTATCATAAAAGGCCGGTTCAATAAACTTCTCTTCAGTCAGTGAATAGGGATTTCGATAAAAAAAATTTGTTCGATAAAATGTCATTCGATGAAAATGGTTGCAATGTCTTGTAGATGTACATTCATTAGAACTAGCAGGACCTGTATATATACCAGAGTATGATATTTTGATTATTACAACGTTTGATATACTTACATAAGAGCTATTGCAAATACTTCAATATGTAAAAACGTATAATATTCTTGATTTAACTCTCTCTCTCTCTCTCTCTCTCTCTCTCTCTCTCTCTCTCTCTCTCTCTCTCTCTCTCTCTTGCTTCTTTCTTTCTTTTCTTCTTTTCATATTTTCATTATGTTCGATAGAAGCATATTAGCGTTATCGCTTCTGCTCGCTCAATCCCCCTATATTTCCCCTTCTCTCTTTTTTTCTATATTTTTTATGTGTAGCGTGTCCTTTTTTCCCCTTTCTTACTTTATAATAAAAACGAAATAGTCTATTATTTACCTGCACTCATAAGAAATAAGAATTCGGCGGATAAGCAACACCAGATAGGATTTACATCTTTGCATTTCATCTTGGACCATTTGGACGGTCTCAATTTTAACCTGAGGGTGATACAAGATGATAACGGTCGTACAATTCAGGAACGCGAGTATTAATATATATATTATTATATATATATTAATGGTTACCTCAGTGGAAATAAGTCCCTTTGTAAAATTTGAAACTCTTTAACTGCCACTGTCTGGGCAGATGATTTAGTAAGATAATCAAAATCATGGCATGCAAGTAACGAGACCTTTTTGGTAAGATAGTATGTGATGAGTCAAAGGTGCAGGTAAAATGGATTCACAACTTTCCAAAGTGCAAATAATTGATTTTTTTAATTTATCTATTTTTTTTTTTACTTTGAATCATCTGAAGTCTTAATATTTTTTTTCTTTCTTGACTATCCCACAAACTTATTCCCATATTTCAATTGCAAACCTCTTAAATTTCTTCTCAAATATTTGCTTGGAATTCAGCCGGTCTGCATTGGCCTATATGAATTATTTACACTGCAAAGATCGAAAACATTCTTCCTTGACATCATCATGATAAATACTGAGTACACTAGATTGTCTCTAACTTCCATAACCTTTTCCTTTCTTTTCTTTTGGTCAAGCTGCCTCTCCACCGCTACACACAACCCACCTCAACCTGTTTTTTTCCCAACACACACACACACACACACACACACACACACAACACACACGCACACACACATAAACACACACACACAACACGCACATACACACATATATACACACACAAACACTCACACACATACACAAACAACAACAAACCCACAAACGCCACACACAAAACCCTACAAACTCCAACAACACCCAACACACACAACAAACATAATAACATACACACACAAACACAAACACACACGAACACACAACACATACACAAACGCACAAACACACATACACAACACGCACGCACACGCAAACACGCACGCACACGCAAACACGCACATACACACAAAAAATCATACACAAACACACACACACAGACACAAACACACACTCAAACACATACACCCTCAAACACACACACACAGACACATATACAAAACACACAAAAACCCACAACCCCCCCACACACACAACAAACATAAATAAACACACACACAAAGCCACATACACAAACACATACACACAAACACACACACATACGCACAAACACACAAACGCACACACGCACACGCAAACACACACACCCATACACAAGTACACCAGGACACACATACACACATAACTTCGTATTTGTTTACTGTATCTGTAAGTGTGTAATGGCCGTCGGCAATACGGAAATCTCGCCTTTTAACGTTGAAATCGACGAGAATTCGATTAGATGATTGATATTGCAGTTAACGCGCTCTAGAAATTGTTTGCGTAAAAAGCAAGCTTTCTTAAGAAACCTGCTCGATATATTTCGAAAGATGACAGAGATTCTAAAAATTGATGGTAAAGGTTGGGGTCGCTGAATACGAAGTGGATATTTTTCATGCGAAAAATTTGTTTGTCCTTCGTCAACATGGTGCCTTGAAAAGTTTACAATACGCCGGAGAAATGCGTCCTCATTCCAGTTTCTTCGTCATCGTCTTGTGCAAATTTCAATTTATCAACATCTTATAAAAATAGATGATTCCAAGGCCAATGTAGAGATTCTCTACCGATTCGGTAAAAATATCGGTTTCCCGAATGTTGTTCGCCCTGGTGGCTAGGGCTGGAGAATACATAAACTGCACTTTTACAGAGGGGTAAAATCCTATTACATTTTATGTGGTGACATAAATTATTGACAAGGCCCTGTAGTTAGTTTGAAATAGGTCCGTTGGAGTTAAAAGCGTAGGCGGGTAGATTTCCGTTAGATGACCCCAACTGACTCCTAGACAGGCGCGAATCTCGCACGCCATGAGAAAAACGTAACTAGTTAGATTTAGTTTCAACCTCAGATTGAAGCAGAGAGCACGTGCATCTCTCTGCTGGGGTTGTTAACTCCCCGCGCGGAAAAACATGGGCTAGAGGAATAAATCTTGATCGAGGAAATAATGTCTTGTGCTTTAAATAATTGCATGACGAAAAAGTTAGCCCTTAGAAGAAGCAGTTAGAAGACTAGACGACAAGATGACGGCGAAAGAAGAAGAGGAGGAAATATGGTGACTAGAAGCAGTAAAGAAGAAATGAAGTGTCAAGTAAGTCTTAGTTTCTTCCCCCCCTCTCTCTCTCTCTCTCTCTCTCTCTCTCTCTTCTCTCTCTCTCTCACCCGAGTTTCTCTCTCCATGTATATATTCAACGTTCGATGTACGATGTTATAAGGAGTATATAACAATCCCCCCAATTAGGGCCCACTGTTGACTGCGGGTAGCGATTTGTGATGCTTAAGGACGGAATCCTGGTGGTTGAGCAGTCCATGACATGAACAGCCCACTTTGGTCATTACTTAAGCTAGACGGGTGGTCGGAGATGCCCCCTCCGATCAATCGGCTGGTCACTCATATGATTGTCTCAACCCTATTGCCCTTATGGCGAGCCTCTAACTCTTTTATCATGCTCTAGAAGGCAGTGGCTGAGGCTCTTATTGTCCTGAATAAGACGTTAAACTGCATCTAATGATGATGTTCCAGTTTTTGAGCTCTGGGGAATGTGGAGTATCCCTTCGTCACCATTACTCACAGGTCCACTCTCACCTGGAGTGGTAGTACTTATTAGGGTTCAATCTATGAGTGAAATAGAAAAAAATAAGTTTAAAAATTGTTTAAAAAATATTAAGTTTGATTAAAAAATCATTTGAATACGCATCAAGAATGAATAAAACAAAAGGTCTTCGGTATAAAATAACTCAACAAGGGTTGACATGCCGTAAAAATCCAACCAACCGAATTGATATAAGTTGTTGGCGGTGGCGGAGTGGCCTATTATCAGTATCAGCCGAACAGCTAACGCTAGACCACGCTGGTTGTTAGGACTGTGAGGGAGCGCCACACCAACCGTCAGGTTCCCACTTTATCGCATTTATCAGATTACTCAAGCTATGCTACTCATACGCTGGGTTGTCGGGGACCGGTATTGAACCCGAAACCTTGTAGCTCCTAAACAGATGCTCTACCGATTGAGCCAAACATGCCCTTTTTTTATAAAATGAGCGTGAAAATCTTCTTGGTTTATCAATTAATCTTATGTTAAATATAAATTTTGCTCTTATTAAAATCATCTGGAGATTTTCTTTATCATCAATTTCCTTTTATTGGGTGTGGGGAAGTCAACCATACTTATCTCCTCATGGATCCAGTCACACACACACACACCACATCACAGTCACACATATATATATATAAGGGAAGTCTTTCTTCTCCTTGATTGGTTGTCTTAAATTAAAGAGCTCAATCTGCTTCTACTAATTTACCCATAGCGGAGGGAGAATAGTTGGATACATACATTTCCCAAGGGCATCAACTCTATATTAAAATGCAAATAGCCTCGTCCAAGATTTGAAACTTGAGTCGTTCGGTCCTTTTCTTACGAAACCCTATCTATATTATTATATATATATATATATATATATTATAATATTATGTCTGTTCGTATCTATCCCTGTTTCAGTCTGTCCATTATCCATATACCTATCGCAGTTTTGTTCACAATGTGTCTATTTATCTATCTATTTCAGTCTATTCATATATATATAATATATAATATATATAATATATATATATATATATATATATATATATGGTGTTCAACTAAACTTATCGATCTATCAATCTAGAAGTAGAAATTTTGCAATGCTATTTCTATGGTATATTTTAATTTTTTAAATATCTTTGATATAAATAAAATCTTTATAATTTTTGCATAAAACTCAATAACCGGTTGAATTCATTGTCTATGTATATTTTTCTTTATTGATAATGGTTTTGTATTTTCGTAGTTTGCATTAGGATTTGCTACATACACATCATGCACATCTAGCTGTCGTTTATATTATTGTATAGAATACACATCCTCGAAAATAAGCCCAGGTGTTAATATTTTCGGAGTGAAAATTGATTTATAATTCAAACGTCTTATTTTCCAAGAAAACTCGGTATGGGACACCAAGTTAGAATCACTCATGCTCACAATCACCTAACAAGTTTTGCTCGCTAACGACATTTCTCAAAGGGAAGGTGCCTCTGAACTCGAACGTTAATGATGAAAAATTGATGTTTTTGTTTTAAACAGAATGACTGAATGCAAATACGGGTATTTATTTACTGAGAGTCTCTTCTTAAAAATAAGGAAAACAGATGGGCTATATCGGATTTTGATCGTAAACAAATACACTGACGACAAACAGGAAAAAAAAACATCGCACCTCTGTCGACTGGGACTTTAGAAAACATCAACCACAACTCTACAGAGGGATAAGACCCCGCAATAGGGATTCCTATTGTCCGTGGGTGGAGACCCGTGATACTTAAGGATGGAACCCTGGTGGCCAAGCTGTCCGTGACATGTAACACTCCTTACTTAGGCTTGAAGGTCGGTCGGAGAGGTTTCATCTCCAATCAATCGGCTGGTCACGACAAGTGTTTGTAGAGGAGTGAACGCCCCTACAAGATGGACTGACCCAGAAGCATTTAAGAGCCGAACGCAGCAGTGACTGAGGTCGGAATTTTTATTTAAACGAAATTACTGCGTCAACTCAACAATTTGAACTCCTTATTTGGACGTTTGTCTTGTGATTTAAATACTACTTTTGTTCTATGTTACATATTCACACATACTGTATTCTCTGTGTATTCTTTTTGCACCTCAAGGATACAACAACAAGCTCATCACCTATATGATTGTCCAACTTATTGCCCTTATGGCAAGCCCCAACCCATTTATCATGTATGTGCTAGAAGGCAGTGAATGAGGGTCTTAGTGTCCTGGGTATGACGTTAAACTTTATCTGATGGTAAAGTTCGAATTCTGGGGCTCTTGAGAATGTGGAGTACCCTTTCATCACTATACTTTCAGAATCTACTCTTATCCTGAAATAGGGTACCTGTTAGAGTCATATCTATGGGTTAAATGGAACAAAATGAGTTCTAAAAAAATGTGTTAAAAATTGAGTTTAGACAAATTGAAGAAGAAACGGTTTGCGGCATAAAATGAGCCAATGGGTTGACATGCCGTAAAAATTCAATCAGCCAACCTGAACCCGAAGGATTATGATGAAAAATTGACGTTTTCTTAACAGAAAAGTGAGATGTAAATACGAATATCTTATTTACTGGTCTCTCTTCGGATAAATAAGAAAAATAGATTGGCTATGTCGCATTTTGTTCGTAAACAAATACATTGACGATGAACAGGACAAGAACTTTTGCTAGCGAGGAAGGTCGAGCAGCCATTAAAACTTATCTCTGTGGAAAACTGATTTTAACACGAATTCGAATAAGAAAAGTCGAGGCTGGAGGCCATCTTGTTATCACTGTGTCATTTGGGGAAAAAAGATAGAAAAGAAAAGAAAAGAAAGTATATTTACTTAGCTGAGTAAATATCTTTGGCCAAATGTAGTGGTGGGGACTTGAGATATTAGAAAACAATGTTGCAGACATTCTTTCAAATTGGTGGGAAATTTCTTGCATATAAAATCGGATTTCGAAATTCCGTTGGTTGGTTTGATTGGGTCTTACGGCATGCCAACACTTGCTGGTATTTTATGCCGAAGACGTTTTGTTTTATTCATTTCTTGAGGGGCACTCAATTTTTTAAACACTTTATTTTAACTCATGTTTTTTTTAACCATAGATAGGACCTAACATGTACTACACTCCAGTTCAGAGTGGACCTGCGAGTAATGCTGATAAAGGGCACTCCCGCATTCCCTGAGCTCCAGAATTGGAACGTTACCATCAGATAGAATATACCGTCATACCCAGGACACTAAGACCTTTCTAGCACATAATATGATAAAAAGAGTTGGGGCTTTCCATAAGTGCAATAGGGTTGGGACAATCATATAGGTGCAGGGCTTGACTTGACCAGCCGATTGATCAGAGGGGGGTCTCGATATTTTGGGAAAACATGTTGCTCCATTTCACTATGTTGGCGGGAAATATCTTACAGTATAAAATCAGCCATTCGATCTTGCAAGGCGAACACACCAAAACATTAGCAACGCACTACGCACAGGCGCACATATAATCTTCTATCTATTGGCCTTCGTGCAGACTTATACTTAAGTAAACCTAATTTCTGCCTACATCATGAATCAGGCAGAGTTTCTAGTGGTGCTAATGTTTGGTGTTTTCGCCTTGAAAGATCGAATTCTGATTTTATATGTAAGATATTTCCCGCCAACATAGTGAATGGAGCAACATTGTTTTCCAAAATATCGAGACCCCCCTCTGATCAATCGGCTGGTCAAGTCAAGCCTAGCACGCTATATGATTGTCCCAACCCTATTGCACTTATGGAAAGCCCCAACTCTTTTTATCATATTATGTGGCTAGAAGGTCTTAGTGTCCTGGGTAATGACGGTATATTCTATCTGATGGTAACGTTCCAATTTGGAGCTCTAGGGAATGGGGAGTGCCCCTTTATCAGCATTACTCGCAGGTCCACTCTGAACTGGAGTGGTAGTACATGTTAGGGTCTATCTATGGTTAAAAAAAACCATGAGTTAAAATAAAGTGTTTAAAAAATTGAGTGCCCCTCAAGAAATGAATAAAACAAAACGTCTTCGGCATAAAAATAACCCAGCAAGTGTTGGCATGCCGTAAGACCAATCAACCAACCAACGGAATTTCGAAATCCGATTTTTATATGCAAGAAATTTCCCCACCATTTGAAGAATGTCTGCAACATTGTTTTCTAATATCTCAAGTCCCACCACTACATTTGGCCAAAGATATTTACTCAGCTAAGTAAATATATTTCTTTTCTTTTACTTTTCTATCTTTTTTCCCCAAAGACCAGTGATAACAAGATGGCCTCCAGCCTCGACTTTTCTTATTCGAATTCGTGTTAAAAATCAGTTTTCCCACGAGATAAGTTTTAATGGCTGCTCGACCTTCCTCGCTAGCCAAAGTTCTTGTCCTGTTCAATCGTCAATGTATTTTGTTTACGAACAAAATGCGACATAGCCAATCTATTTTTCTTATTTATCCGAAGAGAGACCCAGTAGTAAATAAATTTCGTATTTACATTCAGCTTTTCTGTTAAGAAAACGTCAATTTTTCATCATAATCTTCGGGTTCAGGTTGGCTGATTTGAATTTTACGGCATGTCAACCCATTGGCTCATTTTATGCCGCAAACGTTTCTTCTTCAATTTTGTCTAAACTCAATTTTTTAAACACATTTTTTTTAGAACTCATTTTGTTCCATTTAACCCATAGATATGACTCTAACAGGTACCCCTATTTCGGATAAGAGTAGATCTGAAAGTATAGTGATGAAAGGGTACTCCATTCATCAAGAGCCCAGAATTCGAACTTTACATCAGATAAAGTTTTAACGTCATACCCAGGACACTAAGACCCTCATTCACTGGCCTTCTAGCACATACATGGAAAATGGGTTGGGGCTTGCCATAAGGGGCAATAGAGTTGGGACAATCATATAGGTGATGAGGCTTGTTGTTGTTCCTTGAGGTGGCAAAAAGAATACACAGAGAATACAGTATGTGTGAATATGTAACATAGAACAAAGTAGTATAATCACAAGACAAACGTCCAAATAAGGAGGTTCAAATTGTTGGAGTTGACGCAGTAATTTCGTTTAAATAAATTCCGACCTCAGTCCACTGCTGCGTCGGCTCTTAAATGCTTCTGGTCCAGTCCCATCTTTAGGGGCGTCACTCCTCTACAACACTTGTCCGTGACCAGCCGATTGATTGGAGATGACTCTCGACCGACCATCAAGCCTAAGTAAGGAGTGTTACATGTCACGGACAGCTTTGGCACCAGGGTTCCATCCTTAAGTATCCGGGTCTCCACCCACGGACAAATAGGAAATCCTATTGGCGGGGTCTTTATCCTCTGTAGAGTTGTGGTTGATGTTTCTAAAGTCCCAGTCGACAGAGGTCGATGTTTTTTTTTTTTCCTGTTTGTCGTCAGTGTATTTGTTTACGATCAAAATCCGATATAGCCCAATCTGTTTTCCTTATTTTTAAGAAGAGACTCTCAGTAAATAAATACCGTATTTGCATTCAGTCATTCTGTTTTAAAACAAAAACATCAATTTTTTCATCAATTACGTTCGAGTTCAGAGGCACCTTCCCTTTGAGAAATGGTTAGCGAGCAAAACTTGTAGGTGATTGTGAGTGATTCTAACTTGGTGTCCCATACCGAGTTTTCTTGAAAATAAGACGTGAATTATATCAATTTTCACTCCGAAATATAACACCTGGGCTTATTTTCGAGGGATGTGTTATCTATACATATATAAAGGACAGTTGATGTGCATGTATGTATGTATGCAAATCCTAATGAAACTACGAAAATAAAACCATTAACAATAAAGAAAATATACATAGACAATGAATATCACGGTTATTGAGTTTTATGCAAAAATTATAAAGATTTTATTTATTTCCAAAGATATTTAAAAATTAAAATATACATAGAAATAGCATTGAATTCTACTTTAGATTTGATAGATCGATAGTTTTTAGTTGAACAAGCCATATATATATATATATATATTATATATATATATATTAATATATATATATATATGAATAGACTGAAATAGATAGATAAATAGCACATTGTGAACAAACTGCGATAGGTATATGGATAATGGACAGACTAAACAGGGATAGATACGAACAGACATATATATATATATATTATATATATATATATATATATTAGGTTTCGTAGAAAAGGACCGACGACTCAAGTTCAAATCTTGGACGAGGCTATTTGCATTTTATATAGAGTTGATGCCTTGGGAAATGTATGTATCCAACTATTCTCCCTCCAGCTATGGGTAAATAGTAGAGCAGATTGAGCTCTTTAATTAGACAACCAATCAAGGAGAAGAAAGACTCCTTATATATATATGTGTGTGTGTGTGTGTGTGTGTGTGTGACTGATCCATGAGGAGATAAGTATGGTTGACTTCCCCACACCCAATAAAAGGAAATTTGATGATAAAGAAAATCTCCAGATGATTTAATAAGAGCAAAATTTATATTTAACATAAGATTAATTGATAAACCCGGAAGATTTTCACGCTCATTTTATAAAAAAAAGGGCATGTTTAGCTCAATCGGTAGAGTATCTGTTTAGGAGTTACAAGGTTTCGGTTCAATCCGGTCCCCGCCAACTCAGCGTGTGAGTAGTCTAGCTTGAAAATAATCTGATAAATGCGATAAAGTGGGAACTGACGGTTGGTGTGGCGCTCCATCACAGCCTAACAACCAGCGTGGTCTAGCGTAGCTGTCCGGCTGATACTGATAATAGGCCACTCCGCCCCGCCACAACTTATATCAATTCGTTGGTTGGATTTTTACGGCATGTCAACCCTTGTTGAGTTATTTTATACGAAGACCTTTTGGTTTTATTCATTCTTGATGGGTATTCAAATGATTTTTTAATCAACTTAATGTTTTTTAACAATTTTTAAACTTATTTTTTTCTATTTCACTTCATAGATTGAACCTAATAAGTACTACACTCCAGGTGAGAAGTGGACCGGAGTAATGGTGACGAAGGATACTTACATTCCCAGAGCTCAAAAACTGGAACATCATTAGATGCAGTTTAACGTCTTATTCAGGACAATAAGAGCCTCAGCCACTGCCTTCTAGCGCATGATAATAAGAGTTAGAGGCTCGCCATAAGGGCAATAGGGTCGAGACAATCATATGAGTGCTAAGGCTTGGTGTGACCAGCTGATTGATCGGAGGGGGCATCTCCGACCACCCGTCTAGCTTAAATAATAACCAAAGTGGGCTGTTCATGTCATGAACTGCTCAACCACCTGGATTCCATCCTTAAGCATCACAGATCGCTACCCGCAGTCAACAGTGGGCCCATTTGGGGGGATTGTTATATACCCTTATAACATCGTACATCGAACGTTGATAATATACATGAGAGAGGAAACTCGGGTGAGAGAGAGAGAGAGAGAGAGAGAGAGAGAGAGAGAGAGAGAGAGAGGGGGGGGAAGAGACTAAGACTTACTTGTTACTTCATTTTCTTCTTTACTGCTTCTAGTCGCCATATTTCCTCCTCTTCTTCTTTCGCGTCATCTTGTCGTCTGGTCTTCTAACTGCTTCTTCTAAGGGCTAACTTTTTCGTCATGCAATTATCTAAAGCACAAGACATTATTTCCCTCGATCAAGATTTATTCCTCTAGCCATGTTTTCCGCGCGGGGAGTTAACAACCCCAGCAGAGAGATGCACGTGCTCTCTGCTTCAATCTGAGGTTGAAACTAAAATCTAACTAGTTTACGTTTTTCTCATGGCGTGCGAGATTCGCGCCTGTCTAGGAGTCAGTTGGGGTCATCTAACGGAAATCTACCCGCCTACGCTTTTAACTCCAACGGACCTATTTCAAACTAACTACAGGGCCTTGTCAATAATTTATGTCACCACATAAAATGTAATAGGATTTTACCCCTCTGTTAAAAGTGCAGTTTATGTATTCTCCAGCCTAGCCACCAGGGCGAACAACATTCGGGAAACCGATATTTTTACCGAATCGGTAGAGAATTCTACATTGGCCTTGGAATCATCTATTTTTATAAGATGTTGATAAATTGAAATTTGCACACAGACGATGACGAGAAACTGGAATGAGGACGCATTTCTCGGCGTATTGTAAACTTTTCAAGGCACCATGTTGACGAAGGACAAACAAATTTTTCGCATGAAAAATTCCACTTCGTATTCAGCGACCCAACCTTTACCATCAATTTTTAGAATCTCTGTCATCTTTCGAAATATATCGAGCAGGTTTTCTTAAGAAAGCTTGCTTTTACGCAAACAATTTTAGAGCGCGTTAACTGCAATATCAATCATCTAATCGAATTTCGTCGATTTCAACGTTAAAAGGCGAGATTTCCGTATTGCCGACGGCCATTACACACTTACAGATACAGTAAACAAATACGAAGTTATGTGTGTATGTGTGTCTACTTTGTGTACTTGTGTATGGGTGTGTGTGTTTGCGTGTGCGTGTGTGCGTTTGTGTGTTTGGTGCGTATGTGTGTGTGGTTTGTGGTGTGTATGTGTTTTGTATGTGGCTTTGTGTGTGGTGTTTATTATGTTTGTGTGTGTGTGGGGGGTTGTGGGTTTTTGTGTGTTTGTATATGTGTTCTGTGTGTTGTGTTTGGAGGGTGTATGTTTGAGTGTGTGTTTGTGTCTGTGTGTGTGTTTGTGTATTGATTTTTTGTGTGTATGTGCGTGTTTGCGTTGTGCGGTGGTGTTTGCGTGTGCGTGCGTGTGTGTGTAATGTGTGTGTTTGTGCGTTTTTGTCTATGTGTATGTGTGTCGTGTGTGTTTGTGTGTTGTGTGTGTATGTTTATGTATGTTTGTGTGTGTGTTTGTGTGTGTTGGAGTTTGTGGGTTTTGTGTGTGGCGGTTTGTGGTTTGTTGTTTGTTTGTGTATGTGTGTGAGTGTTTGTGTGTGTATATATGTGTGTATGTGCGTGTTTGTGTGTGTGTGTTTATGTGTGTGTGCGTGTGTTGTGTGTGTGTGTGTGTGTGTGTGTGTGTGTGGTTGGGAAAAAAACAGGTTGAGGTGGGTTGTGTGGTAGCGGTGGAGAGGCAGCTTGACCAAAGAAAAGAAAGGAAAAGGTTATGGAAGTTAGAGACAATCTAGTGTACTCAGTATTTATCATGATGATGTCAAGGAAGAATGTTTTCGATCTTTGCAGTGTAAATAATTCATATAGGCCATGCAGACCGGCTGAATTCCAAGCAAATATTTGAGAAGAAATTTAAGAGGTTTGCAATTGAAATATGGGAATAAGTTTGTGGGATAGTCAGAAGAAAAAAAATATTAAGACTTCAGATGATTCAAAGTAAAAAAAAATAGATAAATTAAAAAAATCATTATTTGCACTTGGAAAGTTGTGAATCCATTTACCTGCACCTTTGACTCATCACATACTATCTTACCAAAAAGTTCTCGTTACTTGCATGCCATGATTTTGATTATCTTACTAAATCATCTGCCCAGACAGTGGCAGTTAAAGAGTTTCAAATTTTACAAGGGACTTATTTTCCACTGAGGTAACCATTAATATATATATAATAATATATATAATTAATACTCGCGTTCCTGAATTGTACGACCGTTATCATCTTTGTATCACCTCAGGTTAAAATTGAGACCGTCCAAATGGTCCAAGATGAAATGCAAAAGATGTAAATCCTATCTGGTGTTGCTTATCCGCCGAATTCTTATTTCTTATGAGTGCAGGTAAATAATAGACTATTTCGTTTTTATTATAAAGTAAGAAAGGGGAAAAAAAGGACACGCTACACATAAAAAATATAGAAAAAAAAGAGAGAAGGGGAAATATAGGGGGATTGAGCGAGCAGAAGCGATAACGCTAATATGCTTCTATCGAACATAATGAAAATATGAAAAGAAGAAAAGAAAGAAGAAGCAAGAGAGAGAGAGAGAGAGAGAGAGAGAGAGAGAGAGAGAGAGAGAGAGAGAGAGAGAGTTACATCAAGAATATTATACGTTTTACATATTGAAGTATTTTGCAATAGCTCTTATGTAAGTATATCAAACGTTGTAATAATCAAAATATCATACTCTGGTATATATACAGGTCCTGCTAGTTCTAATGAATGTACATCTACAAGACATTGCAACCATTTTTCATCGAATGACATTTTATCGAACAATTTTTTTTTATCGAAATCCCTATTCACTGACTGAAGAGAAGTTTATTGAACCGGCCTTTTATGATAATTGCTTTCTCTAGAATAACTTGACATTCAATCTAGGCTATATCCAAAATTATTCAACGTATAAAATTTCTATATATTCAAATTATTTTATATCTATGATTATTCTTTTAAAATCGTTTCTATATGATATCATCTGGACGAAAATACATTCGATAAAATGAGAGTCGATGAAAAGTTGAGTCACACTGCAACGATCCCAGTAAGTTAAATAGGTCAATAGCCAGAGACAAGGGAGTGACTGGGTTTCTTATCAGGCTGGTAGTGCATGTAGACATCCAATATTTCTCATAGAAGACGAGAATCGGCCTATTTTTTTTTTTTATCACAGGCCATCGAGGACAAGAGGAAAGTCCGCGCAGCAAAGCTTTTGATAAAAATACACCACCTCCTCCTACCAATGTTTTTTTTTTTCAGATGAGAAAAATTTCTATCAAAATCAGATGGGGTAACCCACAGAACAACCGTTGGAATTGCTCTATGCTCATAGGGACGAGAACTAACACGCAATTCATGGTGTTTAGGTGATCAATAGCGAATGTTACCTGCATTCATTTTCCAATAGCCCCAGACTCAACACTGAGGCCTACATGAAGTGGTTGGAGGAGTTAGGAAAACTCTACGGCATAAGGCTCAGCCGATAGAGCGTTCGGCTAGAAACAAAGGTTCCAGTTCGATACCGGCCCTCGCCAATCAGCGTATGAGTAGCATAGGGATCTGTGCGTTAAAGTAAGGAGCTGATAGTAGGTATTGTGCTCCACCTCAGACACAAAAAAAAATCTCATTTGTCTAGCGCTAGTGAAAAGGGGTTAGACTCCCTCGCTGATTGGCTGATACCGACTTTAGGCCACCCTGACGACTTTACTTACGTCTGGCATCAGGAATCTGGTACTCAAGTAGGAAAATCTGTCAGAAAATTTGTGACCCCATCACCCTCAACATCTGGACACCTAACTCTACAGATTCCAATGTGTGGGTATGTAAAACTCTGTGCAGCACCAAAGATTAACTGAAAGCAAGGATGATATCAGAATTTACCAATTTAAACAAGGGAACCGTCGTAAAGACTTTGGAGATTCCAAAGTCGTTTGAAGACCGTGGTTGAAGCCAATGGCGATTTCTTTGAATACATTTAATCTATTGTATTTCACGATATCTATGAATTTTGGTAAATATATCTGATAAAGTGAGATAACAGAGTTATTTTCATTTTTGCATAATTCATACAGATTCGCCTTGTATATTTATATATATCAGCAACAGCAAATAGGAATATACTAGTAAGACATGCAGATCTATCACAGGATGATAATTCAATTATTACAACGTTTGTTATGTTTACGTAAGAGCATAATAATCTTGATTTAACTCTCCCTCTCTTTTCTTTCTTTCTTTTCATGTTTTCATTATTTCAATTGAAACAGATTAGCGTTATCGCCTCCGCACACCTACCCCTTTCTTTATCTTTCCCAACTCTCTTTTCCTTTTTTTTCTTTGCTTTCTTATTACATTTTTTCTGTGTAGCATGTCCCTTTTCTTCCCTTTCTTTCTTTATAAAAACAAATGGTCCATTATTTAGCTGATGTATTGACAATCGTAAGAAATAAGAATTTAGCTGATAAGCAACACCAGATAATCAAAATTTCAATTTTTGCATTTCATCTTGGACAATTTGAACTGTCCAATTTTAAACCTGAGGGTGTTTCCAGACGATAACGGCCGTACAATTAAGGATCACGAGTATTGATTTTTAGATATATGTAAATATAGTTCATATTTTATATATAACTTGGAAGTGTCTTCTATTTTTCCATTACTAATACCTCTTCGAATGTTTCATAATAAAAAAAAAAGATACATTCATATACGCTTCAATAAATGGCGCAAGCATTAGCCCCGAGCAAGACTCGAACATATATCACTCGGCCCCAATAAAGATCGGTTAAATAGTTGCACTGTCCTAAAAGTACATGAGCTGGCAGGTCAAATCAATTAAGTCTTATTTTCATCATTACGCGAAGCTTTGACTCTATATGCTTTTTCTTTTATCTGTCTTACGTACATTAGCAATAGAAGTAACTATGCTAATGTTATCGTGATTTTTTTAATTCTTTTTTATTGGATAAAACATTACGAACGATTTTTATTGGTGTCCTCCGATTGGCAGTCTGGATATTTGCATCTTTTCGTTGCAAATATTCATAGCCTCAAATTCTGAAAACGCGTAAAATACAACAAACAAAACAAAATAAAACCCCACCAACATGAACGTGTGTAATTTGTCAACCATTCTAAGTTTTATAACTGTTGGATAGTTAGGAGATAATTACGACAGATCAACTCCATGTATAAATATGGAATCGATTATGTTGTGGGGGATTTGGTCCGATTATTAAGATCATTGCTACACTACTTATCTGTTTATGTGCGCAAGACTTTGCATTTGCAGCAATGGATATCGAACTGGATCAAACATAGGCGAAATATGTTTAGGTTTTTCACGTCAAAATGTCCTTGTGTCAAACTTTAAAGTAGAAAGATCTATATATCAATACTCGTGTTCCTTAATTGTACGACCATTATCATTTTGTAACACCCTCTAGTTAAAAATAAGTTCGTCAAATCGTCCAAGATGAAATGTAAAAACTGTAACTTCCTGATTATCTGATGGTGCTTATTCACCGAATTCTTATTTCTTATTAGTGTCATCCCTCAGCGAAGTAATGACCATTCTGTTTTTATTATAAAGAAAAGAAAGTGAAGAAAAAGGACATGCTACACAGAAAAAATAATAAGAAAGAAGAAAGGAGGGTAAAGTTGTTGTCCGTGGATAATAAGAGATCAAAGCAGATTTACCAAAGTGGTTTATGATGCCCCAAAACATGGTTTCATGGCCATAGCATCATTACCACTTTGGGTAGTCTATTTAAACACAAAATGTGGTTAAACAATTAAGAAGAAGTGTGAGTAAGTGTGAGGGGAAACACACAGAAATTAAATGAAAGGGTGTGGGATTGGCGAAAAATGAGTTATAAACATTTCAAAATATGACGGGTATATTCAAAATTAATCTTATTCAAAGTGGGGTTTATTTTGCTTAATGTATAGAGCTTGAGAATTTGGAGTTTTTGTTTGTTTCTTTCTTTGTGTAATATGTGTGTGTTTTTCGGTTAGAAATTTCCGATTATTAGAGTGGAGATGAATGAGATTTTAAGTGTTTTGAAATGGAGCTGGTATCAGATAGATGAAGTGCTAAACGATGCGACAAGGTATATATATATATATATATATATATATAATATATATATATATTATATATATATATATATATATATATCGAATAAGATATATATTTGAATATAGTAAGCAATATTCTAAAATGTTTATAACTCATTTCGTGCCAATTCTCCTCCTCCCAAAATTATATATCTATATCTACATCTATGTATGTCCGACCGTCTACCTGAAGGATTATACGGAGTCCAATATATTACAGCGTGAACTGAGGAGGATGTAAAAGATTTTGGTCAAATATTTCCTCTGAAATTCAGAACGCATTTAATAAGGACCTAAAACTGTTCTATGACTTCATGCGTAAAGTCTTTGGTCCACTAACTTCTTCCGTTGCTCCTCTAAGGTCAAGTGACAACAATACTTTGATCAAAGAATCCGAAAAAATCCTGCAGCGTGGTAACAGCACTTCACCGATTTATTTAATAACCCTTTTTGATCTTCTGCAGAGGTCTTCCTCAATACGAGACCAAATATGAGATGAATCATTACCAACTTTTGCAGAATTTGAAATGACAATTAGACAAATTAATTCTGTTGGGCACCAGGCGTAGATGGGCTCCGGTAGAATTGTTGAAGGTAAAAAGTTTTAAATAACAAACATGTTCTGTGATCTCATCACTCAATGCTGAATGGTTCTCCTCTACCAAATGACTGGATTGATGGTGCTTTGGTGTGTTTACACAAGTGCAAATGAGAAAAAGGTATTTGTGATAAACTACGTGGAATCACACTGCTGGTGTTTAGCAATGATCTCTCAGGAATCTTGTTGAATCGATTGCTTTCGTACATTTTTTCTGTGATCATTCCTGAATGAGAAGTGTTTTTAGGTCTGACAGAGGAGCAAACGACATGAATTTTTTGGCCAAGCAAGTGCAGGAGAAGTGTATTGAGCCACAAATGTATCAGGTTTTGTCGATTTGACAAAAGCTTTTGATACAGTTAACAGAGATGCACTTTGATGCTATTGAGTAAAGTTGGGTGCCCACCAATATTATGTGAATATAACTAAGCGGTTGCACAATGTTATGAAGCTAGAATTGTCATGAGTGGTAGACTGTCAGATGAAATACCAGTAGATAACGGGGTTAAACAGGGAGAAGTCTTGGTCCCCAATCATTCTCAATATCCTTTTCTGTAATATGCATTTCAGCATTGTGAGAAGGGCGTCCTCTTGGAATTTAGAACCACAGAAAGGGTTTTCGACTTGAGAAGATTCAACTTCAAGTCAAGAACATCATACAAATGTATTAGAGAGTTCTTTACGATGACAATGTTGACTTCGGGCTCATACCGAGGAGGATATTCATGATATTGTGACCTATTTGCAGCCTCGTGCACCCCCGATAAATTGAACCGTATATCAAACCAACTATAAACCATTCATGGTACTCGTTTGTATATCGCTGAAACTTTCACATACTTGGGAAGTACACTGACATGTAATGGTTCTTGGATGCTGAGATTCACCTACGCATTCAGAAAGCATCGGTAGCCTATGGAAGGCTCGAAAAACGGTTATGGTCTAATACCAGCATTACCCATAAAACAAAATTGAAGGTTTATAGTCCTGCATGCTGTTGTTCTATTGTACTCCTCGGAAACATGGACATTGTTTCGAAGACATTTGAAAATTATTGAACACTTTCATCAAAAATGTTTGAGACGCATTCTAAACATCAAGTGGAATTCCAACACACCTAACACAGAAGTCCTTACGAGCGCAGGATCACAAGCATTGAATCTTTCACCATAGCGGCCCAAATGAGATGGGCAGGTGATATTGTGCGTATGAGTGATGTTAAGAATGCCAAAGCAACTCCTTTACGGTCAGCTGCATGATGGCAAAAGGCCACAACATAAGCTTTGGAAGAGGTATAAGGATTGCTTACAAAGTAACCTTGTAAAATAAAAATAGATCCTGACAAATGGGAAAAGCTGACATTGAAGAGACTAATTGGAGGTTCATGTCTGTACGGCAAGTTTTTAAAGTGAAAGAATGAGCATGAAAACCTCAAGTGTCCAACTTCGAAAAGTATACACCTGTCCATATTGATGAGCATAAGCAATCAGATTTATATCTGATCCATCGATACATTGGAAACGGACGTCCTTCTATGTCTTTTGCATCAACTTTGTGGATCTGCAGAGGGATTGATGAGTCATTTATGTGCTCATGAGAGGAAAGGTTCTGTTGGTGGGGTTATAGGATTATCAGGGACGACAGTGATCTGTAAAGATTATGCTAATTGCTATGCTATATGCTATATATTATATTATATATATATATATATATATTTGCAACTGAAGATGGAAATTGAGGATAATTCCTCTAGGTACTCTGAAAATAGCTATTATGTTTTTCAGACAAAATCTCCTTTTGTCATTTTTTCCTAATATAATTTTGGCTCTGTGAATCTGCAATAAGAACACACATTGAACTCTACATTATGAAAACTGAAAAATACTACGTCGTTTCTTTCAATCTTTGGATTACACACCACACACACACACACACACACACACAACACCACCATATATATATATTAATATATATATATATATATATATATATATATATATAAGCGTGAAGTGTGAAAATTTAAAAGCGGTGTGAAATTGTCAAATATGAAATCCATTGGACGTGAAGTGAGTCATTTTACAATTTGTTTTAAATTGTAATGGCTCGGTGCTCCGTGTTTACATTGCCATGAACCGACAGGTGCTTTTTTTTTTTTCTTCTGTATTTTTTTTTTGGGGGGGGGGCTTAGGGATTGTGAAGCGTATTCGGCATTAATTTAGTGAATTAATTATATCTAATTGGTCCTGTGATTTCATATGTCAAGGTTAACAAATGAAGATATCAGCTGTTTACTGTTTTTATATAATAGGTAGGTCGATCAGTGTGGACGTAGATAATGAATGTACGGCATGGCCTAGAGGTCAGTCGGGGTCAGACAGGATCACACGTGTCCTCGCTGCAATTGGGAATTACATACATAAAACAATATGTAGTGGTGTTATTATATATATATATATATATATATATATATATATATATATTATATTATATATATATATATATTATATAATATGGCAGAAATGTGAGGAAGTTAATCCGACAGTATGTGGAAGAAAAGTAGACAAACACGGATGTTATGGAAACTTGATATTTATTGTTCCAATAAACATCAGTTTTCCATAACATCCCGTGTTTGTCTACTTTTGAACAATAAAACATCAAAAGTTCCATAATCCCGTAATTGTCTAACTTTTCTCCACACACACACACCACACACAACACATATATATTATATATATATATATATATATATATATTATATATATATATTTATATATATATATAAGAATTAATTCAAAAATGAATTAATGAATATAATAAAATGAAATATAATGAACTAGAATAATTGAAAAAATGTTTTCCGAGGAACCTCTCCCGCACAAAAAAAACTCTCCCCCAACCCCCAAAAAAAACTTTTGAGAGAGGTCATTAATAGAAAAAAACTTGTTTTCCAACTCTTAGGGACTCTCATTGAAACATTGAATTTTATATGAAAATATTTAGAAGAAGAAAAATCATGTCTACTTTTTAAAGTTAATGCTGAGAAGTGAAGTTTGTAAAGTAAGTTGAGCAGTAATTGAATTTTTCTGTGTCTAAATGTTTGTCGATGCAATTTACGGTTATAATTGCAATAATTGTATCCTTTTGAAATTAAGGATAAATAACGGTCACTGAGATATTTTTGAATAAAATCTTTACAGTTGTAAAAAAAAAATAAATTATTTATTAAAGAATGTATGGATTATTTCTCAAACTTAAAATGTGATGATTTAAAGAAAGTTATATCTTAAATTAGATAGATGAAATAGAATAAAATAATTATCTATATATTATTATATATATATATATATGTATATATATATGTATATATTATATATATGTAATATATATATATGTTATATATATATATATATGCATATATATAATTATGGTATATATATAATTATGTATATGTATATGTATATATATATATATGCATATATATATATATATATATTTATATATACATCGTTACATAAGCAAGTCTGTCTTACTATTCACGCATAGTGGATTGTAAAAAGGAGCATGGATTCATGCTGTTCCAAGGGGTATTAGCGGGCGTCTGCAAGAAAAACAGGAAGAACACCAATACATGGGTTGGTAATCTATACATACATCCAGGCAGACAGACAAACCTTTCCACAACAGGCTAGGTGCGACATAGAGGGTGAATCTTTTTAAGCAGAAGTTTCGCTGGTCT
>CM042143.1:85000176-85025829 GCA_023376005.1 Doryteuthis pealeii | reverse complement strand
ATGGAATGAATGCAAAAATGAAAATAATCTCTGTCATGATCTCACTTTATTCAGAAATATTTACCAAAATCATGATAAGATATCTTTGAAATACAAATAGATTTAAAATGTGATCAAAAGAAATCGCCATTGAGTTACAACCACGGGTCTTTCAAACGGACTTTGGAATCTCCAAAGTCTTTAGCACGGTTCCCTTGTTTTAAATTGGTAAATTTCATGATATCATCCTTGCTTCAGTTAATCTTTTAGCGTGGCTGCCCACAGAGTTTTACATACCCACACATTGCGAATCTGTAGAGTTAGGTTGTCTCCAGATGTTGGAGGTGGTATTGGGTTCACAAAATTTTCTGACAGATTTTCCTACTTGAGTTACCAGATTTCCTGATCCAGACGGTAAGTAAAGTCGTCATGGGTGGCCTTAAAGTCGGTAATCAGCCAATCAGCGAGGAGTCTAACCCCTTTTCACTAGCGCTAGACAAATGAGATTTTTTTTGTGTCTGAGTTGGAGGCAAAAAAAAAAAAAACCCAATACCTACTATCAGCTCCTTTACTTTAAGCGCACCAGATCCTATGCTACTCATACGCTGAGTTGGCGAGGGCCGGTTTATCGAACTGGACCTTGTGGTTTCTAGCCGAACGCTCGATCGGCTGAGCTAAAACCCGGCCCTTATGCCAGACGTAGAGTTTTCCTAACTCCTCCAACCACTTTCATTGTAGGTCCTCCAGTGTTGATCTGGCGGCTATTTGGGAAAATGAATGGCAGACATTATGTAACCATTTCGCTATTGCATCACCATTAAACACCCATGAATTGCGTGTTAGGTTTTCTCTCCCTGATGCAGCATAGAGCAATTCAACTGGTTGTCTGTGGCGTTACCCCATCTGATTTTGTTAGAAATTTTTTTCTCACTGAAAAAAAAAAAAACATTGGTAGGAGGAGGTGTGTTTTTTTATCAAAAGCTTGCTGCGCGGACTTTCCTCTTGTCCTCGCATGCCTAGCCTCTGATAAAAAAAAAAATAGGCCCCGATTCTCGTCTCTATGAGAAATATTGATGTCGTACATGCACTACCAGCCTGATAAGAAAGAAACCCAGTCACTCCCTTGTCTCGCGCTATTGACCTGATTTAACTTACTGGGTATCGTTGCAGTGTGACTCAACTTTTCAGTTTCACTCTCATTTGATCGCAATTGTATTTTCGTCCAGATGATATCATAAAAAGAACGATTTTAAAAGAATAATCATAGATATAAAAATAATTACTGAATATTATAGAAATTTTTATTACGTTGGAAATAGATTTTGGAATAGCCAGAATTAAATGTCAAGTTATTCTAGGAGAAAACAAATTATCATATAAGAAGGCCGGTTCCAATAAAACTTCTCTTCAGTCATGAATAGGGATTTCGATAAAAAAAATTGCTTCGATTAAAATTTCATTCCCCGATAGAAAAATCGGTTGCAATGGTCTTCGTAAGAATGTACATTCATTAGAACTCAGCAGGACCTGTATATATACCCAGAGTATGATATTTTGATTGATTACAACGTTTGATATACTTACATAAAGAGCTATTGCCAAAATATTGCAATATGTAAACGTTATAATTTCTTGATTTAAACTCTCTCTCTCTCTCCCTCTCTCTGCTCTCTCTCTCTCTCTCTCTCTCTCTCTCTCTCTTGCTTCTTTCTTTCTTTCTTCTTTATGTCATATTTTCATTTATGTTCGATAGAAGCATATTAGCGTTATCCCGCTTCTGCTCGCTCAATCCCCCTATTATTTCCCCTTCTCTCTTTTTTTCTATATTTTCTTTATGTGTAGCGTGTCCTTTTTTCCCCTCTTTACTTTATAATTAAAAAAGAATAATAGTCTATATTTAACCTGCACTCATAAGAACATAAGAATTCGGCGGCATATAAAGCAACACCAGATAGGATTTACATCTTTTGCATTTTCATCTTGGACCATTTGGACGGTCTAATTTTTAACGCTCGAGGGTGATACAGATGATAACGGTCGTACAATTCAGGAACGCGCAGTAATTATATATATATAATTACTATGATATATTAATGGTTACCCCAGTGGAAATAAAGTCCCTTTGTAAAAATTTGAAACTCTTTAACTGCCACTGTCTGGGCAGCATTGATTTAGTAAGATAATCAAAATCATGGCAGCAAGTAAACGCAGACCGCTTTTTGGTAAATTAGTATGTTATGAGTCAAAGGTGCAGGTAATGGAATTCAGCAACTTTTCCAAAAGTGCAAATAATTGATTTTTTTAAATTATCTATTTTTTTTTACTATTGAATCATCTGACAGTCTTAATATTTTTTTTCTTTCTTGACCTATCCACAAACTTATCCCATATTTCAATTGCAAACCTCTTAAATTCTTCTCAAAATATTGCCTGGAATTTCACCGGTCTGCCATTGAGCCTATATGAAGTATTTTACCACTGCAAAGATCGAAAAACATTTCTTCCTTGACATCGATCATGATAAATAATGAGACACTAGATTGTCTCTAACTTCCATAACCTTTTCCTTTCTTTTCTTTTGGTTCAAGGCTGCCTCTCACCGCTACACCACAACCCACCTCAACCTGTTTTTTTCCCAACACACAGCACACACACACCACACACACCACACACAAACACACGCACACACCACATAAACACACACACACCAAACACGCACATACACACATATATACACACAAAACACTCACACACATACACAAACAAACACACAAACCCACAAACCGCCACACCACAAAACCCTACAAACTCCAACACACACAAACACACACACACGAAACGATACATAAACATACACACACAACACAAAACAGCACGAACACACATACAACATAGACACAAACGCACAAACACACACATACACACACACGCACGCACACGCAAACACGCACAGCACACGCAAAACACGCACATACAACACAAAAAATCATACACAAACACACACACAGACACAAAACACACACTCAAACCACATTACACCCTCAAACACACACACACAGACACATATACAAAACACACAAAAACCACAACCCCCCCCTCACAACACACAAACATAAATAAACACACACACAAAGCCAACATTACACAACACATACACACACAAACACACACACATACGCACAAAACCACACAAACACGCACACACCGCACCACCAAACACACACACCCATACCACAAGTACACAAGTAGACACACATACACTACATAACTATCCGTATTGTTTACTGTATCTGTAAGTGGTGTAATGGCCTCGCAATTACGGAAATCTCGCCTTTTGAACGTTGAAATCGACGAGAATTCGATTAGATGATGATATTGCACAGTTAACCGCGCTCTAGAAATTGTTTGCGTAAAAAGCAAGCTTTCTTAAGAAACCTTGCTCGATATATTTCGAAAGATGACAGAGATTCTAAAAATTGATGGTAAAAGGTTGGGGTCGCTGAATACGAAGTGGATAATTTTTCATGCGAAAAATTGTTTGTCCTTCTCGTCAACATGGTGCCTTGAAAAGTTTACAATACGCCCGGAGAAAATGCGTCCTCATTCCAGTTTCTTCGTTTCATCGTCTTGTGCAAATTTCAATTTATCAACATCTTATAAAAAATAGATGATTCCAAGGCCAATGTAGAGATCTCTACCGATTTCGGTATAAAATATCGGTTTCCCGAATGTTGTTCGCCCTGTGGCTTAGGGGCTGGAGAAATACATAAACTGCACTTTTACAGAGGGGTAAAATCCTATTAACCATTTTATGTGGTGACATAAATTATTGACAAGGCCCTGTAGTTAGTTTGCGAAATAGGTCCGTTGGAGTTAAAGAGCGTAGGCGGGTAAATTTCCGTTAGATGACCCCAACTGACTCTCTAGACAGGCGCGAATCTCGCACGCCATGAGAAAAACGTAACTAGTTAGATTTAGTTTCAACCTCAGATTGAAGCAGAGAGCACGTGCATCTCTCTGCTGGGTTGTTAACTCCCGCGCGGAAAAACATTGGGCTAGAGGAATAAATCTTGATCGAGGAAATAATGGCTTGTGCTTTAGATAATGCATGACGAAAAAGGTTAGCCCTTAGAAGAAGCAGTTAGTAAGACCAGACGACAAGATGACGGCGAAAGAAGAAAGAGGGAGAAATATGGCGACTAGAAGCAGTAAAGAAGAAATGAAGTAACAAAGTAAGTCTTAGTCTTCTTCCCCCCCCCTCTCCTCTCTCTCTCTTCTCTCTCTCTCTCTCTCTCTCTCTCTCTCCTCACCCGAGTTTCCTCTCTCATGTATAATTCAACGTTCGGATGTACGATGTTATAAAGGGGTATATAACAATCCCCCCAAATGGGCCCACTGTTGAACTGCGGGTAGCGATCTGTGATGCTTAAGGATGGAATCCAGGTGGTTGAGCAGTTCATTGACATGACCAGCCCACTGGTTATTATTTAAGCTAGACGGGTGGTGCGGAGATGCCCCCTCCGATCAATCAGCTGGTCACACCAAGCCTTAGCACTCATATGATTGTCTCGACCCTATTGCCCTTATGGCGAGCCTCTAACTCTTATTATCATGCGCTAGAAGGCAGTGGCTGAGGCTCTTATTGTCCTGAATAAGACGTTAAACTGCATCTAATGATGATGTTCCAGTTTTGGAGCTCTGGGGAATGTGAAGTATCCCTTCGTCACCATTACTCCCGGGTCCACTCTCACCTGGAGTGGTAGTACTTATTAGGGTTCAATCTATGAGTGAAATAGAAAAAAATAAGTTTAAAAATTGTTTAAAAAACATTAAGTTTGATTAAAAAATCATTTGAATACCCATCAAGAATGAATAAAACAAAAGGTCTTCGGTATAAAATAACTCAACAAGGGTTGACATGCCGTAAAAATCCAACCAACCGAATTGATATAAGTTGTTGGCGGTGGCGGAGTGGCCTATTATCAGTATCAGCCGGACAGCTAACGCTAGACCACGCTGGTTGTTAGGGCTGTGATGGAGCGCCACACCAACCGTCAGGTTCCCACTTTATCGCATTTATCAGATTATTCAAGCTAGACTACTCACACGCTGAGTTGGCGGGGACCGGTATTGAACCCGAAACCTTGTAACTCCTAAACAGATACTCTACCGATTGAGCTAAACATGCCCTTTTTTTTATAAAAATGAGCGTGAAAATCTTCCGGGTTTATCAATTAATCTTATGTTAAATATAAATTTTGCTCTTATTAAATCATCTGGAGATTTTCTTTATCATCAAATTTTCCTTTTATTGGTGTGGGGAAGTCAAACCATACTTATCTTCCTCAAATGGATCCAGTCACACACACACACACACACACCACACACATATATTATATAAGGAGCTTTTTCTTCTCCTTGATTGTTGTCTAATTAAAGAGCTCAATCTGCTCTACGATATTTTAACCCATAGGCTGGAGGGAGAATAGTTGGAATACAGAACATTTCCCAAGGGCATCAACTCTATATAAAATGCAAAATAGCTCGTCCAAGATTTTGAACCTTGAGTCGTTCGCGGCTTTTCTACGAAACCTATTATATATATATATATATTATATAATATATATATATATATGTCTGTTCGTATTCTATCCCTGTTTCAGTCTGTCCATTATCCATATACCTTCGCAGTTTGTTCACAATGTGTCTATTTATCTATATCTATTCAGTCTATTCATATATATATATATATATATATATATATATATATATATATATATATATATATGGCTGTTCAACTAAAACTATCGATCTATCAATCTAAAGTTAGAATTTCAAGTATTTCTATTATATTTTAATTTAAATATCTTTGAATATAAATTAAAATCTTTTATAATTTTTGCATAAAACTCAATAACCGTGATATTCATTGTCTATGTATATTTTCTTTATTGTTAATGGTTTTATTTTCGTAGTTTCATTAGGACATGCATACATATATACATGCACATCAACTGTCCTTTATATATGTATAGATAACACATCCCTCTAAAATAAGCCCTGGTGTTATATTTCTGAGTGAAAATTATTTTCAGGAAAACACGGTATGGGACACCAAGTTAGAATCAAACACTCACAATCACCTGCAAGTTTAGCTCGCTAACCATTACACAAAGGGAAGGTACCCCAAACCTCGAACGTTTATGATGAAAAATTGATGTTTTTGTTTTAAACAGAATGACTGAATGGAAATACGGGTATTTATTTACTGAGAGTCTCTTTTGAAGAATAAGGAAAACAGATGGGCTATGTCGGATTTTGATTGTAAAAAAATACACTGACGCCGAACAGAAAAGAGAAACATCGCATCCCTGTCGACTGGGACTTTAGAAACACCAACCCCAACTCTGCAGAGGGATAAGACCTCGCAATAGGGATTCCTGTTGCCCGTGGGTGGAGACCCGTGATACTTAAGGATGGAACCCTGGTAGCTGAGCTGTCCATAACATGTAACACACCTTACTTAGGCTAGATGGTCGGTCTGAGAGGCCATCTCCAATCAATCGGCTGGTCACGACAAGTGTTGTAGAGGAGTGAACGCACCTACAAGATGGACTGACCCAGAAGCATTAAAGAGCCGACGCAGCAGTGACTGAGGTCGGAATTTATTTCAAACGAAATTACTGCGTCAACTCCAACCATTTGAACTCCTTATTTGGACGTTTGTCTTGTGATTTATACTACTTTGTTCTATGTTACATATTCACACATACTGTATTCTCTGTGTATTCTTTTTGCCACCTCAAGGATACAACAACAAGCCTCATCACCTATATGATTGTCCCAACTCTATTGCCCTTATGGCAAGCCCCAACCCATTTATCATGTATGTGCTAGAAGGCAGTGAATGAGGGTCTTAGTGTCCTGGGTATGACGTTAAACTTTATCTGATGGTAAAGTTCGAATTCTGGAGCTCTTGAGAATGTGGAGTACCCTTTCATCACTATTACTTTCAGGTCCACTCTTATCCGAAATGGGGTACCTGTTAGAGTCATATCTATGGGTTAAATGGAACAAAATGAGTTCTAAAAAATGTGTTTAAAAAATTGAGTTTAGACAAAATTGAAGAAGAATGAAAAAAACGAAACGTTTGCGGCATAAAATGAGCCAATGGGTTGACATGCCGTAAAATTCAATCAGCCAACCTGAACCCGAAGGATTATGATGAAAAATTGACGTTTTCTTAACAGAAAAGCTGAATGTAAATACGAATATTTATTTACTGGGTTCTCTCTTCGGATAAATAAGAAAAATAGATTGGCTATGTCGCATTTGTTTCGTAAACAAATACATTGACGACGAACAGGACAAGAACTTTGCTAGCGAGGAAGGTCGAGCAGCCATTAAAACTTATCTCTGTGGAAAACTGATTTTAACACGAATTCGAATAAGAAAAGTCGAGGCTGGAGGCCATCTTGTTATCACTGTGTCATTTGGGGAAAAAAGATAGAAAAGAAAAGAAAAGAAATATATTTACTTAGCTGAGTAAATATCTTTGGCCAAATGTAGTGGTGGGGACTTGAGATATTAGAAAACAATGTTGCAGACATTCTTCAAATTGGTGGGAAATTTCTTGCATATAAAATCGGATTTCGAAATTCCGTTGGTTGGTTGATTGGTCTTACGGCATGCCAACACTTGCTGGGTTATTTTATGCCGAAGACGTTTTGTTTTATTCATTCTTGAGGGGCACTCAATTTTTTAAACACTTTATTTTAACTCATGTTTTTTTTTAACCATAGATAGGACCCTAACATGTACTACCACTCCAGTTCAGAGTGGACCTGCGAGTAATGCTGATAAAGGGGCACTCCCCATTCCCTAGAGCTCCAGAATTGGAACGTTACCATCAGATAGAATATACCGTCATACCCAGGACACTAAGACCTTCTAGCACATAATATGATAAAAAGAGTTGGGGCTTTCCATAAGTGCAATAGGGTTGGGACAATCATATAGGTGCTAGGGCTTGACTTGACCAGCCGATTGATCAGAGGGGGGTCTCGATATTTTGGAAAACAATGTTGCTCCATTCACTATGTTGGCGGGAAATATCTTACATATAAAATCAGAATTCGATCTTCAAGGCGAAAACACCAAACATTAGCACCACTAGAAACTCTGCCTGATTCATGATGGTAGGCAGAAATTAGGTTTACTAAGTATAAGTCTGGCACAAGGCCAAATAGGATAGGAAGATTATATTGCGCCTGTTTCTCAAGTGATATTGGATAGACCATTTGAAAATCTGTTTTGAAAAATTCTGATTTCATTCTTATATTATCAGAACCAACACCGACCAACGACGACGAAACTCTTAACCTTAAGACAGTTTAATATATATATATATATATATATATATATATATATATATATATATATATATATATATATATATATATATATATATATGTGTGTGTGTGTGTGTGTGTGTGTGTGTGTGTGTGTGTGTGTTGAAAAATAAATAAAGGAAAGAAAGTATAGAATGGATAAAATAGGATATTTTAATCAATTTTACTTACACGTGTTTCGGTCAGGAGTTTATCCATGTGTACATTATTCAAACTATTATTATTTTTAATGGATAAACTCCTGACCGAAATACGTGTAAGTAAAATTGATTAAAATATCCTATTTTATCCATTCTATACTTTCTTTCCTTTATTTATTTTTTAAACATACCGTCGGATTCGCTTCCAGTTTCATTTTACATATATATATATATATATATATATATATATATATATATATATTAAGAAGGTTTTTCACATCTGCCTAAGCAGGTGGTTTACTGGAGACTGAGTGACAGCAAGTCTTCTCAGGTCTCCAGTACTCATCTGAGCATTCTAGCTGATTTCAACAATGCTTTTGTCTGGATGGTCTCAATTCTTCCTTTACTATCCAGTTCCCCTAGTCTTTTTTTTTAAGATTTCGGGATCGTTCCAAGTGCACTAACTAATATTGGTATCACTTTCACCCTCATATTACACAGTTTTTTTTTAATTCTCTAGTAGGGTCTAGGTATTTGTTTATCTTTTCATTTTCTTTTATCTTCACCTTGTGATCTGCTGGAACTGCAAAATCTGCCTGTTGACAAGTTCTCACTTTTTTTTTTTTTTTTTTTTTTGTTAATCAATACTAGGTCTGGTCTTCTGGCTGGGATAAGGCAATGCGTCTTTATCTCAAAGTCCAGACAATTTTATACGTTTGCTTCTTCTTCTTCTTCTTTCTTCTTCTTCTTCTTCTTATTATTATTATTATTATTATTATTATTATTATTAGTAGTAGTAGTAGTAGTAGTAGTAGTAGTAGTAGTAGTAGTATCATTATTATTATCATTATTATCATTATTATAATTCTGGCGGCGTGGAAAAACAGATATTGCAGTTTGTAAATAAAGAAATGTACAAGCTGATGATAGATAGGTAGATAGATAGAAATGGATTTAGATAGACAGAGATAAATAAATAGAAACAGATATATATATATATATATATATATATATATATATATATATATTTTTTATTTATTTTACAATGTTTTCATAGATCAATGTTCATTATCAACGACCGCGGTTTCATGCTAAAAGCAATCATCAGGTTGAGGAGCAAGATCCAATGGTGTTTGTTGGGGTTCTTTACTCAATGTCACATTTAGGATTGTAAATAACGTTATTTACAATCCTAAATGTGACATTGAGTAAAGAACCCCAACAAACACCATTGGATCTTGCTCCTCAACCTGATGATTGCTTTTAGCATGAAACCGCGGTCGTTGATAATGAACATTGATCTATGAAAACATTGTAAATAAATAAATATTAGCTCTTACAAACTGTGATTGAGCACTGTATTTTCTTTGTTTCATCGCAAAAGAAATTTTGTTTTTACATATACCTATATATATATATATATATATATATATATATATATATATATAGTGACTGACAACTTACTGTTTTCACAATTTTGAAAATGTCCTTCATTGAAGTAAGAACTATATTTGAGTCCTGAAGAAGGTCTAAATGACCGAAACGTTGCATCGTCGACAATAAACATCCAGTTTCCATAACATCCCGTGTTTGTCTACTTTTCTCCACACACACACACACACACGCACACACACACCACACCATATAATATATATATATATATATTATATATATCATATATTAAATTTTTACTTGAAGGCACTTACAACGCAGGTATCGCATAAAATTCGATACTTTTTCTTATAGAAAATGAACTTGACAAGTGTAATCCCAGCAAAGGATGGCTCGGTGTGTAGAATACCGTACAGACTGTTTCGACTTTATTAAGTCTCATCATATACCGCTGATGAGACTTAATAAAGTCGAAACAGTCTGTACGGTATTCTACACACCGAGCCATCCTTTGCTGGGATTACACTTGTCAAGTTCATTTTCTATAAGAAAAAGTATCGAATTTTATGCGATACATGCGTTGTAAGTGCCTTCAAGTAATCATTTAATATATACTTTATTCAGCAACGTTTCTAAATAAACAAATATCCAAAAATCTTATATATATATATATATATATATATATATATATATATATAGATAGATAGATAGATAGATAGATAGATAGATAGGAACATATTTAGTTAGATAGGTACATAGATAGACCGATATAAACAGATGTAGATAGATAGATAGATAGAGTAAATATGAATTATTTAGAATCTTATATAACGCAAACATAATAGAGACAAAAAGAAGTGAGCCCAGTTAGAATGAGACAATTTCATAATATCAAAGCAAGGGTGAGGCCGACATCTTGCGGTCAATTTTGTAAGTCAATTATTGGTGTTAATAAATTTTGTAACTGAAAATTTAAAGCACAATTTCGAACTACAAATATTTTCTTGATAATGTGCAACCGGAAAGAGTCAAGGGAGCTGCAAAAGGATTCAGAATTTACGTCTAAAGTGTCTCGCAGTAAAAATAATTACATCACTTTTCCCGCCAGCCAAGTATGAGTTATTAGGGACGCATGCGCAGTGAAGATAATCGTAATGTTATAGCGTTCCCATTGGCCGGTTTTATATCTTTGCTGCGTTGTAGACAGCAGCTTTCGTGAAATGTCATTGAATAAGTTATCAGTAAAATATTTAAATCGCCTGCTGACCACCATAAGATGCGATTACTTGTCTCCTCTTTTGTTACTCTCTTCATCTTAAAAGAGACAGCGTCATTAACATGAAGAGATTGAAAGGATGGTTTAAATTTCGCATTTAGATAAATAGAATTCTGACCAGCACAAATCTAATCTTTACCTGTTTCCAGGGAATTGATTCGGCTTTTATCTACTTGGTATTTACGAAGATTAACTGAGTTTGGCACAAGGCCACTTCGATTAGTTGGTTTATCAGTTGGTTGGGTTTTACGGCATGTCAACCTATTACCGTTTCCTCGTTCTTTCTCTTAGGTGTCACTTTTTAGCCAGAAAAAAAACTTGTGTTATCCTGTATTTTCTCCTCTGTTGGAATATTTTGTATATATATATATTTACCAACCCCTCCGCACGAGCAGGATGTGACACAAGATCAATTTCTTAAGCGGAGTTCAACAGGTTTGAATTCAGAGTTTTCCTTCTCCTAGACCAGTTGCCTAACTAAGGTTAAAGAGCCCAGTCTACCCTGCTATTTATCCATAGTTGGAGGGAGAGTAAGATTCATACCTTTCCCAAGGGTATTAGCGCTATGTGAAATGCAATTACCACATTCAAGATTTGAACTTTTTGTATATAAGGTGTGCTACAATACACCACTTAAATTTATAGACTAAGCTAGGTGACGTGGTTTAAGCATCAGCCAATCAACAGCCAGAATGCGTGGCTGGTTGATTACTTAATCCCTGATACTGAGAGACGTCCATTTGCAATCATTGACGAAGGACTTGCCAGACTGAGGAGCACCAAGGAACAACCAAAGGATTCTTTACCCGTAGATCAAAACTACGCTCTGTTTAACAAAAGATCTCCGCTGGACAACGCTCTTGCTTGGAGCATAAATGATGGCCCATAAAATTGTAGCATTCTCCTCTATTCTTTTCTCTTCCTTCATTCTTTCCTTCTTTACACTTTCTGACTGACTGACTCCTGTTCACTACCAGACCCTTTCAGACAGGTCAGTGCCCACTTTGCTCCACGAGGTAAGTCTCCTCTCGCTACACAATCTATTTAATGTGGGATAGATTCCAATAAAGTTTACATCGAATACATATGTATATGTATGTGTATTTGCATATTTGGGTAACTTTTTTATACACCCTTACTCATTTGCATGTATACGACACAATAAAAAGAGACAGACACATGTTTCGTGGGTAGCCAACGAATTATGTATGTAAGTGTAGTTAAAATTCAAATGGTAAATTGAAAATTACCATTAACCGTTAAAGAGTTATTGATGGCAGTTAACCTTCTCTGACCTGAATGCTGATTGGCTAAAGACGAGCCTGAGAAGATAACTGAGTTTAGTTAGTAGATCCTGGCCGTTAGCCGAGGGGAGCAGACGTAGGGATCTTCACTCCCAAGATGCCAGCTTCTCACCGCAGTAGAAATTAGTGGATTGTATGTATGTATGTATGTATGTATTACCTAACTACGCATGGGCAATATGTGACACAAGTGTTACATTGCGCGAACATTAAAAATGGCTAGTAGATTGTAATCGTCATTAGGAACCTGATCGTATATGAGACATGGTGTATAATAAAAGGAGTATGTAGTTTCTATAGTAATCTGGATCTCTGGTATCTGCTATTCTGTGTCAGTGTAACTGGGTAGTTGGGTTTGTTATTCGGCTGACAGGCTTCTCTCTGTTCTTCGAGTCTGGAACAAGATGGGTTTTCTGGGGATATCTTGTCTTGTGCCGTTGATAGTTGATGTTATGGACTGCTCAGACACCAGACTTCCAAATCTTAAGCATCTCAGATCACCACAAACGGCCAAAAGGTGACCCTATTAGCGGGGGGGGGTCTTACCCCTCTGTAGAGGTGCAGTAGGTGTATTCTAAAGCCCAAGCCGACAGGGTTGAGGCTACTTAGAAAGAACTAGTGTATGTATGTATTTATCCAACCTCTGCACTTGAACAGGATAGGACACAAGGTCAATTTCTTAAGCGGAGTTTCACAGGTTGGAATTCAACATTTTCCGTCTCTTAGACCAATTGCCATACAAATGTTAAAGAGTCCAGTTCCAGTTTATCCATTGAATGGAAGAGAATTCTTAGATGTATACATTGTATAATCACTGTGTGAAATTCAACCAGCCTTGTCTAGGATTTGAGCTTGTGTCGCCGCGTCCATTTTCTACGATGCTAGCAATTACACGAGGGGCGTCTCCAGAAGAACTAGAGTATTTATTTACAATTCCTCTCTGTCATGAGAAGAGGGAAACACAAAGTCAATTTTACATTTGAGTAGTGTTGGTTTGAATTCGGAGTTTTCTTTCTCAGATGCTGATTGCCTTACCATTATTATTGAACTAGTTTGGAGGGGAAGAGTAGATTCATGCCTTTTCAAAGGTCATTAGTGCAGAGGCAAATAACTTCGTCCAGAATTTGAGCTTGCTTATGCTAATAGTGTCGGTTTGGCTGGTTGGTTGGATTCTACGGCATGCCAACCCTTGATGTCTTATTCTATGCCGAACACATTTTTTTTTCATTCTTGATGGATATTGAACATTCTTTTTTTTAAACTCAATCTTTTTAAACACATTTTTTAACTCTTTTTTTTTCTCTATTTAACCCATAGATGGAACATAACAGGTAACACTACTCCTTATCATGGTAGACCTGGTAGTAATGGCAATGAAGGGTTACTCCACGATCCCCAGAGCTCTAAATATTGTCAGGAAGAACCAGTGTAAATAAAGTTGCCTTACGTTAGTCTATCAGATGAAGACAGTCTGGCTGACTAGGAAATTAGATTCTAAGAATTTAGAGTTAAAAATGAATTAGGTTTATCTTCATACGACACAAGAGAAATTCCATATAAGAGAAAATAGAAAGAAAATTGTGAGGCGCTAATCTTTCTAAGACAAACTGTCTGCCCCCACCCCCAACTCCACCTACAAAACTGGAGTCACCAACATCAAGCCCTGGTCAGAAATACGCGCCCCTCTCTCTGTGTAATGGCTTATTGAAATGAAATCGGCGACCCAAGTTCATATCCTAGACGAGGCTGCTTGCGTTTCACTTCGAGGTAATGTTCTTGGGAAATGCATGTGTCTATCTGTCCTTCCACTATCCAGCTATACGTAAATAGTAGGGAGACTGGATTCTTTAGTCTTGGTGAAGCAAACAGTTTAGGAGAAATAAAACTCTGACTTCAAACTAGCCCTATTCCACTTAAAAATTGACTTTGTGTCATATCCTGTCCGGTCAAATGAAAGGCCAATCCAGACAAATCTCTTATTTTTTATTAATACTAGCAATTATATGCATCCTCCGAACCAGGAATCTTGTGATTCCAAGGCGGACGCTCTATCGACTGAGCTAAACCGGCCCCTTATATATATATATATATATATATATATATATATATGTGGTGTGTGTGTGTGTATGTGTGTGTGTGTGTGTGTGTGTGTGTGTGTGTGTTTGTGAATATATTCCATCGGAAATATTTGTATCCACACACGTTGTATTTGCAAAAACATTCTCGGTTCAATTTTCAGAACTTTTTTTAGAAATTTTCCGTTCTGATTTTTATTCTTATTATGGTAGATTTTCTTTTTAAAATTATTCATCAGCATCAAACAATAATGGCTTTCTCCGCCAATTTTTGCCATATCTGAATGCTTAAATTTGTTCTCGAAGATGATGCCTCTAGTCAGAGGAAGGAAATGAGGCCGAACGTAAAATGTACACCAAGACAATGCACCAGCCCCTCCCACCCTCTTCTCTCTCTCTCTCTCTCTCTCTCTCTCTCTCTCTCTCTCTCTCTCTCTCTCTGTGTGTGTCTCTCTCTGTCTCCGTCTTTATCTCTCTGTCTATCTTTCTCTCTGTGTCTCTCTCCCTTCTGTCTCTCTAACTCTCTTTCTCACTCACTCTTTCTCCCCCACACACACATTTTTGCCATATCAGAATGTTTAAATTTGTTCTCGAAGACGAAGATGCCGATAGTCAGAGTAAGAAAAACGAAGCCGAACGTAAAATGTACTCCAAGACACTACCACACCTTCCCCCCCTCTCTCTCTCTCTCTCTCTCTCTCTCTCTCTCTCTCTCTCTCTCTCTCTCTCTCTCTCAGCACACACACACACACACACACACACATTTTGCAAAACGATGAGAATTACTTGCCAATTACCCCAACGATAGAAATCTTCGAAAAAAAAAAAAAGAACTAGAAAAGAAAGAAAGAAAGAAAGAAAACATTATATCAACCGTGTAAAGCACTAGAGATCGATTTATTGTCCTATTTCTATTGTATTGGCCATTAGATCGTTCCAATTCGATTTCAGATCTTTATGGAGCACATTCCACCGACTGAAATTACCGCCTGTCTGTCAAGCCTTCACATGTTTATAGTTTTATAAAACAAAATAAGAAAATAAAAAAACCCAACCCCCAGGAAATAAGAAATGGACATCAATAAATTACACAGATCAAACTCTGCTTGTTCTTATTATTGTCTGACCACCCCCACACTAGTCCTGCGGGGAGGGGAGTGACATCTGCTGACCTCACAAGCCATTTTTAATAAAAATGGAAATGTAATATACAAAGCAGCTTTCCTATCCAGAGTGAACCTTGTGACGATTTTCCCACCCCCAGTAAACCAGTTGACCTACAACAAAGTGTCAATCACGAGAACTCACGCGCTATGTGCGAGACACGGTCACAAGAAAGTTGAGTGATTATTCAAGGGTCAATAAATAGCCAATTAGGAGCCGACAGAGGGCAAGTAATGACTTTAAATTTCAGAACTAGAAACGCTACCCCCTCCGCTTATTGGTTGAGGTCTACGCTTTAAGGAACAAGAGTATCTTTTCTTCATTGACTCAGCGCTACTTCTTGTCATCCTAATTTGAGCCTGGTCTAAAGGAAAGCTGAAACAAAATAACAAAGTGAGTAGTATTTTTGTCGGAACACGTGTCTGATTTTTCTTTTTCTCTGAACATGTCGTCATCACTTTATTTCGTATTTGTGTGCAGCGGCTAAATAGCTTCTACCTTCGCTGCCTTAGATGCATACTGGGCATTACCTGGAGGGACAGGAGCACTAACACAGCAGTTATAGAGAGAGCACAACTATCCAGCTTGTGTTCTCTACTGAGACAACGTCTTCTCCGATGGCTGGGTTATGTACGTCGGATAGATGATGGACGAATCCCGAAAGACATCCTCTATGGAGAACTTTCATCTGGTAAGCGACAGATTGGTCGCCCCCAGCTGCGATTCAAGAATGTCTACAAGAAGGATATCAGATGCTTTGAAATTGCCCCTTCCAGCTGGGAAAATTTTACTCAGGACCGTCCTCGGAAGCGGCAGACTTTCCGTAAAGGATTACTCATGTCAGAAGTCACCCTGACACAACACCATGAAGCTAAGAGGTCCAGAAGAAAGCAGCGACAACAAAGCACCGGCACGTCAACATCTTCAGGGACAGCTTTTAGTTGAGAATGTTTTTCAAACATCGGAATTCACAGTCACAGGAGGCACTGTACTTCAGGGGTACAAACACTTTATTATAGTCTTCCGAGACTGAAATGCAAATGTGTCCAGCAACTTGCACTGAGACCAAGCAATGCGACAACTAACACCTACATTAACAAAAATGCATGTTTATAGTTTTATAAAAAAATAAAGAAAAAGAATCCCCAGGGAATAAGAGATAAATAAGCGATAACCCCCACTGATCAAACTCTGCTTGTCCTGATTGTTTGAACACCCTCACACCTAAGTGGGGGTGACATCTGTCGACCTCACAGGCCATTTTCTAATAAACATGGAAATGTAATGTACTAAGCAGCCTTTCTATACCCGGTGAACCAAGTGACGGCCTTTCCACTCCCCAGTAAACCAGTTGACCTACAACAAAGCCTCTATCACAAGAAATCGCGTGGTATGTACGAGACACGGTCACAAGAGAGTTTAGTGTTTGTTTAAAATTCGATAAAGCAGTCAGTTAGTAGCCGACAGAGGACAAGTAACGACTTTAAATTTCAGAACTAGCAAAAACTACCCTCCGCTCATGGAAGGTGAGAGAAACGGTCACAAGAGAGTTTATTGATTAAAATCTTTTATCTCCATTTGTTTTCTCTTCTTTCACATTGTATTTCTATTAAAACAGTTACCCGGCTCCATATCTTTTGAAATGTTCATTTTTACCTTTAACTATGGATTCCAAATAAACTCTGCAAGATGATTCAGGTATACAATACAGTGAATAACAAACCTAAGTAAAAAACAAAGAAAAAAAAGAAGGAAGAATGATAACTCCTACCATGACAACAAACACCTTGCTAGTTTGTGTTCTGGGAATGTAGCACACCCTTTGGAAAACCTAATGGCAATAGCAGGTGGTCAAAAACCTTATTGATCAAAATAGTATTAAAATAGATTTAAAAGAAAAAACAACAAAAGCACTTACGCGCCAAGTTAACTGTTTCGGATAAAACAGATAAGGTTAAGTTTCTTGGAAATGTTTTAATAAAATCTTTACAGTATTCTATAAAGAAATCATCATCATTATCATGTCGCGCAATAGCACGGATATCCATGACAATCTCTGGCCAACCTTCCTTATAATTCATTGTCCCAGGGAGGTCCTCTGCGCAGCATCCAACATCATCGCATAGTTGGTCAATGAAGGTCCTTGGTGGGCGGCCCACATTAGCATGTCCATGTGTTGGCTTCCACAAGAGAACGTCACCTATGAGCTCGTCCTTGCTTCTTTAGCAGTGTCCAGTATGCCTTGTCCGTCTCACCTGGATCGTTTGTGAGATGGGGGCAGGTAGCCATACAGCTGCTTCCTTGAGGGTGCTGTTTCCACGAACAAGTCTATAACGAAAAGCATAGTGAAAAATAAGAAATTTGACAAGTTAAAATCAGAATGAATTATCTGCTTTATATATATATATATATATATATATATATATATATATATATATATAGGAGGGTGAGTAAAAAAGTAATGCCATTTTCTTCATTTAATGTGATTTTTTTTATAAAACTAAAGCCTACATTGAGACCCTAACGAGGCTCAGAGCAAGAATTCGAGGAGTAACTTACCAATCGACTATATCCTCCTTCTGCATAAAAATTCTCGACCACACGCAATCATCAGGACAAGGGAGAAAATCGTCCCATTCGGGTAGTCAACTTTACCCCATCCTCCATACTCACCAGATTGAGCGCCTTCAGACTATCATCTCTTCGGCCCTATGAAAGAGGGTTTGAGAGTAAACATTATTCCAGTGACGAGGAAGTGAAATCTATAGTCAAGAAGTGGCTCAAAGAACAGTCAACATAATTTTACTGGGCAGGGATACATGCTCTTATTCGAAGATAGAACATTGCTATTGAGTTAAACAGTGACTATCTGGAGGGGTAGGAATATGATCCACAGAGGACCAGATTCATTTTGATGTATGATACATGTTCCTGTGTTGGTAATTATACCTGTCCTAAACAATATTGCATTACTTTTTAACTCACCGTCGTATATATATATATATATATATATATATATATATATATGTGTGTGTGGTGTGTGTGTGTATATATATATATATATATATATATATATATATATATATTTAATATATATGCTCCCAAACCTGGTAGAGCTCTTTAGAAGGGAATTTAGTTTAGAGTCACAGCGTATACTTAAGTAAAGACTCTCCCATTAACGGATACGAGCTCGCAGGGGATCTTCTCGCACCTCTCACTATCCCCTGTTCACCCTTTGCCCTGTTGACATATTTCAACCAATCAAAAGTCAAAACGGCAGTCTTTCATACGTTATCTAAATTCCATTTAAATTCAACTATTAGCTAAACGTATAACTAAATTTGGGATTTTTCTACATTTCCACATCTCGTTATTTTACATTAGTGGAGGTCTACGATTTATGGAACAAGAGGACCTTTCCTTCATCGACTCAAAACTGATTCACGTCTTCCTAATCTGACACCAGTTTAAAGGGAAGCTGAAACAAAATAATAAAGTGAGTGGTATTTTTTGTTGGAATATGTGTCTGATTTTTTCCTTTTCTGTGTCGTTATCTCTTCATCTCGTCTTTGTCTCCGACAACTTGCACCGAGGAAACAGCAATGCGACAGAATCTCATATAATTTTCTTGTCTACATTCCATATTTACTAAATAGGAAATTAGTGAAATAAATTTAAAAATACGACAAATATAAAAGAAGTGAAATGGAGAACGCACACATATTCTAATATATTTTTGAATTTTTTGGGATTTTTAGAGAAAAGACAATAACCATTTTCAGCTCACCCTCAAATTTGGTTATGTTGTAAATTCAAAGGCTGAATAGTTATTACCCGGTGTTGATGACTTTTTTGGTCAGTTAGATCCAAACACTGCAACACAGGTGGAACAAGTGGCGGGCTGCAAGGGGGAATATGCTGAAAAATAAACCTCATTTGGTCATGTTCTTTGAGTGTTATTGGAAAAAGAAGGAACAGAAAGAGGGTTATTAGAAAAAGAAAGGAAAGGAAATTGTTTATTAGAAAAAGAAAGGAAAGAAAATATGTTCTTAGAAAAAGAAAGGACAGAAAAGATGTTCTTAGAAAAAGAAAGGAAAGGAAAGATGTTCTTAGAAAAAAAAAAGAAAAGATGTTCTTATAAAAAGAAAGGAAAGAAAATATGTTCTTAGAAAAAGAAAGGACAGAAAAGATTTTCTTATAAAAAGAAAGGAAAGAAAATATGTTCTTAGAAAAAGAAAGGACAGAAAAGATTTTCTTAGAAAAAGAAAGGACAGAAAAGATGTTCTTAGAAAAAGAAAGGACAGAAAAGATGTTCTTAGAAAAAGAAAGAACAGAAAGGTGTTTATTATAAAAAGAAAGGAAAGAAAAGATCTTCTTAGAAAAAGAAAGAACAGAAAATTGTTTATTAGAAAAAGAAAGGAAAATAAATAGTTTACTACAAAAAGAAAGAAAAGAAAATGGTTATTGGAAAAAGAAAAGGAAAAATGGGTTATTAGTAAAATAAAATAAAGGGGTTCTTAGAAAAAGAAAGAAAAGAAAAATAGTTATTAGAAAAAGAAAGGAAAATAAAGGGGTTCTTAGAAAAAGAAAGCAGTTATTAGAAAAACTATGGAAAGAAAAGATGTTCGTAGAAAAAGAAAGTAAAGAAAGGTTATTGTAAAAAGGTTAGAAAGAAAAAAGGTTAAAAGAAAAAATAAAACTTGAAATAAATATTTGTTTTATCATTCATTTTCAGTAACATGTTTGTTGTTGTTGATAGTGCTGCTGTTGCTGTTGGTGCTGCTGCTGCTTCCGTCGCTGACGTTTCTTGTTTTTTGTTGAGATTGTTGCTTTTTTATTGTTGTTTGTTTTTTTTAATATTGATTATTTTGTTGATAACTGTAATAATTGTTCTCGGTTGAAATATTGTTTATTATCAATTTTCATCTTCATGCCAACCATCAAGTTTAGCTTTATTGAAAATCGAAAAACCTACCTAAAAGGTTTACCATTTTTTTTCTCAAAAATAAGATAAATATATTTATCTACAAAAAGTATTTCACAAACCCGAATCTTCAATTTTTCTATTTAAATCTTTTTTATGGTTACTATTTTTCGATTATCTTTCATTTATTTTTTTATTTCACAAATTTTAAAATGAAAATAGAAATCGACATCAATTTATATCTGAATATCATCTACAGAATAATCTGTGCATTTATTAGGAATTCATTCCATATAAATTCCATGGATACAGCTAATATATATATATATATATATATATATATATATATATATATACATATATACATACATACATACATATGAGGTAAAATAAGGGATGAAAGAACAAAACTCAGACAAAAATGTGTAGTATATTTCGCTGGAGTTTTGAACTCAGATTCTTCTGCTTTTATTGATATAAAAGTATAAAAGCAGAAGAAACTAAGTTAATTACTCCAGCGAAATATACTCCACATTTTTGTCTGGGTTTTCTTCTTTCATTCCTTATTTTACCTCATTCTGTCGGATTCATTCCAACCCCCTTTTCCTCACACACACACACACACACACACACACACATATATATATATATATATATATATATATATATATATATATATATATATATATATATCATCCATCTTATCTATATCTCTTATTATAGGGGAGATTCTGTCTGTCTGTCTGTATTGAATATGACCAAAATTTCGGGGATAAATCTTCAAAGAAATCCATTAACAAGAAGAAATAATTGTAATTTCATTCTTTACTTCTTATTTTAACTAAATAGTTAAATTAGGAAAATTTAGCAATGAAAGACGGAAGTGATGGAAGAGTAAGTTTCAACTGTTCTTTTTTCTTATTATACCCCCCTCTATTTCAAATCATTTTATCTGCATTCTTATTTAGTTTCATTAACCTTTCTAATTAAATATAATATTTTATTACATTAAAACTTAAATACTTGCACCCGGAGGTGCATAAATTTGCTAGTATATATATATATATATATATATATATATATATATATATATATTGGTTTACTGATTCATCTATAAAATCCAACCGATAAACAGTTGACCTAACAAGTTATTTCCCCTGATAACTACACTCTTCCAAAACGAGTAATACATTTGAATGAGAGAAGGGTGTGTCAAAAATGAATGATAATGACAATGCTTCTTCATAGAAATTCGTCAACTTAAGAATTTCATATTCTTGACTAATGCATTTCAAATAATGTAATCAATCGTTTAGTATGTAGAGAACCAGTGACCTTTGGCCGCTTCAGGTCAGTAGGGTCACCGATGAGTTCACAGTGCAAACCAACAAATAAATGTGGTGACAGGAAAGAGGAGCATCGAGCTAATCAAATGTTTGGTCTTGGGATAACATTAGCATATCTACTGAAATGTTATCAGGCGGTCTTATCAGCTAAGCTCCCTATTATATGGCTGCAGGGAGGGTGAGAGTCAGGCGTGGTGAAAAGCCAGCCAATTAGATGGGAACGGAGATAGGATATTGTTGATTATAAAAAGAAAAGAAAGAAAAGAAGAAAAGAAAAAAAGGGAGGAAAAGAAGAAAGAAAGAAAGAAAGAAAGAAAGAAAAAAGAAAGAAAGAAAATAAATGAAAGGAACAGAGAAAAGAAGAAACAGAAATGAAAGGAAGAAAGAAAGAAAGAAGAAAAGAAGGAAATAAAAAAGAGAGGAAGAGAAAAGGAAGAAAAGAAGAAAAAGAATGAAAGAAAGAAAGAAAGAAAAAAATTAAAAATAATTTTTTTTAAAAAGACAAAAGCAAGTCGAAAATATCTAAAAGAAACCAGGGAAAATTAAATTAAAGAAACAAAAATATTCTAAAAGAAGAAAGAAATTAATAAATGAAAGAAAAAATTGAACGAAAAGTAAGAACAAAAACATTTTAAAGGGAATAAAGAAAGAAAGAAAGAGAGAAAGAAAGAGAAGAAAGAGAAGAGAAGAGAAGAAAGATAAATAAGAAAGAAATATACTAAAAGGATTGACAAAACAAATAAAGATAAAGAAGAAAGAAAATATCTCAAAATATTCAAAAAGAATAGATGAATGAATGAATGATAGAAAGAATAATCGTATGAAAACAAAGAAAAAAATTAAAGTAATGAATAAACAAAGGTAAAACCAAACAAAAGGAAAAACAAAAAACAAAGGGAAATTAAGAAAGAAAGAAAAAAAGAAAGAAAGAAAGAAAGATGAATATTTAAAGGAGGTGAGTGAATGATGTAATTAAAAGAAAGTAAGAAAGAAAGAAATATATATAAGGAGAAGCACGAAATTGAAAATTTAAAAGAAAGAATAAAGATATATATATATATATATATATATATATATATATATATATATATATATATATAGAATAAATAGGTATAAGAAAGAAATATGTATACGAGAATAAATATATATAAGAAATAAATGAATATGTATAGAAATATAAGAATATATGAATATATATATATATATATATATATATATATATATATATATTATATAAAGAATAAAATATATAAGAATAAAGGAATATATATATTTTATATATATGTATATATATATATATATATATATATATATTGTGTGTGTGTGTGTGTGTGTGTGTGTGTGTGTGTGTGTGTGTGGAGAAAAAGAAATCGAAGATTTAACAGAAACAAAAATATCTAAAATGGACTATTCTTTAGTCTAAGGAAAAGAAAGAAAGAAAGAAAGAAAGAAAGAAAGAATTAAAAGGAACCTTTAAAAAAGAAGAGAAAGGGAATGGTTGAAAACGGGTCCGAAATTCGCGAAACTGCAAACGAAAGAGACAAAAAGGGTGGAAAAGAAAGGAACCTTTAAATTAACGAGAGGGGATGAAATCGGCTCCAAAATGGCCGTCGAGGGAGTTTGATCGGCTAGGAAGGAAGGAAGCGCGCCTGTTTAACAGAGCAAACTAGGTTAACAGATATGAGGGGGAGGGCTATTCTCTCTGTTAGATGCAGTCAAGAGAAAGTGAATTGAACATTATGGTGAGATCGTGCAGAAGGACTGACTTAATAACGATGGATTGATGCAGAAATATACTTGCATATGAAAATCAATTTTCAAATAAGTGCATTCAGGCAACACCAACATTTATGGTTTTCAAAACTTATTATATATATATATATATATATATATATATATATATATATATATAGGGATAGGTAGGTACGAAGTGACCAAGATAGATAGATAGATAGATAGATAGATATGAACAGACAGAAATAGATAGATAGATAGAACAGAATGTGATAGATTGATATAACTGAACAGACTAAGATAGATAGATAGACAAAGTGAGAGAGAGAGATAGGTATAAACAGACTGACATTGATAGAGAGAGAGAGAGATATGATCAGATTAAGATAGATGGATAGATAGATGGATAGATAGTTAGGTACTAGAATAGATAGATAAATAGATAGAGATACTACATTAGAAATAGATAGATAGATAGATAGATAGATAGATAGATGGAGAGAGGGAGAGAGATAAATAGATATAAACAGACTGACATAGATAGATAGATATATATGATCAGATTGAGATAGATGGATTGATCGATATGAACAGACTGATATAGATAGATAGGTAGATAGATACGAACAGACTGAAATAACAGACTGATATATATATATATATATATATATATATATATATATAGATAGATAGATAGATAGATAGATAGATAGATAGATAGATATGAACATACTGAAATAGATAGATAGGTATATAGATACGAACAGACTGAAATAATAGACTGATATATATATATATATATATATATATATATATAGATAGATAGATAGATAGATAGATAGATAGATAGATAGATAGATATGAACATACTGAAATAGGTAGTTAGATAGACATGTGAGGTATAATTGTATTGATATCTATGCATAAATATATAAACTCATTATAAAGTTACGATCATCACTTTCGTTCGTTTCCCCTGGAGAAACCATAAGAGAAATTGTAACACTCACTAACGCTTGCTGAACTGATTGCATGTATAACAGTTAAATGATCTGTTTTTGTCTTCCGGCTAAAGGCTTATTCATACAGAGAGCAAACGCCCATTATAGAGGTCTTCATATCATGTGTCCTTTTCTTTACCCACTGTAGATATCAGGTCTTCCGAAAGTTCTCTCTAAGAGTCTTTACCTCACAACACTGGCCAAAGAAATATTATCAGGTGGTTGGAATTTGGAATTGACTTACTCTTAGACAGGTTCCCCGACTTAGACTAGAGAACCCCGTTTGTCCGGCTATTTTTCTTATTGTTGTGAATGAGGAAGAATATATATAGGTAGGTCGTTGATTGGGTTTGTGGCAACCCTTGATGCACCAATTCTTTCCTGTCGACAGTGCCAAAAAGTGTGGATGGTCCAACGCAAGCCTTCACCACTGTAAACAAATCACTTTGTGGGTGTTCATTATGTGTGTGAACCCTCATGCGTCGAAAATCGACGAGAGAGTCCATAATATATATATATATATATATATATATATATATATATATATATACAAGGTATATTTCTCAACAGAACCTCACAAAGATTAGATACATATTTTTCCTCTCCAATATCGTATATAATAATTTTATTAATTCAATGCTTCAATAAAGAGTCCAGTAAAAATGAAGAAGGCTTTTACGTTAGGGACCTCTCTTAAAAATGTTTCTCTTTTAAGAGAGGTCCTTTGGAAAATAATTTTTCATTTATTCCATTCATTTCATTCATTTTTATTCCATTCATTCATTCCATTTTTACATTAATTCTTAACTAAATAATTTAGAAGCATACACGAAGTCTTATATCATATTATATATTGTATTATATATAAGGTAAAAATATATAAGATATAGAAAAACAATTGTAAATA
>CM042143.1:84972676-84997676 GCA_023376005.1 Doryteuthis pealeii | reverse complement strand
TGAAGACAGGGAAGGGATTTACTTGTGATAGGGTACATAAAAAAAATCTGGATCATTAGACCATCTGCTTGCGCACAACCAAACTACTTGTAGAAATGGCCTTATTCTGTGAAGAAGTGGCAATCACCATATATATATATATATATATATATATATATGTGTGTGTGTGTGTGTGTGTGTGTGTGTGTGTGTGTGTGTGCGTGCGTGCGTGTGTATGTGTATTTTTCTCTGTGTGTAATATGAAACATCCTTTCACCTGGTTAAAAATTAATTGCCTTTAAACGGCTTGCTCTTATTAGTTACTGGCATTAAATATCACACAGAGGTTGAAATGCGGTTAAACAAAGCTCAATCTTATTACGGAGGAAAAACTCGCCATATCAACCTAAAATAAACTAAGGAAATTATTAAACCAAAGAACTGAAATTCTGAGGGCATGTAGATATAAAAAAGTATGGCTCCTTAGCCAATAAAACATAGTTATCACACAAGCTTTTTACGAATTTTTAATTTTTAACCTTTTATGCTAATTTCTACTCCCATAATAAAAGACGTTTGTACATTCAGTCAGAATTATCCTGATGAACCATTCAGGTGTAACCTAGGTAGATAGTATCTGACTAATTTAGGTCCTTTTAGTCCTGGTGACAATTACTGGCACCGATAAAATTTCAGTACATAAAGTAGAAGACAAAAACAAAAAAAAAGGAACGAATCTAGTGAAATAGATTTGGTCTATTGACAACTCATGGTTGATAAAGAACAGAAAATGATACAATAGATTTATATAAATTGGCTGTTTCTCATTTATTTCTGATTATATAATAAAAAAAGAAAGGACGTCCTTAATGGGGACAAGGATAATACATACACACACTCACACACACACACACACACACACACACACATATATATATATATATATATATATCCAAAGATTGAGTGAAGAAATTTTCCTTACAACGTTGTTGTTTTTCAGTTGTCGTAATTTAAACAGCTCAATGTGTGCTCTTATTGTCAGAGTCACAGAACAAAATAATAATAGGTAAAATAACAAAGAAGATTTAGGTGGAAAGCATAATAGACTATTTTAGCGAACCGAGAAATATATATATATATATATATATATATATATATATATATATATATGAATTTGAAGCATTGTGTGTATATAAGTTTGGCGGTTGGTTTTGAAGGGTATTTGAAGAATAAAAATCCTTTCATCAGAAGATTTCTGAAAGTGCGGAGCTCCTAAAAGCACATGTTCGCTGTTCTTAAAATCTGACGAAGGGATTTTCATCCCGAAATATTAAGAAAACAAATCAAGGGTAAACGAACAACATCATAGTTACATACGTTTTTATTTACACTTGCATTGTAATAGAATTCAAAAACAATCGCAAAACATATATATATAATATATTATATAATATATATATATATATATATATATATATATATTATATATATATATATATAAGAGATTTATCCAAAACTTGGTAGTAAGGGATGATTCTATATGTGATTTCTAAGATACACTGTATTAATATTGATGATCCAGTATGTATAAATACAGCGAATCTTAAATCACTGAAGAGAGCTCAATGTATAATAAACTATTTAGATTATATATATATATATATATATATATATATATATATAATCTAATATATATATATATATATATATATATATATATATATATATATTTAAAGAGAGAGAGAAGAGAAAAGCAGAGAGGTAGAGAAGGATAGGATTTTGGATAGTTGATTGTGCCTATGTTGCATCGGTTAGCTGTTATTTCTCTGCAACTTGTTATACAGTTGTGGTTTGCACATTCTTTTCTCCCTTGACAAAACTCGAATGCTAATGACTCGACATCTGGCAAAACTATCTGGGACTAAGCAAAGGCCTTTTTTTCTAATTTATTAGTGGACATAGGCATCCTCGGCAGAAAATCAAAGTTGTGGCAATTTTGTTTTCCATTTTATGAATTGATACACAATCTCGTGACCAATAAACTAAGCCAAGCTTATGAATAGCTACACCGATGATTTGTTGGTTGGTTGGTTGTGTTTTACGGCATGTCAACCCATTGGGTCATTTTATGCCGAAGACATTTTTTAAACTCATTTCTTTTCTATTTAACCCATAGATGGAACCCTAACAGTTACTACCACGCCGGGTCAGAGTGAATTGGGAGTAATGGTCATGAAGATGTACTCCACATTCCTCGAGCTGAAGAATTGGAACTTCCTCATCAGATAGAATTTAACGTCATACGTACGATAATAAGACCTTCAGCCACCGCCTTCTAGCACATATATGGTAAAAAAGGTTTGGTATTGCCATCAGGGCAATATGGTTGGAACAATCATATAAGTACTAGGGCTTGACGTGACAAGCTGATAGATCGAGGGGTCTCTCCGACCACCCGTCTCACTTAAGTAAGGACCAAAGTGGAGTGTTGCCTTTCATGGACTGCTCAGCCACCAGGGTTCCATTCTTAAGTATCATGGTTGGCCACCCACGGCCATCAGGTGGACCCATTTGGCTAGCCGGGTTATCTTAGTCGGTAGAGTATTCGGCTAGAAACCACAAGGTTCCTAGTTCAATACCAGCCCTCGCCAACTCAGTGTATGAGTAGCACATGGATCTGTGCGGTAAAGTAAGGACGCAAAAACAATCTCCTTGGTCTAGCGCTAGTGAAAAGGGGATAGACTCCCTCGCTGATTGGCTGATACTGACTTTAGGCCGCCCCGACGACTTTACTTACTTTACCTTTTCTGCAGATGTGCATCGGTGTATTCTAAAACCCCTGCTGACAGGACTGGTGATTTGTTTATAGTGGTGAGGAAAGCATGTGTAGAACCAGACAACTATTTGGAAAGAACTGATGACAGAAGAATGGTACCTCTGAGTCTCATAGATTCTCAGACAAACAAATCAGGTTTTAAATTCAGTATTTCCTTTACCGACTGATTATTCCTGTTTGGATAAATATTTATTAGTATCATTTATGTATAATAATAGTTGTTGTTATCGCTTGTCAATGGGCTGCCATTAATAATAATACCTACTTACATTTTTCTGATAGGCATAGGTAGGCTAGGTTGAAATATTTTGGACGTGGCTGACTTTCTCTATGAGTGGCAGGAAGAGGAAAAGATTTTCAAGTGGACATGTTAGCTGACTTCATGCGTGAATAAGCGAACAGCATCAAATTATGTTATGGGAGTCTTCAACTATTTCACAAGAACTCGATCTGATTAGCAGAATTCTCCATTTCAAATGGCTCGCATTTCGACATCCTCCTCCTCCTCCTCCTCCTCCTCCTCCTCCTATTCCTCCTTCTTCTCTTATTCCTCCTCCTCCTCCTTTTCTTCTCCATCTTCTTCTTCTTCTTTATTCGTCTATCTCTTTATTCTTACGTTTCGTCCTTCTTTCTTCCTAGCTCCGTTCGTCCGTCGTTATTGTTCCCTTATTATTTCTTTACTTTCTCTTATTCTTTACCAATCGCTCCCCTCCTCACACAAACTCTCTCTCTCTCTAAATAAATAAATAAATAAATAAATAAGGAAAATTAATTCTAATGTAAAAAAAAATAGTATTCTGATGACGCTATCCTTATAGAGAAACATATCAATATAATGTTCCGTATGGGTTTCTGTTTTTCTTATATTCCATCGGATTTCATTTAAAACCTTAATCGCCCCCTCTCTCTCTCTCTCTTTATCTTCCTCCCTCCCCCTCTCTGTCTCTTCCTCCCTCCCCACACACATTCTCTCTCTCTCTCTCTCTCTCTCTCTCTCTATATATATATATATATATATATATATTTTCTCCCTTTTTTTCAATATCCTGTGAAAAATATAGTCCTGTCAAAATCCACGGTCTACATCAGCAAAATGAATATTTAATCAGATTTACTTTTTAATAGTGTTTAAAGAGTGTGATAGAAGTGATGCTGATTATTAACTCACACACACACGCATATATATATTATATATATATATATATATATATATATATATATATATCATCATCATTGGCAATTCAGTCTCGAAAGACTATGATAAAAGTTTTTGTGTGCCCCTGAGGTTGCAGCGCCTCCTGTGACTATGAAGTCCTATGTTTGAGAAACATTCTCGACCACAGATTTTGCATTTGTAGGTTGTCCCTGTAGATGATGATGTTCCGATGCTTTGTTGCCGTTGCTTTCTTATGGACCTCTTAGCTTCATGATGTTGTATCAGGGTGAATTCTGACATGTACAGGCCTCTATGGAGATTCTGCCGCCACCGAGGGCGGTCTTGAGCCAAATTTTCCCAGCTGGAAGGGACAATGCCAAAGCACCTGAGATCATTTTTGCAGACATCCTTGAATCGCTGTAGGGGGCGACCAATCTGTCTTTTACCAGATGTTAGCTATATATATATATATATATATATATATATATATTGATAATATATTTAGCTATAAGTAAAGGGTGCTCAATACCATTGATAGAGCATGTATATCCAAATTAAGGTAGTAATTTTAAATTTTCTTTGAAAATCGCATAGTTAAGAAACTGATAGTTATCAAACACTGTTGACTTTCTTAATATATATATATATATATATTATATATATATATATATATATATATATATATTGTCATCCACATACAGCCCTGTTTCGACGTATCACATCTCTTTAGAGCGGTTAGATTTTACAAACTGCTTCATGCTGGGATCCAAACTCGACCGATCAGGCCTCTAAGCACTGGGTTATTTGCACAGCCACTAGTAAAAAGGGAATTCTACTGATAAATACATATATATGTAACGGCTACTAAAGAGGGCTCTATCTGTATAAGGAGAGCCTTGCAATTCTAGTATAAACAGCTGCCGACAGTGAATTTCTCATCCAGAAGCTCAATCCACCAGTAGTGAGAGCATATACAGTCCTGTTTCGACGTATATATATATATATATATATATATATATATATATATATATATAATATATATATAGTGTGAGATGGTCACTGTTTCAGCTTTTGCTGGAATGGTGTACCATCTTCACCTGATGATTGCATCGCATGAAACCAATATGGTTGTGAATGTTCCTTTGTCACCTAATAAATAGATATGTAAAACCTTTATATATTTATCTTATTATATAATATATATATATATATATATATATATATATATATATAATGAAGTTTGCTGTATCTATAGATAGATAGATGGAGAGAGAGAGAGAGAGAGAGAGAGAGAGAGAGAGAAAGAGAAAGAGAGAGAGAGAAAATTTTTGATTGAAATCCGATGGTATGAGAAAAAAGGAAACACATATGGAACATTAGATTGATATGTTTCTCTATAGGGATAGCGTCATCAGAATTAATTTATTATTCCACAGTTTCTCTGCCCCCCCCCCTTTATCCAGTTCACTTCTACTTTTTGTTCTTCTCTGTCAAAATTGAATACAAACCAAATCTCAGCACAAACAATTCTCTGGCTGAACCGTAAACCAGGCCCGCTCACCCCGCTCAACCCATCCACTTTAGATTGTCTCCCCCCCCCCGCGCTTTTAGTTCTGAAGATTACAATTCTTAAGCTTCGCTAATCACTTATCACAAATGCCGATGCTTAACTCGCAGAATTTTGGCCAATTGGTATGTAATTTGGTCTCATTATGTCTTCGAAGGAATAAGCTATTCTTATACTCCAATAGAATTATAAATCGACCCGGAATTGGACACTAGGGTCAAGAAGCGCAAACTCATACGCGCATGCTAGGGAAAATACACTCACACACACATACACACACACACACACACACATACACATACATACACATACACACACATTCACATACACATAGTCACAAGAAAATAAACATGTATATACGCGTAAAGGAAGGAATAATCAATATCTTTTAGAAATGATCCAACTGTTAATAATAACAACAGCCTACCTAGGGAATGGTGCATAATTCCTTTTCAAAATACTTTCCAGACATTACGGTCAAATATCACTGAAAATAATAGTGATATTTGACTGGGCCAATATATAAGAATTTATTATCTATTCGTAAAATACACAGAGCGAATCTGGAAAAGAGGTGGCCTAATAACATGCCAGGTCTACCGATGGAACAGATATAATGTTGCGAAACCCGAAATCTGTAAGGATACTGGTGTAACATCATTAATTGTCCTCTTTTGATGCATCTCGGTTATTTTTTATAAGACTAAATATCACTGAAAATAATAGCTATTAGTAAACTTTTATTATAAAATACAATAATGACTTATCAGAGTTGATAGTATTGATGGCTTATTTACTTCTGTTACATTCAATACCCGATATATCAAAAAGTTCAGTTAGGATCCCATCTATGGTTAAATAGATAACAAAAAATGAGTATTAGAAATTTGTTTAAAAAATTGATTTTAAAAAATAATGAATACCCAACAAGAATGAGTAAAATAATGTCTCCAGCATAAATAACCCAACAAGGGTTGACATGCCGTAAATTCCAACCAACCAACCAAGCGAAAAGTTCTGGGTGATTAAATAACGCACACGCGAACCAAATCTAAAACGAATGTGCTATGCAAAAGTGAGGGTCTATGTAGGTATATTCAGGGGGGACTACTTTGAAGAACTAAATCCATCCCATTTTGCGTCGTCACTTCTTATTACGGCCAAATCACACTGAAAACACCGGTTCCCACTAGATTACTGAAGTTAAGCAGCGATGTGCCTGTTCAATTCTTAATTAGGTGACCACTTAGGCAACAGCTGGTATTGTGAGCAACCCTAGTCCATTGTTTATCAAAGTCACTTGATTCGACATTAAATCACCCGAAAGAGGGTTGATATGACATAAAACAAAATCATCAGTGAACCTACCTCGCATCTCATACATTTATCCCAGCAACCATTCCAAATTTCAAAAACAGTTTGCAAATTTTCTTCGAGACTGTCATCACCTGTCTCATTGCGTTCTCCTTAATCTTGCCCACGGTCATAAGTTTCCTTTTCAGCGACAATTTTATATTTATGAAAAGATTAGAATTCGCAGGAAGCCAAGTATGCATCGGTCGGTAGAGTTGAACAAGCTAGGGGTGAATAAGAAGATAGATATGAAGAGATTGGAATAGAAAGATATGAAGAAATTGAAATAGATAGATAAATATGAAGAGACTGAGATAGATAGATAGATAGATAGATAGATAGATAGATATGAAGGGATTGGACTAGAAAGATATGAAAAGTTTGAGATAGATATATAGATAGAAAGAGACTGAAATATATAAATAGATAGATAGATATGAAGGGATTGGAATAGAAAGATATGAAGAAATTAAAATAGATAGATAGATAGATATGAAGAGACTGATATATATATATATATATATATATATATAGAGATATAGAGAGAGAGAGAGAGAGAGAGAGAGATAGGGAGAGAGAGGGAGAGAGAGATTGGAATAGAAAGATATAAAAAGATTGAGATAGATAGAGAAATAGAGAGAGAGAGATATGAAGAGATTGAGATAGATAGATAGATAGATAGATAGATATGAAGGGATTGGAATAGAAAGATATGAAGAAATTGAAATAGATAGATTGATAGATATGAAGAGACTGAGATAGATAGATATATAGATATGAAGGGATTGAAATAGATAGATAGATAGATATATAGATAGAGAGAGAGAGAGAGAGAGAGAGAGAGAGAGATAATAAGATTTCATATGTGACAAGTGAAATAAGATTTTGCTTTGTAGACTCAAAAGAAACAAAGATTTTCAGTATTTATAAATGAAATGAAAGACCTGAATCTAACTATAGACCAAATTACCTTTAAAGACTAAAAAACTGACTCTAAGTGAATAATCCCGATTTTTTACCGGTTTTATCGATCAAAAGCTGAACAAAACAACGAACAGATGACATAATCAAAATGGCTGAATTTTCCCAGACAGGTTATGCAATCTTTCGTATTTCTAATTTTGCATAGTCATTCACTGAATTGATTCAAATGTTTTGCTTGTTCTGCTCTGTTAGAGGAATTCCAAAATGTAGATCACCTTCAACCTTAACCCAGTTAAGTTTAAAGCGACCATAACAAAATTTTGTCCGGGATTCGCTCATTGTATTATCTATTGAACTATCAAGCAAAATTTGATGCATACTCAATGTGAATATCATAGCTCCACTATATATATATATATATATATATATATATATATATATATATTCTAACCAAGATTTATATATATATATATATATTATATATATATATATACTATATATATATATAATATCTTATTATAATGGAGATTGTGCGTTTTTCTGTCTGTAACCGAAACTATATTACTACTCAAGTCACAATTCCCTTTGTTATTTTCGTCACATTCTCCATGATTTATTTATATTTAAACCTCAATCATTAATAAAAATTGCTTCACCTTTTTATTAGTGTTGTCCATATCTTACATACAAATAACATGCAATTGTATTTATATATACAAAAGATAGTGGTTTACAGTGTGAATGGGAAGGCTAATTTGCATATTGATATTTTAAAATGTGATTTTATTAAATATGTGCTTAGTATTATGATTTCTAATTGTTAGGTTTTTATTTAATGAATATAAGCAAAATCTCTTCAATGAATCTTTAAATGAAATCCATTAACAAGAAAAAATAAGTGTAATTTTATTCTTTATTTCCTAATTTAACTAAATAGTTAAATAAGTAAAATTCAGCAATGAAAGACGGGAGTGATGGAAGAGTAAGTTTCATTTCTATTTTTCTATTATACCCCCACTCTGTTACATATCTTTTTATCTGCCTTCTTATTAGACTTTCTAATTTAATACAATATTTCATTACATTAAAACTTAAATACTTGCACCCGGAGGGTGCATATATTGCTAGTATATATAATATATATATATATAGATATATTTATATTCTAACCAAGATATATATATATATATATATATATATATATATATATATATATATATATAATACAAATACCTCCGCACGAATAAGATTTGATACTAGGTCAATTTCTCAGGCGGAGTTTAACAGGTTTGAACTCTCCAAGATTGGTTGCCTAGCCAAGGTTAAAGAGCCCAGTCTGTCTTACTATTTACCCATAAATGGGAGAATAGTTGGATGCATGCCTTCCCCAAGGGTATTAGCACTATATGAAATGCAAAGAGCCTTGTCCAGGATTTGAATTCGTCTCGTCGTGCCCATTTCTGACGACTGTAACCATTACACCGCCCTCCACTAAATGTAGTGTCACTTAATGTTCGTTACCGACTGAGTAACTCTCTGGGAGAGATTCTATTCCTTGTGAGATCGACAAGTTACATCAAGTCTGCGTAAATAGTTCTCTAGATATAAGAATAGAATTAAACAGACTAACTTCCTTCGTATACTCAGTTTGATTCTCAGTTTATAATAAGGGGATAGACTGCAAACTTACCTCAGTTATCTAGGGAATTGGGTTCGATCTTCACTGGATGCCTTACAAATATAGTCTCAAGCTTACACAAAGAATAATAATTGGTTTGGTTGGTTGTTGGTTGGTAAGTGTTAAGTTTTTAAATGCCATCCTTGGCCATTTGAAAAGGCTAAAAGAAAGTCATATGTTATGGAATCCTTTGGTAAGCTTATAAGTCCTATCCTACGTATTGGTAAAGGTCCAGTGATTTAATTCTATGTCCGTCGTCCATGAATGTCACAGCAATTATGACCAGTAGGGTCGGTTTAAGTATTGTATCAACCTCAGAGTACTGCCAGTAATTGGCCAAGCCGGGCGGTCGGAGAGGCCACCTCTGATCAATCGGCTGGTCACGCCAAGCCCAAGCACCTATATGATTGTCCCAACCTATTGCCCTTATGGCAAGCCCCAACCTTTTTATCATATGGGTGCTAGAAGGACGTGGCTGAGGGTCTTCATGTCCTGGGAATGACGTTATCTGATGGTGAGGTTACAGTTCTGTAGGTCTGGGGAATGGGGAGCATCCCTTCATCACTATTGCTCCCAGGTCCACTATGACCCGAAGTGGTAGTACCTGTCAGGATCCCAATATATTTATAAAAAAATTGAGTATCCACTTAAGAATGAATTTATTTCAAAACTTTATTGGCATTAAATGACCCACTGAGGTTGATATGCCACAAACCAAACCAAAGACGTTATTGTTTTATTCATTTTTGATAAGTCCTCATTAAAAAAAACTCAATTTCTTTAAACACATTTTTAAAACTCATGTTTTTCTATTTAACCCACAATAAGACCCTAAAAGTTACTACCAATCCGGGGCAGATTGGTGCTGGCTTTGGTATTAAATAATTAAACCACCTGTTGTCCATGGGTGGCGACCCGTGATACTTTAGGATGGAACCATGGTGAGTGAGCAGTCAATGACTAGCAACCCTCCACGTTAAACGGATGGTGAAGTTCCAGTTCTAGACCTCTGAGGAATGTAGGGCATCCATTCATTACCATTACGTTTTAGTCCATTCTAATCCGGAGTGGTAGTACATGTTAGGGTGCCATCTATGGGTTAAATAGAAAATAATAAGTTTGAAAAAAATTAACTTAAAAAAAATTGAGTACCCATCAAGGATGAATAAAAAAAACGCATTCGGCATAAAATAACCCAACAAGGGTTGACATGCCGTAAAACCCAACAAACCAACCAACATCAAGATAGATAGATAGATAGATAGATATGAAGGAATTGGAATGGTTCCGGTCAAGTTAGATTCCTATTTTATTGGTTGCCCATGTCAATTTAAAAAGAACACATCACTAACTTTCCCAATTCTATTTTTTGATAAACTAGATTCATAGTTTTTTTTTTTTTTTGTGGTCACATCAACAAAACCTCGAACCCTGCACCAGAGAGTTGGAAAAAGTGTCAAAGCAACTGAAGCGAACCCGATCTTCCGCGGTCCAATGGAGATTTTTTATGGCCTTGGTGACACACAATAACCCATACCGTATTGTCAATAATAGGACCCTGGTTACTCATGGAATGTATTTACGCGGTACAATGCGTTGACTAATGGGTGAAGGGGTTCCAGAGTTGAATTGGGGTGGAATTTGGTGTAATGTTTCTATTTTATAGCTGATTACAATCTTTATCAGTTCCGCTCTTACGCCACCTGTTGGTGTCGCTTATGAATTCAAATATCCGTATTTAACCAGCCTCAGCGACACAACGTCAATTGTTAAGCAATGATTTAGGGCTTAATAGTTCATATATATATATATATATATATATATATATATATGTGTGTGTGTGTGTGTGTGTGTGTGTGTGTGTGTGTGTGTGTGTGTGTGTTAGAGAAAATGTTTGGTTGATTTAGAAGCATGAAAAATGAAGATCAGAAACAAACAATTTTTTTTTTCTGATATTTATTTTTTAGGCCTCAGGATGAGGGGTTCATACCTTTCCCAAAGGTATCAGTCCGAAAATAAGCTTAATAGCGCGACTAGACTTCAAACTCGCTAACTACGACGTCGCAGTCCTGCACGTTAGCCACTACGCCAGAAGTAAAATTAATTTGGACATACATCAGCAATACTCACGATTATTATAAAGATCTTAGGCGGAAGGCCGGCAAGTAACACAAGGAAGATTTCTTATATACATCTGATCCAGTCTGATGTGCACAGTCTTTACGAGACTGTGTTCATTAATACACTTCAAAGCATTAAACCTACCATTGGAGAACTGAACTTAAAATACAAAATAGAAGAGAACATGTTGTGCTGACCCGACTTCACATAGGCCACACCGACATCATCATTTACTAGAGGACACAGAATCCCCAATAAGCACTACATGCCAAGATAGATTTACGGCGAAACTGTTAGAGTGTATAGACTTTGATCTAGTGCAAACAAAATACTACCAATCAAGTAATTTTTTTTTAAATACATGAAAATAAGACCATCCAGGATTTTACGTTTCTACTAAAAATATGAGTAATTTAACAATAGTTCATGTACATATATACATTTGTTTTCTACCAAACTATCTACGAATCTATCTAAATATATATATATATTTGAATAATATTTAATATTTAATAATATTGAATAATTTATAAAATAAATAAATAATAATTATAATATTAATATATTAATATTAATATATTAATGCAATCATTAATATATTAATATATTTAATGATATTTAGATATTAATATATTAATCGATTAATAAAAATTAATTTATTAATGCAATCATTAATATATTAATATATTTAATATTAATATATTAATGATATTTAATAATATTTATATATCGTATAATTCATATATACATTTGTTTTCTACCAAACTATCGCTACGAATCTATTTAAAAACTTTGTCGGCATTAAATGACCTACCGAAGTTGATATGCCGTAAAACAAAACAAACTTTACGAGGCAGTAGCTGTAATTCTTGCCAAACCTTGCCTGTCATAATATCCTGGCTTATCAGTGACGTCTTCCATGACAGTTAACGTAACCCTACCCTCTCCTCTCCAAGTTATAGATATGAGAATCCTTAGATAGGTGGATGAGTGTGTGTGAATCTTGGGAAAAGAATAGCAAAGACAGCTTAAAACAATAAATCTCATAACCTAATTATGATAAAATGAATTCATGTTTCTTGTGTGTGTGTGTGTGTGTGTGCGTGTGTGTGTGTGCGTGTGTATGAGAGAGGGAGAGAAAGAGAAAGAGAAAGAGAGATGGTGAGTGTGTATGTGTGTGTGTCCATGTGTGTGAGAGAGAGAGATAGAGAGAGAAAGAGAAAGAGAGAGAGAGAGTGTGTGTGTGTGTGTGTGTGTGTGCGTGTGTATGTGTGTGTGTGGGGGTGAAGAAATATGACAGAAAAATATAAATATAAATTATTGAATTTATCAATTCATATGATGACATCTTTCGTTTATTCAGTTTCAGCTGATACTCTGACATGTTTTTAAAAATGCAAAACAGAAATTGTTGATTAAATGGTCACCCATCTAAGTATTGAACATGCTCAACGCTGCTTAACTTCGGTAAAATAGTGGGAACCGGTACTTTCAACGTGACTTGACCGTAATCTATGGTTTAGAATATTTTTTTATGCCGGGCAGCGCCAAGTTATTCTGCTAGCATTTAGTATCAGTATCTTATTTTATTTCGCATAATTTGATAATAAGTTATTAATTAGCTGACTTTCTTTTTCTTTGATGTTTGTCGGAAGGGATAAATAAACGTATTTTTTGTAATAGGGCTGTTTTGTTTGTTTGTCTTTTGAAAAAAAAAATGGTTTTAAAGAAGGAAATCATTTGTCGACCAAGCAATTAAAAGTTAGAAACCCGAGCTAGAATTTCGCCAAATGCGATTTTTCACAAACGAACGAAAAACATTTGGAATTGTTCATTCGATACTGTAAACATACTTTTATCTTGTTTTTGCAAAAAGAAGATCAATCACAACAATGACAACAACAACATCAACAATCACAACAACAACAACAACAGTAGTAGCAACAGCAGCAGCAGCAGCAGCACATAATGAGAAGATCAACAAAAGATGCAGCCAAAATATCAAACCATAAAAGAAGAGGATTCAAAGAAAATGGCGGTTGATTTTTTAAAAAGCGGGAAATTATATGGCAACATGAAAACAGAGGATAAAAAGATGCTGACAAATAAGTGGATAATTAAACAAAAGTTAAACAAGGAAATCCAGGTACAAGTCCTGTAATCTGACCTCAAATCGTCTGATCACTTTTTAATCCGGCTAAAATGAAAATATTTTATTCAAACTTTTATTAATTGCTTGAATTTCTTACAATTGGACGTACATCAAACTATGTAGTTTGATTAGACGCATGTGTAGTGTAATGTTTTTTCTATGTAAGTTTGATTCTCACTGGATATCCCTATAAGCAAGTAAAGTCGATGACGTGGCCTATTGTCGATATCAATCGGACAGCGAGGGAGTCTATCCCCTTTTCACTAGTGCTAGACCGTGTGATCTGCCGGTACTGACAAATTTACTTACTAAGTCCGGTATTCTGGGTGAGGTAAGGTGATCCATCTGTTTTTCAAAATCATAGAGAATTTTAAACGTTTAATTATCAAGATGCCATTTTGTTGTATGGTGAAAATTTAGTTTCTTGCACAGTCCCAGTTGATCACCTTCCCAGCCTAGTTGTATTCTCGTTGTGCTAGTTTGCATATCATTTACTCCTTTTGAGTTTTCACATCAGCATTAGCTGATGGTCTTACACTGGAGTCTGAGTGACAGCAAGTCTCCTCAGGTCTCCAGGACTCTTCTGAGTATTCTGGCAGATTGCAGCAGTGCAGTGTTCTGAATGGTTTCAATCCTTCCTTTGATATCCAAACTTTCCAAACCCTTTTCTATTCCTTTTGGGACTGTTCCAAGTGCACCAACCACAATTGGTATCACTTTCACTTTCATGTTCCATAACTTTTTCAGTTCTTTGGCAAGGTCCAGATATTTGTCAATTTTTTCATTTTCTTTAACTTCACCTTGTGATTTGCTGGCACTGCAAAATCCACCAGTTGACAAGTTCTTTCTTTTTTTATCAACACTAGGTCTGGTCTTCTTGCTGGGATAAGGTGATCCGTTTTTATTTCAAAGTCCCAGAGAATTTTATGCGTTTCGTTCTCAAGAACAGATTCTGGTTTATGCATATACCATTTTGTTGTGTGGTCAAAATTTGATCACCTTCCCAACCCAGTCGTGTCTAGTTTTGTATTCTCGTTGTGCTAGTTTGCTACATTCGCAGAGTATATGGTTTACAGTCTCATCTCTATTACTACAAAGTCTACATTTACTATTTTGTTGGGTCTTATCAATTTTCGCTATTATTATTATTATTATTATTATTATTATTATTATTATATAACATTGATGACTAACAGATCAAAAGGTAGCGTTTAATATACATTTCTTGTAGACACTTATCTAGTTTCTTCGGAAACCTATGGCCAATGGCTTCGGTCATTGGACCTGTAAGATATTAATATCACCGTGATTCCAGGGGACTAATCCCTACGCAAAACCTTTGATTTTAAGGGACAGGACTAGGTTTATTGCCCAGTGCCTGGGGCGCCTCAAGAGAGTATTTTCGAGGGGATTCACACAAATTTTAGACACTAGCCAGGCATTAGCTTCGATTTGTGCGTGGTTCCTCACTATAATGATCCTCGTGTTCAACTGACATGTTGTGATGTCAGTAAATACTTAGATCCCTTGTAAGTAAAAGTAAGTAAAGTCGTCGGGGCGGCCTAAAATCGGTATCACCCAGTCAGCAAGGGAGTCTATCCCCTTTTTACTAGCGCTAGACCAAGGAGATTGTTTTGGCGTCTGAGCTGGAGCGCAACACCTACCATCAGCTCCTTACTTTACCACACAGATCTCTGTGCTACTCATACGCTGAGTTGGCGAGGACCGGTATCGAACTAGGAACTTTGTGGTTTCTAGCCCAAACGCTCTGCCGACTGAGCTAACACTTCCCACTGAGTGCCCTCTTGGTTGAAATATTTTATATATAAGGTGTGCTACAATACACCACTTAAATGTATAGACTGGGCGAGGTCACGTGGTTTATTTCTCCGCCAATTAACAACCATAATGTGTGGCTGATTGACTACTTAATCACAGATACTGAACAGACGTCCATTTGCAATCATTGACGAAGGACTTGTAATACTGAGGAGCACCAGGGAACAACCAAATGATACTTTACCAAGGATTTCCACTGGACAAGCGCTCTTGCTTGAAGCATAAAGGATGGCCCATAAAATCGTAACACTCTTATTGTAGACTTAAATCGCATTTAAGTAAGATTAGCTAATGGAGTTTGTATTAATGCAGTCGCCATTATTGTGGTAAATTTAATCCTCAGTCTTACGACGCCCATGGCCTTGAGCCAAGTTAAGCTAATGTTTAGTAAATACTTATTGCAAAGAAAGATTGAAAGAAAACAGGAAAATGGTGGGTCTGGGTAGCAGGAAGTTGGTATGGAGTGGGAGATGGGTGGCTGGTCACAAAAATAAAGAGAGAGAGAGGGGGTAGAGAGGGGGGTAGAGAGGTCGGAATTTCTGAAAAGGATGACTCACTCCACAAGAAAAGAAAATATAAAACACTAATAATTCATTTCTCTTTTCAATGCTCTACACTTGAAAACATATTTCGCTTTTTACATGTTTAATTTCATTTTCTTCCTTTCATTTTTTTTCTCCCATTAGCCATTTTTTTCCTTCCAGAATGAAATAAATCTGGGAACTAACTTAGCGACAGTGACGAAGAAGAAGAAGAAGAAGAAGAAGAAGAAGAAGAAGAAGAAGAAGAAGAAGAAGAAGAAGAAGAACCATCCAATAATAAAAGCTATGCTTTTCTCTCACATCTTTCATATGGATTTATGGCCAATCAGATTCAAACATAGAAAACTAGAAATACAGACAGTGAAATAGGATCATACACGTTTCTATGTTATCCATACACATTTTTAAAAGACAATCTTATAAGAGATAGAGCTGAAAAGTTCTCGGCCTAATCAAAACGGGAATTATATTTTAACCATTTTAATAGGTTTTTCTTGTTTTCTTTTCTTATTGTTTTCCGAGTTAGCTCAGTCGGTAGAACGTTCGGCTAGAAACCACATGGTTCCTAGTTCGATACCGGCCCTCGCAAACTCAGCGTATGAGTAGCACAGGGATATGTGCGGTAAAGTAAGGAGCTGATGGTAGGTGTGGCGCTACACCTCAGACGCAAAAACAATCTCCTTCGTCTGGCGCTAGTGAAAAGGGGATAGACTCCCGCGCTGATTGGCTGATACCAACTTTAGGCCACCCCGACGACTTTACTTTTTGCTTTTATTGTATATTTTATCTTTTATTTTCTTATTGTTTTTTCTTGTTTTTATCGTTCTTTTTTGTATTGTTTTTTATTGTTTTCTTTCTTATTGTTTCTGTTTGTTTTTTCTTTTTTCTTTTGTTATAGTTTTTTATTGTTTTATTTTATTGATTGATGAATATTTATTTTAATGGCACCACAATTTTTTCCGGGATTATTTATTCCTAAAGGTTAGGGACACGCGTTCATTGTATATTTATATTTATCTTTTGTATAGTTGCTCAATAAGAGTTTTATTACTCTCAGTTGTGTGATATCATGTATTCCCATCTAATGCAAATAATGTGCACTCATATAATATCAAGTATTCCCGTCCAAAACAAATAATGTGCACTCATATGATATCAAGTGTTCATATTAAATATTAATTACATTAAATATTTTGTTACATCGTCATTATTAAGTTTTACTGCAAAAAATTGTTTTCAATAATTTCTTACAAGTACTGAGCAACTATGTTTGGGTTGTTGAGTACAAAAGCTTGAACAATATTCTACTTTTATTAAATGCTGATCAGCTAATTAAACAAAATGTTTAAAAAGACAAGAAAGAAAATTTCGCCTCTTTTTAAACATTTCGTTTAATTAGCTGATCAACATTTAATAAAAGTAGGATATTGTTCAAGCTTTTGTATAAATTAAGTTGTACCAAAAACTGTCGGCTGGGGCGTTAGAATGCACCGACTGCACCTCTGCAGAGGGGTAACCCCCCTCCCCTTTTGGGTCACCTGTTGGCCGTGGGTGGCGATCCGTGATGCTTAAGGATCGAACCCAGGTGGATGAGCAGTTCATGACTTGCAAAACTCCACTTTGGCCCTATCTTGGGTGGTCGGAGAGGCCCGCTCCGATCAATCGGCTGGTCACGTCAAGCCCTAGCACCTATATGATTTTCCCAATCCTATTGTCCTTATGGCAAGCCCCAACCCCTTTTTATCATATGGGTGCTAGAAGGCGGTGACTGAGGGTCTCCACGTCCTGGAAATGACGTTAAACTCTATCTGATGGTGAGGTTCCAGTTTTTGAGGTTTAGGGAATGTGGAGCACCCCTTCATCATCATTGCTCCCTGGTCCACTCTGACCCGGAGTGGTAGTACCTGTTAGGGTCTCATCTATGGGTTAAATAGAAAAATGTATTAATAAACAAAATTGTATTATCCATTAAGAATTGATTTATTTCAAAACTTTATCGGCATGAAATGACCCACTGAGGTTGCCGTAAAACAAAACAAAACAAACCAAACCAAAAAATTGTATATATATATATATATATAGAAAAGAAAATAGAATGTTTTTTTTTTTTACATCATAATATTTGAAACTGCACGCACGAACGTACCGGCGATTCACCACGGAAATAACCGAACGGTTTCAAATTTCAAATTCAATACAACATTCAGCGTTCTTTTATAGCGCGTTTCTTTATAACGTTCACGGTAGTGCCGTAATATATATATTAAAACACACGTAACTCCGAAACCTCCGAAGATGGGATTTTATCCCGAAAATTTAGGAAACGGGTAAATAAACATCAATTTCATCACCTATTGTTTTTCCATTGCATTGTCAATAGCCTTCTAATTTCTATTTTATTTTCTTAAACACATACATACAATGCTATGTCATCCACACCGTGTTTCGACGTTTACGTCTCATCAGTGCGGCTAGACTTAACAGCTACTTCTAGCCGGGGGCGAAAACCTAACTGACTTTTCATCAGTCCGAGCCCTTTCCTCTCGACCGTCCGTAGCTGTCAGTAAGAGATGAATATTTAACTGATAAATACATACATCGGTTGATGTATTTTACGATCACCAGAGTACTCTAGTCTTTCAACTACAGACGAGTGATGCTTTATGCTAAAGCGGTGAAAGTTCGTTGAAGTCCCCTCTAGAGAGCTCTACCGAGTTTTGGGAACATATATATAGTTTTTTTCCGACATGTGTACCGATATAAAGGGTGCACTCAACATTAACCAGGAATTATACAGGAAAATAAGTTTTAATGAAATTCTTTGTAGACCTGCTGCAGGCCTGCCATTTTGTGAAGATTCCTAGATGACAATACCTCAGAGACTCATGGAAAAGATTAAATTTATCGCGAAATATCTCGACAGGCGATTCCAAATATGTAATTCTCAATTTGAAAACATCTACATACACGTTCCCCACTCCCACATATACAGAAACACACGAACGAGAAAAATATATCTTTGATTGAAACCCGTCTATTTATAGCGCTACAATTAGATTTTATAATTAAGAATTCAGCTGATATGTATAAATTAATGTCTCTCCTCTTTAATGTAGATTCGGTTTTGGTAATAAAATCATTTGCATTCTGATGAAGGTTGCCCAATGGCGAAACAAACCAATCTTATTTTTCAATTGTTTTTCTTTTCCATTCCGTAAAATGTTATTCCAAAATACCACCTCTCACACACGCATATATATATATATATATATATATATATATATATATATCAGTCGGTAGAGCGTTCGGCTAAAATCACAAGGTTCCGTGTTCAATACCGGCCCTCGCCAACTCAGCGTATGAGTAGCACAGGGATATGTGCGGTAAAGTAAGGAGCTGATGGTAGGTGTGGCGCTCCACCTCAGATACAAAAACAATCTCCTTGGTCTGGCGCTAGTGAAAAGGGGATAGACTCCCTCGCTGATTGGCTGATACCGACTTTAGGCCACCCCGACGACTTTACTTTACTTACTTTATATATGAATATGTTTTTTTTTAAGTTGGGCGTTATTACGAAGCATTTAAAATTATATAAATGAATGAACTCGATATTATGGAGTATTGGATTCATTTATATTTTTATTATTATTATTTTTTAATAAATTTTCGGGTTCGTTAGATACCCTTTATCAAATGAATGCTATTCCTGTTTAACGGCTTTTTTTCTCTGTTGTTATCGACAGCGGCAGCGTCTGTGAAATATTTATAATAACGGAGAATTCCGATGTCTGCGTTCAATCCCTTCACGTGTGTTTGTAATTTTAGAATCCGTTTAGTTTCTGATTGTTTTCTAGATTGCGTTATTGGAAATGCGTGTTCTATTAAAATGCATTTGAGGTGTGTAAGGTTGTGTGATAGGGTGTTAAAATGAACTGCTATTGTACTATGCGGGGATTTGAGATTTATAGTGGATTTGTTGTTATTTAGTCTTAGTCTAAAGGATATTGATGTTTCTCCCACATATCCGCTATTTCTGCATGTGTGCAGTATATATAACATATGATGTTAGCGCTATCGCATGTTAGGTGTGGCGGATGGATTGTTATGTTTGTGTAGGGTATTTTTATTTCGGTTTCGTATGTAAGTGGCTGCAAATTTGGCATCTAAGCTTGTTGCCTATATATATATATATATATATATATATATATATATATATATATGGGTAAAAATTTTGAGAATTGCAGTCATAAGCGGATTCATCCTTAACAAGAAATCTTTGTTTTCACCAGAGTCTCATCAGAGGATTATCACAGGAAGAAGAACTAAGATGGAGAATGCTAGATAGTCGTAATGAGAAGAGGGCAAAAGAGTTTTTATGATTACCCGGGATCAGGTAGCTTCAAGCTTGAACCGTCGCTGATTATATATGGTAGACGAATTCCTTCTGCTTGCAGAATTCTGGTTTGAGCAATATTATGTATATTGCCTCCAGGACACAGAGCTGAAGGCGCACGAGCTAGGATGGTGAACTGTTTTTAAATGACTTTGAACATTTTGGAAATCACAATAACTTTCCCCCACCCTAAACAAATCAGGAACCGGAGTCCCTAAGTTGGTGTGATGCTGAAATCCAGTGCTACCCACCAACTCCTGCGACACTACCGCTGCCAAACTGCATTGTTCCTTATATTTCCTTTGGATCACAGCGGCAGTTTGGAGAGGGGGGATTTGCTGCTTGGGTAACAGCTCATCCTCAATATGAACCTGCTCAGGCTACTTACTTAGAAAATAAAATGGCCACTACTGCATCGTCTCCCGAAGACGGAAGGATGCCAACAAGAATTATGACTTTCTTGCGTTCTCTATCGTAGTTCTTTTTCTTGTAATGCTCTGACGAAACTCAGGTGAAATATATAAGAGAGAGAGGAGAGAGAGAGAGAGGGGGAGAGAGGGATACGTGTTTGCAAAGAAGAATAGGTAATCACATTGTAGGGTAATGGTTAGCAAGCTAGTCTCACAGATCCATTATTGAATAGTGAGTTCGATCTTCTCTGAATGCCCTATACTTGCGACTTTGTCTCATTCTACCCGTGCTTAACGGCTCGATTAAATATCTACGTCAGTATCTTAAATATTGTTGAATATTTACTACTTTTAATTCTCTGTAATAAAGTATGGGGTATCAAGCGTGGATTGAACTCGCTATTCGGTAATGAATCTATGAGACTAGTTTGCTAACCATTGTACTATGATGCGGCTCTTATGTAGGTAGAAATGAATCAGGTAGATTTTCCTTCTCCACAATTAACAGCGGGCTACATATTTCAGAAACATAGACGACCCTTTACTAAAATGGATGACATTTTATCCTTCTTGAGAGAAATAAAAAATATATCGAAAATTAGGAATCTGATACAAAATACATCTACGAAATACATTTATAAAAATTACACCAGTAAAGGAAAGTTAAGTACCAACTTTTATCTCACAGCGCATTAAATAACCCTTAGAGTTATTATGCCATTAAACAAACCAAACCGAACCAAACCAAATGAAGTTAAGGAAAATTATTTATACCAATCTGAAGATATCAAGAACTGAAAGCATAAAGACTTTTATCAAAATGACTTGTTTCGGCATTAAATAACCTGAAAAGGGTTGATATGACGTAAAACAAACCAAACAAAACATTATTTCAGAAATCAGCATAAAAAGTTATGGTTATTACCTGGTTATTACCGGACACTGATTTTTTTACCGCAACTCTTTTAACCACAAGGCCGATTCTCTCTCTCTCTCTCTCTCTCTCTCTCTCTCTCTCTCTCTCTCTCTCTGTGTGTGTGTGTGTGTGTGTGTGTGTGAAGCTATTCAGCATCAAAAAAAACAAACGTAAGTAAACACGGAATAACCCTGAAGTTATTATTAGAAATTATTATTTATAGGTGTGTCTGCAAAACATATTTTGTTCTTTCTTTCTTTTTTTTTTTTTTTCTTTGTCATTTTCACCGTTGACATTTTTGTGCTAAAGACTCGTCTGTCCAACTGTTTCGCTCGAAATAACAACGACGCTATTGTTTCGATACTTACTATTATAAGCTTCAAATGGCCTTCCAGTGATCGTCGGAATGTTCTGAAAGGATACATTGTCATTATTCTATAAGATATTCGGATGACTATCTATTATTAATATATATATATATATATATATATATATATATATATATATATATATAACACTCGTTTCTCTAAAATTTTTAGATGCGGCTTGATAATTTGTATTATTCGGACTATTGTCCTCATCTATATTGTTACAACATCTCGCTCGATGTGCCCCCGGCCTTCTTCAGGTACTCGAGAGCCTTCTCGAACTCGGGGATCTTCTTTTCGAACTCGAGACCTTCTTGTCGTAATCGGGAGCCATCACGGAACTTAAACCCAACCCTTTATTCAATCCATGGAGTATACTGTTCTCATTCCGCTAACCATGACTGGAATACAGGTGTTAAGCTGTGTTAATTATTATTCTATGTGACTGTCACCCTTGACCAGGATTGAACCTGCAGCCTAGAGATAACTGTCATTTACAACTGTATTAAAAAACGCCTATATCCACTACGCTATATGTCCAATGGTTAGTGGAATGAGAACAGTGTACCCTCGTGAATTAAATAAAGGGCTGGGTTCAAAGTTCCGTGAGGGCTCCCGATTACGATAATAAGGTTCCCGAGTTCGAAAAGAAGGTTTTCGTGTTTCCTTGCTGCTTAATTATCAAACAAGAAATGAGCAGACACCCAGTCCAGAAAAGAAACCAACCCACCAGAAGAAGGGGCAGTCCAGAAAAAGGAAGCAGAAAACAATTATATACCCGATAAGTAAAAGGGTATAAACACGTTGCAATAAGTTGTTGAATAAATTTGGAATTTGTTTTTATGAGTATCTATATATTAATACTCGTGTTCCTTAAAATTACGACCGTTATCATTTTGCAACACCCACTGGTTAAAAATAGGAACGTCCAAGAAAAAAGCAATAATGGAAATCCTGATTATCTGGTGTTGCTTATCCGCCGAATTCTTATTTCTTATGAGTGTCATCACCTTAGCTAAATAATGGACTATCCCGTTTTTATTATAAAGAAATAAAGGGAAGAAAAAGGACATGTTACACAGAAAAAATATTACAAGAAAAAATAAAGAAAGAGCGTAGGAGAAAAACAGAGAGAGAGGGGGTGACCGCGCGGAAGCGATAACGCTAATCTGTTTCAATCGAACATAATGAAAAGGGGATAAAAAGGAAAGAAAGAAAAAAAGAGTGAGAGAGAGAGAGTTAAATCAAGATTATTATACTATTTACATATTGAACAATAGCAATAGCTCTTAAGTAAACATATCAAACTTTGTAATAATTAAATTATCATACTCTGGTATTATCATACCGTGTTATATCCACAGGTATTTAATTATGTCATTATATCATCTTAAAATGCTAAATATATCTATATTCAGATATTTTGTACAATACTTTTACGATAAAACTGAAGTTAAGTACTAGGTTTATAGCGTTGTGTAAATAGTTATGTGTACATAACATTATATGTTAAATGTTTTATGCAGATAAAATGTCGCTATATTTTATGTACACATGAAGAGTAAGCAGTCTTTAAAGCAATCTTTGCGTGACAATAATGAATATTGTTTGATATTTCAAGCATTTACCGCCTCTTGATTTATGGCAAAATGCTTGGTTTAACACATAATTCAAAGATGACACAAGAACCTACTACTACAACTATTATTATTATTATTATTATTATTATTATTATTATCATGTTCAGTACAATACCTTACTGGGTCATTACCCGAGTCCTCGGGTTAGGAAAAGTAGTGAATATATGCACTCGTTTGCACGAATTCTGATGTTACGTGATATTTGATATGTATAGTGTTTATATTGTTATGTCTGAAGTCACCTTGGCACAACATCATGAAGAAAAGAGATCCAAGAGAAAGCAACAGCAACAGAGCACCGTCACACCTTCAACATCTTCAGGGCCGGTATTCACATGTGACATCTCTGGTCGAAACTGTTTTTCAAACATTGACCTTCAGAATCACAGAAGACACTGTGCTAGAACGTAACTTCAGGTCAGGAGAAATCTATGGTCTTCCGAGACTATGATGCCGTATTATTATTTACCCCTTTTCATATCAGCGTAAGCTGATGGTCTTTCACTGGAGTCTTAGTGACAGCAAGTCTCCTCAGGTATCCAGGACTCTTCTGAGTATTTTGGCAGATTGCAGCAGTGCAGTGTTCTGGATGGTATCAACCCTTCCTCTGATTTTCAGACTTTCCAAACCCTTTTCCAATCCCCAAGTGTACCAACTACAATTGGTATCACTTTGACTTTCATATTTTATAACTTTTCAGTTATCTGGCAAGGTGCAGGTATTTGTCCATTGTGATCTGCTGGAACTGCAAAATCCACCAGTACAAGTTCTTTCTTTTTGTTAATCAACACTACCGTTTTTATTTTAAAGTCACTCCTGTGAGTTTTTCACACCAACATTAGCTGATGGTCTTTCGTTGGAGTCTGATTCTCCTAAAATCTCCAGGACTCTTCTGTGTATTCTAGCTGATTTCAGCAATGCTGTTGTCTGGATGGTCTCAGAGTTCTGTAGCCAGTGGTTTCTGCTGATTTGCTGTTGTTTGGATGGTCTGACTCTTTTCCAAACTCTTGCGGACTGTTCCAACGGCACCGATTACAATTGGTACGACCTTTACCTTTATATTCCACAGTTTTTTTTTTTCAGTTCTCTGACAAGATCCAAGTATTTGTCTATCTTTCCGCTCTCA
>CM042143.1:84922676-84965176 GCA_023376005.1 Doryteuthis pealeii | reverse complement strand
GATTTTTACTTCTCCAAATTTAAGGGGATCGCGAAAAATGGCGACTATTTGTAACCTATTTTTGTCTGTAAATGGGTTCTATAGCTTCCCCTTCCTAGAAATTGGTTAATAAAAGCAGTTTAGGCCAAGTAATCCAAAAATGCTATCAAGAAAGTCTTAAAATCAACCAATTTTAAGTTATTAATGATTTCTGATTTTTTCCTAGCAAACTCAATATCCCAATGTGGCATTGCGTCTACGAAAACATTTTTTCTATTATTATTTCACATATATTGAACATTATTTGTACCAAAAAGTTAGTTTGATATTTGCACAGAACCGAAGCAACAACATTTTACAAAAATTTGTTAAAATTTTGCACTTCAATTTTTCTTAAATTTTGTCCAGGTGTGGACTATTGTAAAGTTAGTCAATCCCAAAATTTGAGCTTCTAATTTCCAAGAATTGGCGGAGTTATGTCGATTTTTAGCTCTCTAAAATTGATGAAGGTTGCGAAAAATGGTGACTTTTTGTAATCTACTTTTGTCTGTAAAATGAGTTCTAGATCTTCCCGACTCCTAAAAATTGGTTTCTAAACGGATTTTAGGCCAAGAATTCTATCAAAAAAGTCTTAAATTTAACCAATTTGCAAAAATTTAACAGATGTTGTAGCTTCGGTTCTGAGCAAATATCAAATTATCTTTTTGATACAAATAATGTTCAATATATGTGAAATAATCATCATCATCATCATGTCGCGCTTTCAGCGCGGATATCCATGACAATCTCTCTCCATCCGTCCCTAGCGCTCATCATTCTCGGGGGGTCCTCTATGCAGCATCCTGCATCCGCACAGAGCTGATCAACGTACTTTTTTGCTGGTCGACCCACACTGGCTTGTCCGTGTGCTGGCTTCCACAGGAGGACGTCGTTTATGAGTTCGTCCTTGCTTCTCCAGCAGTGTCCCGCGTGTCTTGTCCGTCTTACTCGGATGGTTTGGGTGATATGTGGTAGGTGGCCGTACAGCTGTTTTCTCGTAGGGTGTTGTTTCCACGTCTTGTTCAGGATCCCCCGCAGCATTCTTGTGCAGCTCCCATCTAGTTTATTCTCTAGTCGCTTAGTTAGGGTCCAGGTAGTGCAGTCATACAGCAGTACTGACACTACAACGGCCTGGAAGAACTGTCTCTTTAACTTCTCTGTGAGATTGGACTCCATATGATCGATAATTTATTTATAGCGGCCCATGCCTTTCCTATGCGTGCATTAACGTCGTTTTCTGTGGAGGAGATGTTACTGCCTAAGTATCTAAATTGTTCTACAGAGTTTAGGAGTTTGCCATCGATGGTTGAGATGTCGCTTGAAAGAAAATGTCAAAGATGCAGTGCTACAATTACCCATCTATCATTAATTGATATGGATCATAGTTCACTCATTTGCAAAATTACCCAGTCATGTATGTTATTTATTTCTTTTGAGATAATTTGCTGCCATTCACTTATAGGATTCAGTTTTTCTCAGACAATTATAGTCGCTTTTATATTTCCAATTCATTTTTCAAATAATTCTTTACGGCGAGCAGCTCAATGTATAGGATTACGGTTAAGTCACGTTGAAAGCACCGTTTCCTGCTAGATCACTGAAGTTAAACAGTGATGAGCCTCTTTCATACTTAATTAAGTGACCCCTTAAGCAAGAGCAGGTATTGTAAGAAAGGTATGAATCCAACTATTCTCCCTCTAGCGATGGGTAAATAGTAGGACAGATGGAACTCATTAACCTTGGTATGGCGACCGGTCTAGGGGATGAAAACTCTGAATTCAAATATATTAAACTCCGCTTTAAAAAAATGACCTTGTGTCACATCCTATTCATGCAGAGGGGTTGATAAATACAAACCCTCATATTTCCTAATTGTAGAGTAGAAATGGACTGTTCTATTTAGTAATGGGGGCTTCAACAGAAGTAATAAACTATAAAATTTACCTTGTCCAATAATATTTTTAGAGTCCAGAACTCGTATTCAGGCTGAATGCTGGAAAGTATCTTAGTGTAAATACTATGTCTTTGTTGTTTTTACATTTTAAAGGAACAACTCATTTGTTTGTGGAAGTCAATGTTGTCATTTTAATTTCTGACTTGCAATAGTCTGCAACTACGGCTTGAGTTGATTAGATTCTATCTAAGTTACATTCTGCTTTTCTCATTCTTTTGTAACCTACAAGACCTTTACATTTCTCCTTTGTATATTATACAGTAAAATGGACAGTCCCATTAAGTAAAGGGGGATTCTCCAGAAAGTACCAAACTATAAAATTTACCTCCTCAATAATATATAAGAGCCTGGCTTTTTAGAGTCTAGGGAACTTGTATTCATGCTGAATGCTGGAAATGTCTCACTGTTAATACTGGTACTACAACTACTATTTCGTTATTACATCATATAGCGATGTATTTGCATCAGTAAGTTTTATCTATTATGCAGATCGGTTATTGTTAATGAAAACAAAAGAAGTGTCTTCTTGTTCAGTGACTGTAAAACAAAATAAAAAGATATTTAAATGGGTCACTGACAAACAAAAGTCTTTTATGAGTCATGATAACCGTTGAGAATATTTAAAAAGCAACAGCCCTCTCAGTTGGGGCTTTAGAATACACCGAATGTACCTGCAGAGCGATAAGACCCCCCATGGGGCTTCCTGTTGGCTGTAGGTGACGACTAGTGATGCTTAAGAATGGAAGACTGGTGGTTCAGCAGTCTATAACATGTAACGCTCCGCTTTCACCCTTTCTTAGGTTAGACGGACGGTCGGAGAGGGAGGCTCTTTGATTAATCGTCTTGTCACGTCAAGCCATAGTACCTATATGATTGTCCCATCCCTATTGCCTTATGGCAACTCCAACCTTCTTTTTTTTTTCATATATGCGCTAGAAGGCCGTGGCAGATGGTCTTAGTTTCCTGTGTATGACATTAAACTCTATCTGATGGTGAAGTTCTAATTCTGGAGTTCAGCGAAATGTGGACTACCCCTTCATCACCATTTCTCTCAGGTCCATTCTGATCCGAAGTGGTACTACCTGATAGGTCTCTCCAACCGTCTATCTAGCCTAAGTAAGGGCTAAAGTGGAGTTTTGCATGTCATGGACTGCTCAGACGCCAGGATTCCATCCTTAAGCATCGCTTCACCACCCATGGCTAACAGGTGGTTTCTTTGGAGGGGGTTCTTATCCCTAGCAGAGGTGCATTCAGTGTATTCTAAATCTCCAGCCGACAGGGCTATTGTTGAACGCGAATGATGGAGCTAAACGAATGAAAGCGAGCGAATTATTCTGGGCGGATGGAGTCATGAGTGTAACCTCATATGTGAATGAGTACGGAAAATGTTTTACCAAGGTTTGCGTGTTAGATGAGAATGGAAAAGTTTAATGATGAATCATTAATGTCACATAGCATATTTTGATTGGACGAGCGATGTGACGTGGCGAATTGGCAAAGAGGAGTAGTGAGAGTTGAGAAGGTCGAGTGAGTTGGTAGAATGCACTAAAAGGATAAGACATGGACTCTTGCTCTCGGCAGTTGTGAATTTGGGAAAATAAAATTCTCATGAGAAAAAGAAGTGGCCTTGTGTTATTACTAAAAACTCTAAATGGCACAAGGCAAGATATCCCACAGTCCCACAAATTGGTTTCCAGACTCCAAACATCCAGAATCGTCATCCAACTCCAGCATCGATTCGGCAACCAGGATTCCAGCCTCTCCAAGTGTAGTACTGGTCCAAGAGATAAGTATACAAATATTTCTACTATTGGTACATCATTACTCCATTCGAAGTAAGAGCCAGAACGTAACACACGTTTGACACGTCATCTCTCCATTCCGAAAGGAGAGCATAACGCAACAGGCCTATCGCCAATATTTATCTATTTTTAATTTATTTATCTTTAATTAACAATGATTTTCTTCTTCTGCTGCTGCCTTTCCGTTTAAAAAATGTCATGTTGATTATTCCATCAGGTGTCTTGAAATATTCTTCGATATTTCTGAGATGAAATTAATCCTTTCACGTCAAAATTGCCAACTGTGCTGTTATGATGAAACAGATGCCTAACGATAAGAGATGCTAATATAAATATCCATAGAGACATATTCTTTATTTCGAATCCCTGTTACTTACACAACAATATAAATAGAAGATATACAATATGATAAAAAGAAGCATCTCTAGAAATACGTCCGTTATCATCTTGCAACATCCTCTGGTTAAAAATGAAAGCGTCCAAATCGTCCAAAATGAAATGCAAAAATATAGGTCGGGATTATCTGCAGTTCTGAGTGTCATCATCTTAGCTAAATAATGGACCATTCTGTGTTTATAATAAAGAAAGAATGGGAAGAAAAAGGACATCCTACTCAGAAAAAATATTATAGGACAGAAAGAAGAAGAAAAAAAAAGAGTAGAGAAAAGATATACAGGGGGTTGATTGCGCGGAAGCGATAATGTTACATAATTCATTTGTGGCTTAGGATTTATATACGTACTATAGTTAGATAATTTTGAAGCAGAGTTCGTTAGATTCAAAATAACACGGATTGAGTGGAAAATTACCAACCGTTATGGATTTATATTGACCTTCCGCTTGGCCCTTTCGAAATAGTTTAGATTAGTTGCGACCAGAAATTCAGAGTGAGCGAACTCGGAGTCTGTTTCTACGAGATGTCGCTCCTAACGTCGTGGTTGAATCCTGGGCTGGGGTTGTTGTTAATAAAAGCTTAAAAGAAAAACAACAGTCTTTTTAATTTATTTAAACAAGATATGACCAGCCGAATAGCAAAAAGAACCAGCCCAAGAAACCAGCCCATCAGAGATGGCTGACAAATTAGCAGCAGGAATAAGTAGACAAGATAGTACAAGTAAGAACCCCCCCTCTCTCTCTCTCTCTCTATATATATATATATATATATATATAGAGAGAGAGAGAGAGAGAGAGACGAAGCTGTTGGCATTTCACATAGCGAATCCATATATTCTCCCTCCAGTTATGGGTTAAATAGTAGGGCAGACTGGGCCCTTCAGCCTTGGGTAGGTAACCAGTCTAGGAGAGGGATAACTCTGAATTCAAAATTCCCTCCAGCAGCTATGGGTTAAATAGTAGGGAGACTGGGCCCTTCAGACCTTGGGTAGGTAACCAGTCTAGGAGAGGGATAACTCTGAATTCAAAATTCCTGAGGTCGGTCGTTGATTGGGTTTGTGGCAACCCTTGATGCACCAATTATTTCCTATCGACTGTGCCAAAAAGTGTTGATGGTCCAACACAAGCCTTCACCACTATAAACAAATCACTGTGTGGGTGTTCATTGTGTGTGTGAACCCTCATGCGTCGAAAATCGACGAGAGAGTCCATAATATATATATTAAGAGGTATATAACAATAATGCTAATCTGTTTCAATTAAGCATTATGCAAAGATGAAAAGAAGAAAATAAAGAAAAAAAAAGAGTGAGAGCGTTAAATCAAGATTATTACACTTTTTACATATTAAACTATTATCACAATAACTCTGAATAAAACATATAAAACGTAGCAATAATTAGATTATCTTTCCGTTAGTTGCAAAATGGGAAGAGTTAAACTGGAATCAGAAAGGGAGATAATGACGTTGCAACAATACCATTTGGATTTTACATTCTAACTCCTCACTTTTTAATTTTTATTCCATCTAAGTTTCACCGTACTCTCTCTCTCTCTCTCTCTCTCTCTCTCTCTCTCTCTCTCTCTCTCTCTTCGCTTTAAATAATTGTTCAGTGGTTCGGCCATAATGAATCGGCCATGACACTTTCTAATGGCTTCAATTTTCTTCCAGATGAGATATTTAGGGTGAATTGACGGATGGGCATATTTATGTATCAAATCTCACAGGATTTAATTAATATAATTAACTGGCAGCTGACTGCTATGCTCATTTCAGAGGAACCACCAAATTCTTATAAACAGCCGTTCCCAATGCCTGAAATAATAATTTGATGTTTACTGTCACAACATAATACACAATCATCAGGAACATTATGCAAGCTTCTTCCTCATTTTACACACACATACATACACACAGACTTAGATGCAAGCACGTAAATACACATACACACGCGCATTCATATACACGCAAACACACACAACACAAGTACGCTCGCTCATACACACATATACGCACACACACAGTAAGCGCGTGGTGTAATGGTTAAAGTCATGGGAAATGGACTAGTCGCCCCGAGTTCAAATCCTGGATGTGGTAATTGCATTTCACTTTGCAATAATACCCTTGGGAAAGGTATGAATCCTACTCTCCCTCCAGATAAATAGTAGGGCAGACTGGGCTCTTTAACTTTGGTTAGGTAACCGGTCTAGGAGAAGGAAAACTCTGAATTCAAACCTGTTGAACTCCGCTTAAGAAATTGACCTTGTGTCACATCCTGCTCGTACGGAGGGGTTGGTAAATATATATATGCACACACACATATATGCGCGCACACTCACACACACATACACGTACGCACACACACAAACATGTATAACCTACACAGACACATATAAAATATCCTGTCGACTGGTAGTTGGAGATGATTATTTTTGTAATCATTTCCGTATATCCACAATGCATGTCCATACAGATGCACACCTATAGAATTATACAAGGATTATTTCAGATAACTAGCAGAGCTCAATGTATGATAATTGATAAATTGATTGTAGACACAGCGATATTTACACTTTCAATAAAGAAAGAAAAATTCAACAAATCGTCATTTGACTATTATAACTTTATTTCCGTCAGTATCTCCAGTTTCGTCAGATAGCCATTACAAGAACAAATGAGTTAGCGACCAAAATAAATTTATAATATCCAAAGAGTATATATATATATATATATATATATATATATATATATATATATATCTTTCAATAAGAAAGAAAACTCAACAAACCATCGTTCGGTTATTATATATATATATATATATATATATATATATATATATATATAATATATATATATATATAAGAGCGAGAGAGAGAGAGAAACAGGACATATATAGAGATAAGTGTAGATAGATCTGTTAGTAATGCTCCCGTTGCAATCTCCTTATTTTTTCCTTCCAATTATCCATGTCAAAAATACTTTATAAAAAGCAACAAAATATACACATTTTTTTCCCGCTAAAAAGTAAATTGCTCGATAAATCTTGACACGATCTTGATTTTAACCAATTTTTTAGGAAGCAAGATACGTTCTTTTTTTCTTCTTTCTCTGTCATTAGTTATTTGCTAAACTTAGACCAATTCTGGCACAAGGTCATTGCAATCTGCAACCCAATAAAATCGCACGCACTAACGTTTTGTTTGAAAAACTAACTTAATATCACCAAACTATTATTATATCTGTTGTATCCTTGAGGTGGCAAAAATAATACACGGAGAATACAGTATGTGTGAATATGTATTTATTCAACACTTAACATAGAACAAAGTAGTACAAATCAAAGACAAACGTACAAATAAGGAGGTTCAAATGGTTGGAGTTGGCGCAGTAATTTCGTTCGAATAAATTCCGAACTCAGTCACTGCTGACTCTTAAATGCTACTGGGTCAGTCCATCTTGTAGGGGTGTTCACTCCTCTACAACAATAACCATTATTACTATTACTACTACCACTAATACTACTGTTACCACTACTAATACCACTACTGTTGTTACTACACCACCATTACTACTATTACTACCCCTACTACGATTAGTACTACAGCCACTACTTGTACTGTCCTAGTTATGACGTTAAACAGTATCTAATGGTGAGGTTTTAATTCTGGGGAGTGATGAGTACCCCTCGACCACAATTTCTCCGCGGTCCACTCAGACACGGAGAGCTAGTTCCACTCTAGGTTAAATAGATAAAAAAAAACGATTTTTTGAAAATATGTTTAAAAAATGAGTTTAGAAAATATTGAATACTCCCTATTGTTGTTCGTGAATGGTTCAATCCCATTTTCCTAGGATATGGATGGGTAACGTGGTCCACATGAGTTGTCATCCAGAAAACCTGATTTAGCACGACTTTTTTCTTTGGGGTTGGTTGAAGTAGCAAGTATACTCTATGAAACCAACGCCTTTGGAAGAACCAGGAAGGCGAATACGAGAATTTATTTCTGCCATTCCATAAGAGTTCATGTGAAGATCAGTTGATGTGATTCCCGAGCGGCTTGAGAGTCTGGGGTCGAATTTTGATGTCCATATAGACTTTTAAATAAAACTCCATGTTATGAGTATTATTCTTATATTCAGTTTTTGTAAAAATAATGACTAAAAAAAATTATAAGATTTTTAAAATAGGGAATACTTTACAATCACCCTCTAGAATTTTAAATAAAACTCCATGTTATGTGTTATAAAAGCCTTCGCAATACCATGAATGCCGAAAGGTATCTCACCATGCTGACTTGATTTTTATGCAAGATGGTGCTCCTCTACTTTTTGCTATAAAGTAAAGTCGACGGGGCGGCTAAAGTCGGTATCAGCCAGACAGCGAGGGAGTCTATCCCTTTTCAATAGCGCTAGATCAAGGAGATTGTTTTTAGCATCTGAGGTGGAGCGCCACACCTACCATCAGCTCCTTACTTTACCGCACAGATCCCTGTGCTACTCATACGCTGAGTTGGCGAGGACCAGTATCGAACTAGGAACCTTGTGGTTTCTAGCCGAACGCTCTACCGACTGAGCTAACCCGGTCCAATAAAATATTATGGTAAAAATTTTCCGTTACTACAGTTTAATATTTATTTGTGATTTAAACCTGCTCTGTTATGTGGTTTCTAGCCGAACGCTCTACCGACTGAGCTAACCCGGCCCCTTTTTGCTATAGTTGTTCGTAAATTGTTGAATCACCAATAAAGCTCTATGCTATATATGTTCTTCTCATATTCATCTTTTGTAAAAAAAAAAATGATTCAGAAATAAACTATAAGATTTTTAAAATAGAGAATGTTGTTACTTTAAAATCAATTTGTAGAATTTTGAATAAAATTCTATGTGTGTGTTCTTATATTCTTTTTTTTATAAAAAAAAACAAAACATAATGATTCAGAAATAAACTATAAGATTTTTAAAATAGGGAAAGGAGTTACTTTACAATCACTCTGTATATGATAAAAAGTTCTTTATTTCTTTAAACTCATAAATCCTTTTCTAACGCATTAGCAATACAACACTTTTGATAGAGGCAAATATAGATTGTCATTGTTATAATGTAAATTTCTATGATGCTTATAAAATTTGCTCAATTGATTAACTTTTGTAAATTTACAGACTCAAATAAATAAACAAACAAAACACTTTTGTTTTCCTGTCTGTATTCAAAGGAAGACATTTTTTTTGTGAGTCTTAAAATTTCTATTCTGGCATTTACATTTAGACGATTTACAATTTTTTTTAAATAATGCAACGAGACAAACAATCGTTTTGAATTCAGAAATGTTTGCCAATAAATTTTGGACTGAACAGAAAATTCAATTACATCAGAAACCTATCATTAACAAAGGAAGGGTTTAAAAAATCTCCCAAATCACAGAAATTGCAGGATAAATTATCCGCAGAGGACACATAAAAAGTGAAACACGATCACTTTTGATAACTATCATCATCATGTCGCGCCAGCAGCACGAATATTCATGACAATCTCTCGTCAACTGTCCCTATCATTCATTGTCTCCGGGAGGTCCTCCGCGCAGCATCCAGTATCTGTATAGAGTTGGTTTATGTAGGTCTTTGCTAGAAGACCCACACTGGCATGTCTATGTGCTGGCTTCCATAGAAGGACCTCATGAGTTTATCCTTACTTCACCAGCAGTGTCCAGCATGTCTTGTCCATCTTATTCGGATAGTTTGTGTGATAGGGGCAGGTGGCCGTATAGCTACTTCCTTGTGGGATGTTGTTTCCACGATTTGTTCAAGATCACATGCAGCATTCTTATGCAGCTCCCATCTAGCCTATTCTCCAGGCACCTGGTTAAAGTCGAAGTGGTGCAGCCATACAGTAGCACTGATACCACAACGGCATGGAAGAATTATCACTTTAACTTGTCGGTAAGATTTGTAGGAACGTGAAAAAATATTCATAACCGCAAAAATATCAAATATCGCTCCTGTAGAAGAGATAAAACTGTAAGTCATATAATTAGTAAATATTGCATACCGGTCCATAAAGAAGAGTTGCGTTGTCAACTGGTGTATCGCAGTAGAAAATGAACTCAGCATTCCGAGTTCAAATCCTGGACTAGACTTTCTGCATTTCACATAGCGCTAATACCCAAGGAAAAGGTATGCATCCAACTATCCTACGGTTAAATTGTAGGGCTGCTCTTTATTTTGGTTAGGCAACCAGTCTTAGAGAAGAAAAACTCTGAATTCAAACATGATCAATTCCGGTTAAGAAAATGAACTTGTGTCACATCCTGCTCATGTAAAGATGTGAAGATATCAGGTATGACTGGGTGGGAACAGTTATTCATTAAGAAGTCCTCAAACGATTTAGTTTTCAAGATGCATACAAAAGGTATTAAAGGCCAGAAACTCTTCTTCATAAATCTAGAATATTTTCTTGGATATTGAAATTCAAATAAGATTATCCGAACTTGGTTGTTATCTATCTATACATATATAAAGGACAGTTGGTGTGTATGTATGTATGTACGTATGTCCGGAGGAAGCTACAAAAATAAAACAATTAGCGACAAAGTAAATATATGTACACATTCACTATCACCCGAGCTTGCTTTTCGTGCAAAAATAATGGAGATTTTTATCTATATTCCTGAATTTATTTAAAAATTAGGATTTGACTAGTAAGAGAAAGGAATGGTCATTGGTGGCGTTCATGATTAAAACATAAACAACTCAATTATGTAAGACCAAAAAAATTAATGGATCTGCAAGATTTTTTATCCCCCCCCCTTCTACCCCAACAACGCCGGGTAGCCGCTTCTAGTATATATATAAACGGTAGTTGTATGTATTTATGTGTCTGTCTGGCTAAAACTACAAAAATAAAACTATTAACGACAAAGTAAATATATACACATATTCACTATCACCGAAACTAGATTTCGTGAAAAAAATCATAAGGATTTTATACTTATTCGCATACATTTCAAAATTAAAATTTACATAGTAATAGCATTGAATTCTACTGTACTGACGACAGCCTCATTTATATCTTATTTTTAGAAAAATTGTAAATTATTGAGATATTTAAAATTTCTTAGTATATACCGTATTTGAAAGTATATAAGACGCACGAGTATATAAGACGCACCCCCATTTCAGCAGGTCAGATTCAGGAAAAAGTTTTTAGTGTATTTAAGCATATATTGTTGAAAACAGTCTACCATACGCTCCTGTTAACCTTGATTGTAACAATACCAGCAATAAAAAAGGGATGCATGGAGTTTAGGGTAGGTAAAAGTACTGAGCGTAAGCTGGGTTAGTGAGCATCATAGAGAAGATTAGCCTAGACGTATGGGGGGTCTCAAACTTCACATACGATGTATAAGACGCGGAATTTAACAGGTTTGAATTCAGAGTTTTCCTTCTCATAGACTCGTTACCTAGCCATGGTTAAAGAGCCCAGTCTAGCTGTTAACCTGTTAACCTTGATTATAACAATACCAGCAATAAAATAAGGATGCATGAAGTTTAGGGTAGGTAAAAGTACTGAGCGTAAGCTGGGTTAGTGGGCATCATAGAGAAAATTAACCTAGGCCTACGGGAGGTCTCAAACTTCACATACGATGTATAAGACGCAGGGCAATTTTGTGAGCCAAATTTTTTTTAAAAGTGCGTCAAATACGGTAGTTATTCATGATGTCATTCCCTCTGCCCAGGCGACGCCGGGTATCCTCTTCTAGTCAATAGATAAATAAAGAAATGCTAAACAGTGAATATAGCCGCCCGTGTAAATGAGAGAAAAGGAAAAAGAATGATAAAATAATAATTGTAAAGAGCACGAAGCGCAAACTGTGAAATATGAGAGTTGCGAGCGTGTATCTAATAAGTGAAGCATTTGGAACGATACGAAAAGACCTTTGCAAAAGAATAATAGAATAAAGGAAGTTATCTAACGACTCAGAACGAGGCTCTATTCAATTAGAAAATTGGAGATGTAAGGACACGTCAGGTGATTCCAAGTGATTGTCATTTGATAACTTGATGAGAGAATACAAAATGATGACAATGATCCAACTGACTACAACACCTGAGCAACAAAATCAGACAATGTATTTAAGAAACAAGAAAATTAAAGGCTTGCCAGTGTGACTGCAACAGTAGACCACAGTGAAAAGAAGAAAGACGATGAAAAATAGAAAAAAAATACTAAAATCTTGCTCGGAACAATGAAAAATGTGAAACGACGTGCTCGTCAATAATTGGCGCATATGGGAGTAAGACAAAAGTAATGTTTGAGATACGCCTGATTAAACAGCGCTGGGTAGTGTCGTTAGTTATGATATTAATTGGTTTCGTTGGGGTTTTTTGGGTCTTCCAGCATTATACCCGCTCGCCAGTTAGACCCCATTAGAGATGATCACCCCTTTAATGCGCTACCCGTGTTTCATTCAACGTTAACAGAAAGAAACTGGCTTTAAATGGAGTTTTTGCCAATGCTTACCTCGGTTTCTGAACATCTGATTGGTTAATTCTATAGCCAATCAATATTTTTTATTTTCAAGTAATTAATAGAACGAGCAAGACCTGTGGATATATCACAGCATGATAATTCAATTATTACAATGTTTGATATGTTCATATACTCCAATATGTAAAGTAGTCGGGGTGGCATAAAGTCGGTATCAGCCTATCAGCGAGGGAGTCTATCCTCTTTTCAATAGTGCTAGACCAAGGAGATTATCTTAGCGTCTGATGTGGAGCAACATACCTACCTTCATCTCCTTAATGTACCGCACGGATCCCTGTGCTACTCATTCACTGAGTTGGCGAGGGCCGGTATCGAACTAGGAACCTTGTGGTTTCTAGACGAACGCTCTACCGACTGAGCTAACCCGGCCCTTGATGTAAAAACTATAGTAATCTTGATTCAACTCTCTCTCACTCTTTTTTTTTCTTTCCTTCCTTCTTTGCATTATGTTCGATTGAAAAAGATTAGTGTTATCGCTTCCGTGCGTTCACCCTCACTTTATCTTTCCCCTACTTTTTTTTTCTTATTATATATTTTCTGTGTAGCATGTCCTTTTTCTCCCCTTTCTTTCTTTTTAATAAAAACGGAATGGTCCTGTATTTAGCTGAGGCGACGACACTCAGAAGAAATAAGAATTCGGCAGATAAACAATAGCAGATAATCAGGATTTACATTTTTGCATTTAATCTTGGGGGATTTGGACGGTCTCATTTTTAACCAGAGGGTGTTGCAAGCTGATAACGGTCGTACAATTAAGGAACACAAGTATCAATATATAGTGGTGTAATGGTTATTGTTGTTGGAGATGGATTCGATAACCCGTGTTCAAATCCTGGACAAGGCTGTTTGCATTTCACATAGCGCTGATATCCATGAAAAGGGTATGATTCGTACTAGTCTCTATCCAGCTATTGGTAAATAATAGGACAGACTGTGCTCTTCAACCTTGATTAGGCAACCTGTCTAAGAAAAGGAAAGATCTGAATTCAAACCTGTTAAACTCTGCTTAAGAAATAGAACTTGTGTCACATCCTGCTTATGCGGAGTGTTTGGTAAATATGTATATTTATAATGGTTAACGAGTTAGGCTTGTAGACTATTGCCAAAATTAAATTCAAAATTAAAATTTACATAGTAATAGCATTGAATTCTACTGTACTGATGACAGCCTTATTTATATCTTATTTTTAGAAAAATTGTAAATTACTGAGATATTTAAAAATTCTTAGTATATACCGTATTTGACGGCATATAAGACATGCGAGCATATAAGAAGTACCGCATTTCAGCAGGTCGGTTCCCGCTTGGTGTCATGTAATTCTAGTCTTTTACCAACCTAAGCTAAGTTTAGTTAATGTCTAATCTGTTCTAGGCAAAGTAGTCTATATCTATACATATATAAAGGGCAGTTGTGTGTATATGTATGTCCTGAGGAAACTTCGAAAATAAAACAATTAACGACAAAGTAAATATATATACACATAAAATATCACCAGGGCTTGGTTTTTGAGCAAAAATAATAGAGATTTGATTTATATTCGTGAAGATAATTAAAAAATAAAATTTAATTGATAACAGCATGGATTTTTTTTATTTGATATTTTAGATAGCAGACATTAACATTTCTTTTCATAGTAGCTGGATTAGTGCAAGGTCTATGTTTTACATAGGGGTTTAAATTGTGCATCCCACGATGATTCAACTCACTATTTAGTAATAATGGATCAGCGGGACTAACTTTTAAAAAAAACTCTACCCAGGCGACGCCGGGTAGCCGCTGCTAGTACATATATAAAGGGCAGTTGTGTATATCTGTATGTCCGGAGGAAACTTCAATTTTGAAAAGTAACAGAAAGGAAAGTTATTTGCATGTCATTTTGTTTATCTCTTTTTTTTTTTGTATCTTTTTTTTCGCTTTGAACTATAATATTGATTGATTGGATTAATTCCATCATTTGTATCTTCTTTTTTTTTAATTGTAAATCATTAAATGGAAATTTCTTATTATATTGTTATATATTTCCGTGGGGAGTTTTTATGGGGCAACCAGCGAGGATCTCCATCGTGATAAGTAATAATGGATCTGCGAGACTAACTTTAAAAAAATCCCCCTATACCCAGACGACGCCGGGTAGCCACTTCTAGTATATTTATAATTTTGATATTTTGGATTGTTGTTCTCATCTTTATTGTGGTATGTATAAACACAACATTCACGCTGCTGTCTCCTAGGGTCTTGTTCAGATGTTCTTTGTTTACCTTAGACTAAAGTCATCATCAGATGATAACCCTTAAACCAAGTGTGGTTTTGGAACTTTAATATCGTTACCCCTAATTCAGAATTTCTACCAGACTTATTGACAGAAATGTGATTAATTGTAACGCAATAGAGAGGGGAGAGCCAGGAGTGTAACAGTGACGTGTAAATTAGCACGGAAAGTTTTTTTAGGAGAAATATAAGAATGACATGTAGATTAGAATGGAAAAGTTTAAGGATGAATCAGCACAAGGTCACATGGCATTTTTCTATCGGACGACGTGAGACGTGGTTAAGTGGGGGAGACGAAGAGTAATAGTAAGAATGTTCGTTGGAGTTAGGACAATGCGCTGACTGAGCGAGATGTGCTCTCGCTCCCGGCAATTTTGGCTTAGGGAAAATAAAAATTTTACGAGAAAAAGAAGTAGCCTTGTGTTATTATTTAAAAAACTATAAATGGCACAAGGCAACATGTCTCCCAGCACCACAAGTTCGTTTCCAGACTCCAAACATCAAGGAATTGTCAGCATCGGCCCAGCAACCGGATTCGAACTTCTCCACATAGCAGAGAAGTTGAGATAAGTATACAACTATTAATTTTACTATCAATACGTCATCACTCATTGCGACATGAGAGCCATATGATTACATAATATATTGGCTAGATCTAAATTTATAGTAAATTCTATTAAATGATAGATATAGAAAAAATAAAATGGAAGAAAAATTACGCTGTGGAATGAACTTCCTCCTCAATAGATCTGCGAGACAAGCTCGTAAACCGTTACACCACGATAGGATGCCCATGGGGTTATTATTGTTGTTTCCCTCCCCCCATCACTACCACCACCAGACGGTCACCCCCCACGATAATTCCTCCTGTAAACAGTCGACTAAACAACAATCCTATTAATTATCTCAATTGTTCACTGACAACTGTGACGGAGGCGGGGCGCTCTACAGCCTTCTCCATCTTTGAAACATTTCCATTTTAGATTTTCTAAAACCAACGACGTTTTTGAAATATATAACGGGTTCAAAAACTATTCAGACTGAATTTTAATTTGGTACTAATGCAGAACAGCGCGCAAGTGATAAAAGAATTAGAATCACATTTTGCATATAAAAACTATTAGATGACGGAAAGTCCCGAGGGAAAGAGACGCTATGATTTATTTTACAAATAGAATGCTAGGAAAAAATACAACGTTTGAAAAATCAAAAAAAAAATAGTTGATTTTTAAAATTTCGTCTTCCGTAGAAGGGTGTATTGGTTTTTATAAAGAGAGGGGCCTTCTACAGAAGAAATTTGTTTGCCTCAATTGTGGTTTTCGGTGATTATGATCCGGCAGACAAGAAAGGGTTTCTGGTCGTAGTATCAAACAGGAAGGCCGAAAACCTTCTACCCTTGATAAAAAAAAAAAAATACATTCTTCCTGTGACTACAATAATTTCGAACTGCTGGAAGTTTTTTTTTCTAAGTTCTATTTTGATGTTGGACACAGGATGATAAGGAGCAAAATTAATGATTAGCGTCGTAGGAAATGGACTCGATGACCCGAGTTCAAATCCTGGACGAGGTTCTTTGCATTTCACATTGCGCTAATACCCTTGGGAAAGGTAGCTATGGGTAAATAATAGGTCAGACTGTCCTATTTAAACGTCGGCTAGGTTACCAGTCTAGGAGAAAGAAAATTTTGACCGTCTCATTTTTAACCAGAGGGGGCTGCAGGCTGATAACGGTCGTACAATTCAGATCTTTTAAAGTCCGCTTAAGAAATTGACCTTGTATCACATCCTGTCTGTGTGGAGGGGTTGGTATATATATATATATATATATATATATATATATATATATATATATATATATATATATATATATATATATATAAAGAAAAAAGCTACAGAAAAGAAAGTAAGTAACAAACGAAGAAAGAAAGAAAGGAAGGTCAGGGAAGGAAAATTTTTAAAAATGAATGATAAAGAAGGAAACAATGAAATAAAGAAATAAACGAAACGAAAACAAAGAGAAATATGAAACATGAACGAGTGAAATTGGCGGGAATAGAAACGAATATGAGACGAAAGAATAATCAATATAACATATATTAACAAAATGGCGATGAAGTTGGAGGAGTGAGAAAGAGATAAAGAGAGAGGGAGAGGGGAGTGGAGGGAGAAGGAAGAGGAGAAAAGTAAGGAAATCCATTGAATAGCCAAAAGCTTCACTTTAATTTATTTATTATGAATAATAACAAAATGGATGGCACTGGTGATATCATGCCGTCTAGATAAATGTCCATTTATTAGTTTGCTTCACTGGGCTTCCATAGAAAACATTAAGTAGACATTCAGGATATTGTTTCCTATTGTCAATTCACTTTTCCTGGAAAATCTTTTTCTTTTGTGTCAGCCTTTGTGACACTGAAGCTTTTGCGCGCGTTAAATCACAATCGAAACCAATAGTAAACACAATTTCAACAAATTGTTTTCTATACATCAAAATGAGATTTTTTAAAGTATATCTAATTGTGTTATTGGTTTATTGTATTTTTTTATATTTCTCTGCTTACTTTGAACTAGTTGAAGTATCCATCTACGTCGGGTTAGAGGTCAAAAGAAACCAAGTCTTGAATTACGACTGGCTGGTTGGCTGGTTGGTTGGTTTTTTATGGCATGTCGGGTTATTTTATGCCGAAGACTTTTTGTTTGATTCATTTTGATGGTTAATCAATTTTCTTGTTAAATTATATTTTTAACCCATAGATGAGACACTCTGGGTTAGAGTGAATCTTGAAGTGATGGCGATGAAGGGGTACTCCATACTCCCCAGAGCTCCAAAATTGGCACTACAATTTCGGATTATACTAATAATTGTTGATGCCGAAGATGTTTTGTTTTTATTCATTTTTATGGGACCCAATTTTTTTAAACTTAATTTTTTTCTATTTAATCTATGGGACCCTTACAGGGACTACTACTCCGGGAAAGAGTGGAACTGTGAGTAATGGTGATGAATGGGCACTTCGCATTCTTTAGAGCTCAAGAATTGTAACTTCTTCCTTAGATTTAGTTTAATGCCATACCCAGGACTCTCAGACCCTCAGCCACCGTTCTCTAACACATATATGATTTTAAAAAAAGGTTGGGGTTGACATAAGGACAATAGGGTCGAGACAATTATATAGTATTGGTAGGGTTTGACGTAACCAGCCGATTGATTGGAGGGGGTCACTTCGACCGCCCGTTTAGCCTAAGAAAGGACCAAAGTGATGTGTTGCAAGTCATAGACTTGCTCAGCCACCAAGATTCCGTTTTAAGCATCACGCGTCGCCAGCCACAGTTAAAAGACGGCCCCATTGTGGGGAGGAGGCTTACCCCTCTGCAGAGGTGTAGTCGGTGTATTCTAAAGCCCCAGCCGACAGAGCTGGGCACTTTGGAAATGGTTAGAAATGTGCAGTTTGGTTTGGTTTGGTTTGGTTTGTTTTACGGCATATCAACCTCAGTGGGTCATTTAATGCCGATAAAGTTTTGAAATAAATCAATTCTTAATGGATAATACAATTTTTTTATAAATACATTTTTCTATTTAACCCATAGATGGGACCTAACAGGTACTACCACTCCGAGTCAGAGTGGACCAGGGAGCTTTAGTGATGAAGGTGATGAAGGGGTGCTCCACATTCCCCAAACCTCCAAAACTGGAACCTCACCATCAGATAGAGTTTAACGTCATTCCCAGGACATGTAGACCCACAGCCACCGCCTTCTAGCACCCATATGATAAAAAGGGATTGGGGCTTGCCATAAGGGCAATAGGCTTGGGAAAATCATATAGGTGCTAGGGCTTGACGTGACCAGCCGATTGATCTCTCCGACCGCCCGTCTAGCCCAAGAAAAGCCTAAAGTTGAATATTGCAAGTCATGGACTGCTCAGCCACCTGGGATCTATACTTAAGCATCACGGGTCGCCACCCACGGCCAACAGGTGGCCCCATTCGGGGAGTCTTACCCCTCTGCAGAGGTGCAGTCGGTGTATTCTAAAGCCCCAGCCGACAGGGCTAGAAATATGCAGTGACAAGCCAACCGAAGCCAGTGTCAGTAAAAGATTTCCATTATTTTCCAGTCGTAGGAACATCAATTCGTTTTGAAGGATACAGATTTTTAAGAATACGTGTGAAATTTTCAACCCCCCTTGCGAAATTTACTTTGCATAAGGTATAAAATATATACATGAAAAGGCCAGTCTTGTAAAGGTCCAGCTGAATCACAGAGAATTCGGCCATAAAAACGGCTGCAAGATTTGATTGCAATCCACTGACCAGTCTTCGGACACGTGGACACATCAACTGCGAAAACGTCAATAATTTATTATATGGTCCGCTTTGTATCTACCGATGCCGTTAACTTCAAAAGCGAGCAACAGAATTTCAGACGTACACTGTAGAGTTGATGCATGTGTGTATATCTTCAGCTTAGGCACATCTCATTCAAGGACGTACAAACCTATCATTTATAAAATGTTCCCTTTACGCCGAAGCTGTCTTTTCTCCCCCGTTAGTGGTGTCGGTTACAGCAACGGTGGGGGGGAGAGAGAGAGAGAGAGAGAGAGAGAATATGTTCTTGTCCATAAATGTCAAAGGGTTGATGAGCGAAGATTCGCACCTCCGCCGGTAGGCGTCGCTCTCACTTCCCCCCATCAAAGTCTTGCCAACTTAAATTTAGGAATGTGATGGGTGGAGCAAATGCAATGGCCAAGGTAAAGGGTTAGAGTCTGGCTTCGTTTTGCCTTCAACTTCGATCTTCAACGCTAACCTATTCCACCTCTTCTTGGGTCATTTGAAATGCAAATCACGATCAATATCTGCCGGGTTTGAAGAACTCGTACAGTCAGGCTAACCCGAAATAGAATAATAAACGTTAACATTTTATTCCTTGCGAGTTTTTCACAGCAGATTTGAATGGTATCTTTTCTATAAAGATTAAGTGACAGCAAGTCTCCTCACACATCCAGGACTCTACTAAGTATTTGTTGTAAGGAATATGTTTCCCCTACAAGATAATTGGACTCGTCCAACGTAAACATAAATATATGAATACGCGAGATTATTCGTACTCGAGTTACGTAGTAGTATTCGTAGTTGAGTCATTACTAGTAGAGTAGCTGGTCTTACTGTTGGAGAACTGCGCGTTGACTATTATAAAAAGTAATAAACCTTTTCCAGATGGTTAATGACGTATGTGATTAATTCAGTAACAACAGTATTCAAGCTGATTTTAACAATGCTGTGATCTCGATGATCTCCAGTTCTTCTAGTATCTTTTCTAAGTTATTGACTATTGTTCCAAGTACACTAACTGCAATTGATATCATCGTCACCTTTATATTTCATAACATTTTCAGCTCTCTAGCAAGATCTTAGTATTTGACTATCTTTTCGTTTTCTTTTATTTTCACCCTATGCTGGCTGAAACGACAAATCCACTAGATAACAAGGTCTTTTCTCTTTGTTGATTTACACTAGCTCTGGTTTTTGGGCCGGGGTTTGTTTGTTCATTTATTATTATTATTATTATTATTATTATTATTATTATTATTATTTACTCCTTTTGAGTTTTCACATCAGTGTTAGCTGATGGTCTTTCACTGGAGTCTGAGTGACAGCAAGTCTCCTCAGGTCTCCAGGACTCTTCTGAGTATTCTGGCAGATTGCAGCAGTGCAGTGTTCTGAATGGTTTCAATCCTTCCTCTGATATCCAAACTTTCCAAACCCTTTTCTAATCCTTTTGGGACTGTTCCAAGTGCACCAACTACAATTGGTATAACTTTCACTTTCATATTCCATAACTTTTTCAGTTCTCTGGCAAGGTCCAGATATTTGTCAATTTTTTTTTTCCTTTAACTTCACCCTGTGATCCGCTGGCACATTATTTTATTTTAACACGTGTTCTTTAATTGTGATGACCGTTATCATTTGCAAATGAGACCGACCAAATCGTCCAAGATGAAATGCAAAAAGGTGAATCCTGATTATCTGGTGTTGCTTATCCGCCGAATTCTTATTTTTCATGAGTTTCGTCATCTCAGCTGAATAATAGACCTTCTGTTTTTATTATAAAGAAAGAAGGGGAAAAAAGGAACATACTACTCAGAAAAAAGATTTTTAAAAAGAAAGAAAGAAAGCGAGTAGGGGAAAGATAGTCAGAAGGGGTGAGCGCGCGGAAGCAATCACACTAATCTGTTTCAATCGAACATAATGAAAATATGAAAAGAAAGAAAAGAAAGAAAAAAGTGAGAAAGAGAGAGTTAAATCAAGATTATTATACTTTTTACATATTGAACTATTTTATGACAGCTCTTAAGTAAACATACCAAACGCTGTGATAATGAAATTATCACACTGTGGTATATCCAGAGGTTCTGCTAGTTATTATTATTGTTACTGATGATCTTACGGAAATCCAAGTGACAGCAAGTCATTTCCAACTCTTCCCTCTAGCTGATATCAACTGCTATGATCTGAAAGGTCTCGGCATTATTTCGGATTTCTAGCTTCCGTGGTCCATTGTTAGGTCCTTCGGGATTGTTTCAAGGGATGCAACAATTATTGTATCATTGTCACTTTTATATTCCATAATTTTTTCAGCTCTCTGGCAAGGTCCAGGTATTTGTCTTCTACTTTTTGATTTACTGGAACGACGAAGTCTACTAATTAAGATTTGTTTAAAATTTAAAACAAAGTTCTGGTCGTGTGTACGAGGTATGACATTAAACTGCATCTAATAGTGAAGTTCCAATTCTGGAGCTCTGGGAAGTGTAGAGTACCCCATTCATCGCTTTTACTCCCATGTTCACCTGACTCGGAGTGGTAGTACCTGTTAACATCCCATCTATGGGTTAAACAGGAGAAAATGAATTTAAACAAATGTGTTTAAAAAAAATTGAGTAAAAAAAAGAATTTTCTATACCCATTAAGAATGAATAGAACAAAATATCTTCGACATAAAATAACCCAACAAAGGTTGATATGTGTTAGAATCTTATGGGCCATCCTTTAGGGTTTAAGCAAGAGCGCTTGTCCAACGGAAATCCTCGATAAAGTATCCTTTGGTTCTCCTTAGTATTGTAAGTCCCTCCTCAATGATTGCAAATGAACTGCGGCAAGTATCAGTGTTTAAGTAGTGAATCAGCGACGCATTATGGCTGTTGATTGGCAGAGGAATAAACCACGTGACCTCGCCCAGTCTATAAATGTAGGTGGTGTGTATCAAGACCATATACTAAAATATTCCGACAATATGTTGTAAAATAAAAAATAAAAAAGATCTGGTCTTATGGCCTGGATTGGGTTGATCTGCTTCTCAGATAATTTTAAGAGTCTTCTCCAGGGAAAATTATATTATTATTTTACTTCATGCGAGTTTTTCACAATAGTTCTAACAGGTGTTTTTTCACTGAGTCGGGCGGTTAGCAAGTCTCCTCATGTCTACAGGTCTCGTCTAAGTATACGAGTCGATTTTAACAGTGCTGTGGTCTAAATGGTCTCGATTCTCCCTCTGCTCTATTATTATTTTCATTCCTGCGAGTTTTTTCTCACCTGCTTAAGCTGATGGTCTTTCACTGGAATTTGAGGGACACCGAGTCTCCTCAGATCTCCAGGACGCTTCTGAGTATTCTAGCTGATTTCAAAAGTGCTGTTGTCTGAATGGTCTCAGTTTTCCTGTGATTTCTTGTTCCACTAATTTATTTTTTAAGCTTTTGGGGACTATTCCAAGTGCACCAACTACAATTTGTATTATTATTATTATTATTATTATTATTATTATTATTATTATTTCATGCATCTAAATGCTGAACAACAAATCTCCTTAAATATTTCGCATCATCCTCGCTTACCTTGGTGCCGCTGTAGACTACAAAATCTCGGGTTTTCTTCATATATAGAGAGAGAGACAGACAGACAGACAGACAGACAGATAAGTTAGTGTAGCGTGAACATGAAGTCAACGGCGCTGGGTAACTACCAATTTCGCCCCTAAGTGATTTTCAAACCAAGTGGCTGATTTTGCTTTCACTGTCCCTTATATATTGTTGTGTAGTGCTTTGTGGGAAGTGTTTTCTGGTTCTGTTGCATGCTTTTGTTTCTTTTTGTGTAGTCATTATTGTTAGTTGTGCTGTTGCTTTTTAGTTCACGGGAATTTAGTTTCGTCTTTGTAGTCATTAGTTTTTAGCTGGCTTAGTAAGAATTTATTTTCGTATCTACATTTTGATATAAGTTTTATATATATATATATATATATATATATATACTATATATATATATGTGTGTGTGTGTGTGTGTGTGTGTGTGTGTGGTGTCGTAACTATTTATCAGAATTCACCTTCGAGATTTGGAATGTGTATCGCTAATATGGAAAGAGGAAAGAATAGAATAGCCTAGAGACAATTATAAATTTACTTAAATGTACCCATCATTTTGACAGCACTAGTATATATAAAATATCATTATAACTACCTACCTATCTTTGGCCTACGGTTAAGTCTGTTTACCAAAGTATGATTATAATTACTTTATTGTTGTTGTTGTGGATTTTGTATAATCTCTCTCTCTCTCTCTCTCTCTCTCCTATATATATATATATATATATATATATATATATATATATATATATATATAAGAAAGATTCCATATGTCTATCGTCTATATGTTTGTTTGTTTGTACAACGACCGAGTTCAAGTCCTTTTCTAAAGGAAAAAATCAAGTTAGAAAAAAAATGCATATATATATATATATATATATATATATATATATGGGTGGGTGGGTGTGGTGTGTGTGTGTGTGTGTGTGTGTGTGTGTGTGTGTGTGTGTGGTTAAGAATTTTTTCAATTTCTTTCGAAGAAAAAAAATTTGAATAAATTTTTTTGAGAACAAAATTATTTTTGCTGGACTGTATCGAAGCATGAAATAAATATATGTAAAAATATATTTTTACAAATTAATTCAAAACAAACCAAGATTAATAGATTTCTTCCTTAACTTTATAAAATTCTACCTAGAAATTATTAGGATAAATATTGTAATTAATACTGTCTGTTGAATTTCTAGTTAGATGCAATTTAGGTTATATTTGAATTAGAGAGGATAGACGTCAACTGAAAAGTCCAATAACTTTTAGTGGTAAAATAAAAAAGAAACTCTTATGGATTATTAATTAAAAAGAGTATATGTTATTTATTCAAATTTAAACTGATAATAAGAAACATAGAAACATATTCAATAGTAAATAAATTATTACTAATTAAAAAAAAACTTAAATCGTGTACAAAATAGATAAATAAATGAAATAAATCAGGTGAAAAAGAAGAGGTAAAGTGTTATATTTCCTTTATCAGTAATACTAGACTGACCGTAATTTTTAGAGGACATGCAATTTTAGGAGTTAATTATATATAATGATGAATACTACTTATTTGAGATATAGTACATATTTTGATATTATTACCATTAGTGCTCTCCTAGAACTTAGTAATTTTGGAAATAAGATAGAATATGTAAATAGTTTTTAGAGAAGGAATTTATTTATGATGGGGAAAAGAACTAGGGAAGACGTAAATATTCTTATATTATTCCAGATAGTGTTCCCTTTGGACGAAATTTGGAAAAAAAGGTAGAATATAATATAGAGATAATGGTAGGAATATATTCTTAATGTTTGGTTAGGGTTTCCAATAATGTCATCATCAAATTGATACCCAGAATTACAAGCTTGGTTTCGTGGCTAAATCAATGACCACTCACCCTTATATATATATATATATATATATATATATATATATATATATATATATATAATATATATCGGTTGAAAATAGAGGGAAAAGTGGATATAACAAACACAGCAAGTAAATTCAATTAATATTTCGTCTCTTTATTTTAGTGAGGCTTCCTCAGAATTAATTGTGGAAGACAAATGCTTTTTACAGTTTGCTCTCATTCTGAAAAGGTAATTTTTGGGTGCGGACAAGGGATGAAAAGAGGAGAGGGTTTGGGTGTGTGGTATAGAGAGGGGAACGGATGGATTTAATTTGTGGGGTACGGTATTTTTATTGGGTCAATTTATTGCCTTTGAAGCAAATTGATAGTCAAGATGTAAGTCAGTGTGTGATGACTACTGTCAGTGAAGGTTTGTGAAGCTGGCAGATTGGAATATTTTAAAAATAATATTTTAGAGAATTTTGTATGGGTAGAGGATTTTTTGTATCTGCTTTTATCCGTTTTCGATTTTGATTTTGTTCTCTTGAGCTACGATTTTTGCAATATATATATATATATATATATATATATATATATAAAGATAAATCTAATGAGTCAGACGAACCTACTAAAAGTTTCGCTTAATGCTCTTCAGGGCTAAATCTGACTCCAAAAATTTCCAAACATTTTTTTCTCCCCGGTTGATGTTAGGTAGTATATTTTACAATCAAACTATTTGCTGGTTTTTTCTCATCGCGACGATTTACCAATAAGTTTGGTATATATATATATATATATATATATATATATATATATATAATATATATCTGGTACCCCTCATTTTCCATAAGTAGAATTGATTTAAAAAATTGTTTTCCGGGGTGTCTTGTTATCACAATGACATTAGACACCAAAATCGCCCTCGTTGGAAAATGTCGAACAAAGGAGGCGAATAAAAGAGGCGAATAAACAGTGAATCATCTTGACTATATTCCACACAACTTCGGGGATTTGAAATGACTTCCTCAAAGAAATAAAACCGGTTTATTTCTTGTGGATTTATTTCAAGCGTTGTGTGAAAAGTTCGTTGAGAGACAAATGAAGAAGGAATAGATGAACAGCTCGATCAATTTTCGTTAACTTTTAAGTGCAAAGTAAATAATTTCATAATTAGTTTTGTAATTCGATAAAATTTTATTTCTTGTGAGAATTTGATTATTTTCTATTTTATTGGAAATGAGGAAACGTTTTTCTTCTTCTCACTTGATTGTGTTGTGTTAATTAAAGAGTCAAAACGGAATTTCTTTTCTTTTTTTTAGATTTATCTTTATATTAATCATATATATATATATATATATATAATATATATATATATATATTATATATACCAACTCCTCCGCACGAGCAGGTTGCGACACAAGGTCGATTTCTTAAGAGGAGTTTAACAGGTTTGAATTCGAGTTTTCCTTCTCCTAGACTGGTCACCTATCCAAGGTTAAAGAGCCAGTCTGCCCTACTATTTACCCATAGCTGGAGGGAGAATATATGGATTCATACCTTTCCCAAGCGAATTAGCCTTATGTGAAATGCAAACAACCCCTTCGAGGATTTGAACTCAGGTCGACGAGTCCATTTTCTACGACTTTAACCATTACACCATGCACCTCCAAAATATTAATCATATATTTACAACACACACACACACACACACACACATACATATACACATTTACACACACACACGCTCTGTCAGCTGGAGCTGTGGAAAACACTGACTGCACCTCTACAGATGAGTAAAATTCCCAATGAAACCACTTATTAACCGTGGGTGGCGACCCTTAATGACTAAATATGAAACCCTAGTGGCTGAGCAGTCCATGAGATGCACTTTGACCCCTCCAATCAATCGGCTAGTCACGTCAAGCCCGAGCACGTACTGCCTTATGGCAAGCTCCAACCCTTTTTATCCTATATACGCTAGAATGCAATGGTGATGTTCCTATTCTGGAGCTCTGGGGAATGTGGAGTTTGTCCCTTTAGGGCCGGTTTAGTTCAGCTGGTAGAGCGTCCGACTAGGAACCATAAGGTTCCTGCTTCGATACCGAACGCCAACTCAGCGTATGAGTAGCACAGGGATTTGTGCGGTAAAGTAAGGGATGATACTAGGTGTGGCGCTCCATCTCAGGCGCTTGTAAAAATGGATAGACTCCCTCGCTGTATGGTTGATACTGATATTAGGCCGCCACATCGACTTAATTTACTTTATAAATATAAAAAATACAATAAATTCGATTCCCAAACCTCTAGGCATAAAATAACCCCAGACGTGTTAACATGCCGTTAAAATGAATAAATTAATCAATCAAGCATGACATTGAAAAGGTGTTGTTCTTTTTTTAGCTGAAAACTTTCTCTATGCAATACTGTCATTTTGTTTCTGGTGCCTGTTGTAGTTTCCATGGAAAATGACTATGAGGCATTAATTTCGGAACAACTCTTACAAGGTCGGCATTCTGGCAAAAATGCATAGCCTTAGCTAAGTAAAGAAATGCTGTTGTTTCTAAGCTGAAATCTTGCTCTATCCAAGGGTGCTATTATGTCTGTGGAAATAAATAAGAGGCATTATTTTCAGAATAGTCAATACTAACCAGACCCGTAGAATTTCCACGAAACGAAACAAAAATCAAGAGGAGCTATTTAAGACAGAAACGATGATTTGCATAAAATCATACGGTTGCTTTTGTGATAAATAATACAAAATAAAACTGACAAAAAACACGACTCGAAAAAAAAAGTTTGGCTGGAAATTTGCCTGACGCTGACCCACTAAAAAATAGCGTAAATTAGGGCAGGGGACCAGGACAACATAAGATTAAAATAACCAAATATCTTCCGTAATTTGCAATTTCAATATTACAAATAAAACAAACATGTTTTTATTAATTCATTTTATTGGCAGTTGGGCATTTAAACGATACAAGACAATTTGAAATGTTTCATTTAAAAATTGGGTGAAATAAAATGGGACAAATAAGAAATCTGTGATTAAGCGACACAGATAATTGTATTTATGTTTTTGCATTACATCTTGGATGATTTGGACGGTCTGAATTTTAACCATAGGTTGTTGCTGGAGGATAACGGACGGAAGGTTTAGGAACCGTATTAATATGTAGATTTCGGCATATCTTAATGAAAAGTTAAGAATTCCCCTCACCCCCCTTTATACATTGGCAATTTTCGTCTGATGAAGGGACAAATCTTCTATTATATTAATACTCGTATTCCTTAATTGTCCGATCGTTATCAACACTCTGCTTAAAATGAGACCGTCCAAATACAAAAACGTAAATCCTGATTATCTCGTGTTGCTTATACGCCAATTTTTATTTTTGTTAGTGAAGTCACCTCATTTAAATAATGGCCCATTCTGTTCTTATTATAAATAAAGGACAAGAAAAATCGAGACAGAAAAATATAACATGAAAAAGAAAGAAAGAAAGTTGGAGCAAGATAAAAAGTTAAATCAAGATCATTATAGTTTTTACATATTGAACTATTTCGCAATAGCTTTTAAGTAAATATATAAAAGTTGTAATAATTAAATCATTATACGGTGGTATATCCACAGGTCCTGCTTGTGTCATATAATGCACAGAAAAGATATAAGAAAAAAAGAGAGAAAGAAAGAGAGTAGGGGAAAGATATAGAGAGAGAGGGGATTTGCGCGCGGAAGTGATAACGCTAATATGTTACAATCGAACACAATGAAAAGGTGAAAAGAAGGAAAGAAAGAGAAAAAAATAGTGAGAGAGTGCTAAATCAAAATTATTATATTTTTTACATATTGAACGATTATGTAATAACTCTTAAGTAAACATATCAAATGTTGCAATAATCAAATTATCATACTGTGATATATCCACAGGTCCTGCTAGTGTTTATTAAAATGTTGTGTGAATAACACCAGACAACTGAAACTTTTAAATCCACTTTTAACATACAATTTTCCTTTTAACTTTTAACATGACATTAACGATTATTAATAGGGAAATGCATTTTTAATAATAAAGAAGACAAAAAGGAGACAACAGAAAGAAAAGAAAGAAAAGAAAGAAGAAAGTAGAGCAATCAGTTAATTTCATAGCGTTATTCTTACTGACAGACACAAAGAGTGTCTGAAAATTTCATTTATTAATTAACAAAGTCGATGTGATTAATCAGTTATTGGTGTGCGTCTCGAGCAAAGGGAGATAATTGCTTTGATCAGTCATCAATCGACGTTTAATGATCAAAGGATAAAAATCAATCATTTCCTAAATGTCTAATCGATATTGACACGTATCTGTGGCCTTTGTCTTAGACTCCTTTCATCGATAACCACGTCATACATTTCAGAGAACAATAAACGGTCTCCTTTTACTTTTAATCATAATAAAAGCGACAACTAATCATTCTATTTAGTCGTATAAATTAGTCTGTGCGCTTATCAACACGAAGGGGGAAGTGATATATTTTAGTACATGACCCATATAGACTTCAGTGTGTTCGAATAAATCCATTTACAGCTTACGTTTCGCCTGAAAAACATCTCAGGGAAAGTAATTCCTTTGATTTTATTTAAAGGAATGTCAACTGGAAACCGAGAATATTTCTACGGTCATATTAACAACGAATATATATATATATATATATATATATATATATATATATATATAAGGTATACCCAATTTGTCGAAACCCCCCCCTTTTTTTTTCAATAAAATTTGACCCTCACTCCCCGTTTGAAAAAAAGATGTTTTACTCATTTCGATAATTATTTAATTGGCTATTATTTTATAAAAGAAAAAATATACATCAATAGTTGTTCCCTTTAAAAGGAGGGTGTGAAATTTCCTATACAGTTTTCGACAGAAAATATGGGTGATTGAAACTAATATAAAGTAGTTATTAAAATAATATTTTTTAGAATCTAATGATATAACATTTTAAACTTAAAATGCTGTTGCTCATATTTTAAATGAATTTTATATATTATTTTATCATACCAGAAATACCTAATTAAAGTTTTGAAATAAAATAACTGATGCATTATAAAATTCATTAATTGATAAATCAATTCTGAAAATTTCATTAAAATCGGATAATTCCCTGATTTTTGGTAATTTTTTTTCAATCGCAAATGTTACAATCGAATTCACTATCAATGGCCTGCATATCTAGTTTTCTAACCATTACACCACGTGAAGTGCACAGTTATTTAGCTTAGCTTAGATACAGCAAAACGCTAGAAGTATGGAGCGCCCAATGAGAATCAAACTTACTAACAATGGTTCGCGAGTCTAGCTTGCTAACCGTTATACCACGCGAGGTGCCCGCGGATGACTGAATATGTGCTTTCAACCCCTGGCTGGTTGAGCACTCTGGCGGGTATTTATTTGTATAAATTCCCTCTACCGGTGACGGGTGTACTGATGGCTCGATGGTTAAGAACTTGGACAGATGAACAATCGGTCGGGTTTAGATCCCCGGCTGAAGGTAGCCTGCTCAGTCTCGCCATACTGAGAAAACATGATAAGTCGAAACAGGACTGTTTGCGGATGATTAAACTAATTTTACACTCACATTATATATATATATATATATATATATATATACACAAAGCGCCCGTTTTCGTCAACTTTTTTGGCAGAATTTAATGTTTAAAATGTATAAAAAATTAATTACATATGTAATATTATTTTGCTTCTTTTTTTTTTTTACTGATGCTTAATATGTTACTACTTTTCGACTAAAACAAAGATTAACTGGGCTTTTGTAGTACTGGCACGGCAACCGGCGTCTTTCTCAATAGCGCCACATACATAATAATCAATGGGGAGTTCGGAGGCCAAACATTGGGACTGGAGTCGTCGTAAAAATTCGCAGACAACCATTTTTTACTTTTCCCAGAGGTGTGGTATACATATGGCCTACCATTGGCTACCCTTGTTATCCAGTGCTTGACTACAGTGTTTAGCAACTCCACGTAGGCATCTGAGGGTCCTTCAACACTTTTTTTGTAGATTTTCGAGGAATTCTGCTGTACGAACGCAATCAGATCGTCTGTTATGTTGCTTTCTTCTAGCCGCAGCCTCGTAGTCTCCATTGCAATTCTCCAGTTCATGCCTGATTGTTTTTACAGTGTTCATGGAGCATTGGGCAGCAACCATAATCGCCTTATTTTGATGGCCGGCGCAGATACAAGTTATTCTCTTCCATGATTCATGTGGGTTCCAGTCATCCATTTAATCTGTCATCACGTATATGAATGAAGAAGGGTCAAAGCTTTTAAATGATGCGTAGTGTGCGTCAATACCTCCAACCTACGGAGAAAAAGTACCAAATATAAATATGTCAAATTTATCGCGAACACCCTGTATATATAAAGAGAGAGGTGAGCTTTTCTGTGTGTTACTATGAGTATGTGGATATAAGTATGAGAATATGTATATGCTGAAAGGGTTGCCTTGGTGTAGGGATAGACTAATAATAATCTTAGACAGAGAGTTATTATCTTCCATTTATAATAAAAATAGGCCATGATAATTTATCATAAAACAATTGCCAAAAGAATCTCTGAAGATCAACGTGATTAACAATATAATAAGATCGCAGCTCCACCTAGTGAGTATTTCAGATTGCAATACGTTTCTTAATCTTTTTTTCTTTTTTTCTTAATTTTTTTACCGGGCTATATTTTGTTCGTGATATGTCTTCGTTCACATGACAAATGTTGCAAGCCCTAGCTAATACGCCAAACGACATTCGTCACCGCTGATTGGTCACTAAATTCTGTGTCATGCGTAGGATGAAAAATATACGTTTTTGTCTGTTTTTTTGTTGTTGTCTTTTTGTCAATTATTTTTTACATGGTTTTCAGGTGAATTCATGATTTGTCTGCATATATGACGTCACTCTTTAGTGTGTCGGACTAACAATGCGTATGAAATAATAATAATAATAATAATAATAATAATAATAATAATAATAATAATAATAATAATTAGAAAAGAGACTACAGGAACTGGAGATCAGGGGGGAAATTGAGAACATCTAGAAAACAGCATTGCGATTCCAGTATTGAAAAGGCTGTGGAATATGAGGGTGAAAGTATTACCAATTGTAGTTGGTGCACTTGGAACGGTCCCAAAAAAGCTTGGAAAAGAGAATGGAGGAACTGGAAATCAGAGGAAGAATTGAGACTATCCAGAGTACTGCGTTGCTTCAATCGGCTAGAATACTCAGAAGAGCCCTGGAGACCTGAGGAGACACGTTGTCACTCAGACCCCTGTGAAATACCATCAGCTAACGCTGATGTGAAAAACTCAAAACGAGTGAAATAATAATAATAATAATAATAATAATAATAATAATAATAATAATAATCAGAAACCCTTGTACAAACAATAAGAATATACAGCCAGGATATAGCAACGAAATTTGAGATTCAAAAGTGAGTCATGCTCGTGAAGAAAAGGGCAAAAATATGAAGTATTTTTTATTATTAACTAAAACATTTCAATATGTTGTAGTAGAGCAGTCATATTATTTTTTTAAATGTTGGCATATGGAGCTAGAATCAAATAAATGTAAAGTAAGTCTTCTTGATAATTTTGTGTAGTATAATATATGTGTGTGTGTGTGTGTGTGGTGTGTGTGTGTGTGTGTGTGTGTGTGTCCTAGGTGTATTGGACAGAAACAGTGACAGACTGACCCATGTGACACCAATCAATATTGATGTCCTGCCTTCAGAGGCTTCAAATTCTTAATTCCTCAGCAGGCACGTCGCTTCCTAGCGACATAATATCATGCCACTCATAGTAAAAAAAAAATCTCGGCTTCCCATTATTGATTAATGCATCGCCCAAGAAAGAAACAAAAAACACAAAAAAGTTTAAACAAACTTTAAAAAAAAGGATAATATGAATCTATCAAAATACACGTGGAAAATAAGTGAGTTTCACTGAGTGCTCAATAATTGTGATCTTGTGTCACAACTAAAAACTTGGTGAGTAACAAATACCTGTAAAATAGTTCATTAGTGCGTGTGTATATCATCATCATCATCATCGCACTATCAGCACGGATATCCATGAAAATCTCTCTCTATCACTCATTGTTCTCAGGAGGTCCTCTACGCAGCATCCTGCATCCGTACAGAGCTGGTCAATGTACGTCTTTGCTGGTCGGCCCACAATGGCGTGCCCATGTGCTGGTTTCCACAGGAGGATGTCACTTATGACTTCGTCCTTGCTTCTCCGGCAGTGTCCTACGTGTCTTTTCCGTCTTACTCGAATGGTTTGGGTGATATGTGGTAGGTGGCCGTACAGCTGTTTTCTCGTGGGGTGTTGTTTCCACGATTTGTTTAAGACTGTACGCAGCATTCTTGTGCAGCTCCCATATATATATATATATATATATATATATATAATGTGTGTGTGTATATATACATATATATATATATATATATATATATATATATATACATAGAGAGATAGGGGAGATTTGCTCTGGTTATCGCATAGGTAAGAAAGTAACAGTCACCAAGCGCCGTTGTATTTACTCTATCCCAACCGATATGACCGCTCAGTCGGTAGAGCGTTCGCCTAGAAACCACAAGGTTCCTAGTTCGATACCGGTCCTCGCCAACTCAGCGTATGAGTAGCATAGAGATCTGTGCGGTAAAGTAAGGAGTTGATGGTAGGCGTGGCGCTCCACCTCAGATGCTAAAACAATCTCCTTGGACTAGCACTATTGAAAAGGGGATAGACTCCCTCGCTGACTGGCTAATACCGATTTTAGGCCGCCCCGTCGACTTTATTTATAAATGTAGCAAACTATATATTAAAAAATGACCTTGTGTCACATCCTATCGGTCACGCCTATCTCGGTTTAGAGACAGACCAGTCTGCACAAGGTTTGGTTTCTTTGTTTAACGACATATCAAACTTCTTGGCTTTATTTAATGCCAAAACTATCCTTGTAAAAGAACAATAGTGATACTATTTAACCCATAGCTGGACGGATACATTCCCCTAGGATATAAGTCCGAAATTATACGTAATAGTTTGACAGGGCTTCGAACTCGTTTACTACGATGTCACTGTCCAGCACGTTAGTATAGACGAATCTCTAGTGATATTTTATTCATATGTCGTCATCATCATGTCGTGCGGGCATCACGGCTATCCATGTCACTCTCTCAATAAACATTCTTTATTGGCCATCGCCCCTAAAGATCCTCTGAGCAGCATCCAGAATTAGCATAGAATGATCGATGTAGGTACTTGCTGGATGGCGTGTTCCTGTGCAGGTGTTCACAGGAGAACGTCACGTATGGGTTCGTCCCTGCGGCTCCAGAAAAATATAATCTATTAATAATAGAGATTCGCTCTCTATTTGTCTGTAACAAAAACTACGTCACTGCTTACGTCACATTATCCGAAATCGTCATAACATAGAATAAATACACACAAAATTTGAGCATGCGGCATTAGACAGTCCTCATTGTTTTTTAAAACAAGTTTTAATAGATACATAACCGGTATCATATATTTATACATAGTTTGTTTTATTTTAATAGATATTCAAAGTTAATAGAACTTAGTTTCGATTTCAAATTGTTTTATTTTTTTTACCTCTTTAATAAATTTGATGATTTCATGATTTATGTTCAAACTCTCCGACATTTAATTTTTAACTTCCACCTCCTCAAGCAATATCTTTCAAAAATGTATTTTTTTATTTTGCTAGTATATTTTAAAAAAAGTTGATTTTGTCATATGGTGCCCGTGGCAAAGGGTTTGGATCAATACATATTATACTGAAATGAATTGTCATTTAGAAGCTCCTCATTTGTGGCCTTTTGTCAGACTATACTAATCTGGATAAATTCCTAGCAAGTGATCGGCTTTGACGTCATTTTCTTCTCCTTTGGGATTGCATAATGATTCTGATGAAAGAATTCTTTGAAAAGACACTTGTCAAATCCTCTGACAGACGACATTATCTTGTCCACGCCTTCCACACATTCTTTTCCTTCATCCTCCATCTTTTCTCTCCTGACTTCATCTTCAATTTTTTATTTTCCCCCTCACACACACACATATTTCTCTTCTCTCTCTCTCTCTCTCTCTCTCTCTCTCTCTCTCTCTCTCTCTCTCTCTCTCTCTCTCTCTCTCTCTCTTCTTTCTACTTTACTACTTAGCTTTAATGTCTCCTTTTTCCCCCATTGTTTATCGAAGTCCCCCTTCTTCCTTCATTATTTCTATCTTCTCTAATCTCTATATATATATATATTTCTCTCTTTCTCTCTATATATTTACCCCGTCTTTGTTTTATTTATTTTCTACTTCTTTTCTGTCTCCTTCTTTTTCCAATGTCTATCGCACTCACCCTTCTTCCTTGATTATTTCCTCTCTCTCTCTCTTCTCTCTCTCTCTCTCTCTCTCTCTCTCTCTCTCTCTCTCTTAGTTTTTTTTGTTTTCCACTTTATTACTTATCTTTAATGTCTCCTTCTCTTTTTTCTACCACACTCACCCTTCTCGCTTGATTATTGTCCCCCTTGCACAGACACACACACTCTCTCTCTCTCTCTCTCTCTCTCTCTCTCTCTCTCTCTCTCTCTCTCTCTCTCTCTCTCTCTCTCCGCCTCTCGATCTATCTACATTTGTTTTTTGTTTTTCACCATAGCAACTTATCTTTAATGTCTCCCCCTCCTCTTCTATCTATCAGACTCCTCTTCTCTCTCTCTCTCTCTCTCCTCTCTCTCTCTCTCCTCTCTCTCTCTCTCTCTCTCTCTCTCTCTCTCTTCTCTCTCTGTTGAAAACTGGTCATTTATTGTGTGCAGACTGTCATCCGAAAAAGCCTCTAAATCACTGGCAAATATTCTTTGACCACCCGTAAGGTGATTTCGACAACAATCTCAGCCCTACCCTCCACGCACAGACACACAAAAACCCCCACCGACACCCACAATGACACAGAACCGTAATATCCTTCGCCTGGAAGCAATTTCCGTTCCCTTCAAGCACTGCAAACGTGATTGACAAAAATCTAACAACTATTTGTATCTTTTTTTTTTTTAGAAGTGTGTTCACGTGCCATCGCAAGCAAAAGGTGATGCAAAATATTCCAGGTGACCTCATCCTGAACTGCTCCAGTCATATAACTTTTGGATTGGGGGTGGAGGTAAAATTTTGGAATAATTAATACAAAAAAAAGTTACTTTCTGTAATTATTCATTTCGCAAAAGAGTGAAACGGAGAGGAGAATAGCCTCCACAGAAAAAGCGGCCAGGAGGGAGGAGAGAAAATAGCAGCCCCAGCAAGCATTATTGTGTAACCAGGCACCGATGGTCCCCGCTTAACTTCATATATATATATATATATATATATATATATATATATATATATATAGATAGATAGATAGATAGATAGATATAGATAGATAAAAGAATATGAAGACACACAATGCTGTTAAAATGAAAATATGTTATATCATATTCATAGCTAATATTGAACAATATTTCGATTTATAAAAATCATCATCAGAGCTTTTTTTTTAAAACTGGACCCATCGAGAGAGAAGCAGAAAATAATTTTTAATATATATATATATATATATATATATATATATATATATATATATATTATATAGTCTTTACAGTATGTTTGTTCATCTGTTCAATGTATTCCATTTATCTTGTATTTTACAATACAAATAAAAATTTTGTATTTTACAAATAAAAATTTTATGATAATTTATACAAAACAAATTTCCTCAGGTTCGACAAGTTAATTCTGAAATTCTTGGAATGTGGAATACCCCTTGATCACAATTACTCCCTAGTTCACTCTGACCCGGAGTGGTAGTACCTGTTACGGTCCAATCTATAGGCTAAATAGAAAAACTTGAGTTTAAAAAATGTGTTTAAAAACATTGAGTACCCAACAAGAATAAATGAAACAAGAATATTCTTCGACATAAAATGAACCAATAAAATGCCGTAAAACCCAACCAACCAACCACCCAATATCCAATGAATGTACTTTTTATACGAAACAGAAATACAACTGTTAACGTGAACTATAAGTTAATTATAATACGTTTAGACTGTTTTTATATTTTTAAATGAACATTTTTTTTTGTCATTAACTTTTGTTTTCTATATCACTTTTTTCGTTTTCCCTTATCACAATGCTCTTAACTAATTCAGTGTTTGGGCGTTAAGGGAAACGTGCTAAAATAAACCTGAAAAAGAAAGCAACAGGAACGAACAGATGACTGGATTATTCCGTTAGACTTTAATTTAAATCGGTAGAATGGGCTTTATTAACGGGCCAGACAATGTTAATCCAAGTTCTGTCTGTGAAGAAAATGAAAAAAAAAAAAAAGGAAAAAAAAACTGTTAAATTTGTAAATTAACACCAGTCTGTAGCTTTTATTTGAGCAATAAGTTTCTTACAAGTGAAAACCAATGACATGGTATAAATGACGGGCGCATATCTACAGTTTAAAATCTCACAGACGAAACAAATGCGACTGGAGACAATAAATTTATTTTACTTGTCTCGTCGTCGACAGAACTTAATCACAGATTCTTTTGGTCATTAGAAAGCGGAAATTAAAGCCATTTCGATGGCCGTCTTCTCGTAGATTGGCCACTGATTTTTAATGTTCTTTTTCACTGCAATAGATCTTCTTTATTTCTTTCTGGCTAATGTTACTTCATTCGTTTTTCTATCACTATTAAATCTTGTTGGCTTTAATTCATGACTTTGAATAAGAAAGAGGCACAAAGACACAGATAGACACGTAGGTATATATATATATATATATATATATATATAATATATATATATATATATATATATATATATATCCATGCACACGCACACATACATATGTGTGTGTGTATAGTTATTTACTAAGCTTAGCTTAGATGTGACAAAAGGTCAGAAGTATGAGACACCCTATGAGAATCGAACTCACTATCAATGGTCTGCAAACCACGTCAGTTGTCCGTGTGTGTATATATATATTTGTATATATCCCCGCACGCAAATATATATATATATATATATATATATATTTGTGCAGCTTCCAAATCACAAACACGACGGAGAAATTCACAATGTGTTAGCGCGCTATCTCCGCAATACTACCAACCACAGTGGCCACTTTCGAGGTTTGAAATTGCTACGGGCACGTGAAATATAACGTACCAAAATATTGCAATCTCTCTCTCTCTCTCTCTCTCTCTCTCTCTCTCTCTCTCTCTCTCTCTCTCTCTCTCTCTCTCTTAAAAGCATGGAAAAATGTAAAGATCAGAATCAAAATGAAGAATAATGTTTTGTTAATCTTATTTATTTTTTAATATTTCGAGATGACTCTCTCTTTCTCAAAGGCTTATTTTTAAACTGATTGTTCTTTTATTTTTCCATGTTATTTTCTTTAGTAATTCTTTTGGCTGTCTTAAAAACATGGAAAAATTTCCCCAACTCATATACCGACAAAGAAGCATATATATATATATATATATATATATATATATATATATATATATATATATATATTTTCTAAACACCGACCGTATAAAAAAAAAATCCCTGTTTATAGTTTGTAATTACACAATCCAAACTTTTGTTTAAATTAGACGCCCAAACAAAACTCAAAATTGTAGATTATTTAGACATTATACTAAATTTCTATAATGGTACAATACTTCCATTTAGAAAAAATAATCAACACCATAATTACATAAATGTAGGTTCTAATCATCCTAAGGTAATATTCAAACATATACCTAAAGATGTTAGTTTTGAACACTAATTCATCTAATGAGGACATTTTTAACCAAATTAAATAGGAGTATGAACAGGCACTAAAAAATAGGGGCTATAAAGGTAGAACACGAATAGGAAAGCCATGGTCGGTCACAAACAGATTATGTCATGTGGAAATCCGATCTCACTGACAAGTTAAAGCGACAATTCTTCTATGTTGTGGTTATATTAGTACTGCTGTGTGGTTGCACCACTTGGACCATAACGAGGCACTTTGAAAATAAGCTAGATGGGAGCTGTACAAGAATGCTGCGTGCGGTCATGAACAAATCGTGGAAACAGCACCCCACAAGGAAGCAGCTGTATGGCCATCTGCCATATGCCCCCTCCCCCATCTCACAAACCATCAGAGTGAGACAGACAAGGCATGCTAGACACTGCTGGAGAAGCAATGACGAGCTCATTAGCGACGTTTTCCTGTGGAAGCCAACATACGGACATGCTAATGTGGGCCGCCCACCAAGAACCTACATTGACAAACTATGCGAGGATTCTGGATGCAGCGCAGAGGACTTCCCTAGGACAATGAATGATAGAGAAGGTTGGCGAGAGATTGTCATGGATATCCGTGCTAATTGCGCGACATGATGATGATGAAGGTAGATTGGATTATAAAAACCCAAAGGAACTGAACAATATAAATAGTTGGAAGAAAAATAGGGCAAGACAGATTATTTGGTTTACACCAGCGTATAAAAAGGCAGTGGCTAACAATTTAGGTAAGGATTTCTTTAAATCTTAAAAAAGAGTTTTTCCTCTCAAAATATACTATATAGAATATTTAATAAGAATACGCTTAAACTTAGTTATAGTTGTTTGACAAATATGGGTAGCTTAATTAATACGAGTAACACTAAAAAAAATAAAAAAGAGAGAATACCCTAATTGTAATAATAAAACTAAGTGCCCTTTAGGGGGGAAATGTCAGTATGAAAGTATAGTATATAAAGTGGAGGTGTATACTAAAGGAACTAATGGCCATAAAATAATAAAAGGGTTTATTTAGGTTCAACTCAAGGGGCATTCAAAAAGATGTTATAATCATAAAAATACTTTTAAACATGAAAGATATAAAAATAACAATACTTTAGCAAGTTATGTGAGGGAAATAAAAACAAATGAGGCTAAGAAACGGGGAAATAAAAAAAAATGCCCTACATATAAGGCAGGAAGCAATATCTGTTTATTGTGCCCCGAGGAAAAACTTGCAATAGCATGGTATAAAAACACTAGAGAATTGCTTAACCGAAGAACTGAGGCGTTAAACAAATGTAGACATAGAAAAGCCTGGCTTCTTGGCCAATAAAATTTAAACAATAAATAAAAAAAATAAAAATAAATTATAAAAAATAATATATATATAAATGATATAAAAAAAAATAGGTATATAAAGTAATTAAATATAAGGTTGGTTTATTGTAGTTATTTCATTGGTTTCTTTTTTTATGCTAATTTTGTAGGAATTTTTGGAATAAAATGTATTTTGCACGAAACCTTAGCAATCATAATTATCCTTATGATCTGTTAGGAGAAACCTAGGTAGATATTCTCTGACTCATTAGGCTTACTTTATTATTATTATTATTATTATTATTATTATTATTTTATATATATATATATATATATATATATATATATATATATATATATATTGAAAGAGAGAGAGAGAGAGAACATAGTAGGCTATATTCATAAGTAAATATTGGTCAATATCATTAGAGAGAGCATGGATATCTAAGTAAGGTGGTATGGATATGATGTCAAGGCACTTGGTAACTGACAGTTACCAAGCGCCTTGACTTCATGTCCACGCTACCATATATATATATATATATATATAATATATATATATATATGTGTGTGTGTGTGTGTGTGTGTGTGTGTGTGTGTGTCAATTTTAGGAAAATAATTGTACTGTGGTATTTTAAAGCACGAGAGAATGGTGCAACAAATAATTCGAATGGATTAATACTAATTATCAATACTAATACTTACCGATTTCGTCTAGACAAATTGTGTATTAATTCAAGATTTATAGAGCAACTAGTCCGTCGCTTCTGGTTCAGAAATATGGTAGTTTATATTTGGAAAGAAGATACACTAGCACCATATATATTTATCATATGCTTAGACTATGTACTCCGAACATCATTAGATACCATAAAAGAAGGCTTCACACTAAAAAAGGCAAGAAGCAGGCGATATCCCGCACAGAAAAATCACAGATGCGGACTACGCTGATGACCTTGCACTCCTTGCAGATACACCCCAAAGGCCGAGTCACTACTGCATAGAGAGAAGGCTGCAATAATATTGGCCTTCATGTAAAACTCCGTAAAACAGGTACATATGTTTTCAAAAGGAAAGGAGACATAACCACACTCAACGGTAAGCCCCTTAAGCCAGTAACAATTCACATACCTAGCCTATCCACAGAAAGCGATGTAAATACACGCGGCCAAAACAAATTATCAGTAAATATGGAAATCCGATCTCACTGACAAGCTAATTCTTCCAATCAATGCACCACATGGACCCTTTGATATATGCATAGTCCTGATATATATGGCCACTTGCCCCCATCTACAAACCATTCGAGTGAGACGGACAAGACATAGCACTGCTGGATGATCATATATCTCCTGTGGAAGCCAACACACGGACATGCCTAGTGTGGGCCGCCCATACATTGACAACTAAGCAAGACGCAGGTTACAGAGGACCTCCCTGGGAAAATGAATGATAGGAAAGGTTGGCGGAGATTGTCATGGAATCCGTGCTAATAGCGCGACATGATGATTGATGATATTTGGAAAAAAAATAATGGTAGAAAAACATTTTTTACGACAAGGATTTTGATTAAATGTAACTTAGAAAAATGACTAAAAGCATACATGAAACCTTTATATATATATATATATATATATATATATATATTATATATATATATATATATGAATTTGTAAAGAGGATAAAAGTGTCTAAAAATTTGCCATCCTTCCAAATATTCTTTAACCAATAAAATCTGGATAAAACTGTTTAAATATTTTTTATCCAATTAGAATCCTACTTACCAAATTATTCTAAGTAAATTTGGTTTATGATTTGGAACCGAATATTTCTTTTAATCTTTTTAATCAATTTCAGAAACTATTAATCGTGTTTTTTTTTGTTGTTGTTGTTGTTGTTTTTTTGTTGTTGTTGTTGTTTTGTGGTTGTTGTGTTTGTTTTGTTTTTTGTTTTTTTTGTTTTTGTTTTCTTTTTTCTATTTTTGCAAGATCATAAAGTCACTATGATAAACCGACTTACTAATTTCCTCTTTTATTTCCCATTTTTCAATCTGGTCCGTTTTTAATGAATTTTGCTACGTTTATCTGCTGTGCTTGGCAAAAACCACAGCAACAACATCGCCTATTTCCTCCAACCACTTACGCATAATCGACTTGCCATACGCAACAAAAAACAACGAAAAAATATTTACCCTATGGGTAAGATTTGACACAAGGTCACAACTATGAAACATCCAGCGAGGATCGAACTAGATTTTCAGCAGTAACGAATGTGCGAGAATGGCTTGCTTAACCATTACATCACGAATTGGTTTAAATGTTCAAATCTCTAAGAAAATAACTAAATAAAGGAATTAAAAGAAATTAAAGGTTCACATTAAAATACGATATAAATGTGATGTATAAGTTCTATAGCTCAGTCGGTAGAGTGTTCGGCTAGAAACCACAAGGTTCCTAGTTCGATACCGGCTCCTCGCCAACTCAGCGTATGTGTAGCACAAGGATCTGTGCGGTAAAGTAAGGAGTTGATGGTAGGTTTGGCGCTCCACCTCAGACGCAAAAACAATCTCCTTGGTCTAGTGCTAGTGAAAAGGTAT
>CM042143.1:84840176-84917676 GCA_023376005.1 Doryteuthis pealeii | reverse complement strand
TGATGACATCAGTTTTGTTTATGAAGGTCTTCATAAGCAATGTCAATTTTTTTTGTTTGTTTGTTCACTCGACTCCCCAGAGTTCGGGTAAGTCACACCGTAAAAATAATAAAACGACGGGATGAGAGGGAGGTAGGAATAAACATGACCCCCAAGCGTTCAGTAGGCAAAGAGGAAATAAATTCAATGGAATTCCTTTGTCAATAGATCAGAAATCCGACAGACAAGGTCACTAAATCACAATGTCTTTGCAAAGAAGAGGCAGGAAGGCCGTTGTCACTTTTCTTCTTTTTCTTTTTTCTTTTCTTTCTTTTTCTTTATCTTTGCTTTTTTTTTCCTTTCTCTTTTCCTTTTCTTTTCTCATTCCATTATTTTCTCAAGACATTGTGTGTATATATTTTTATTTCTTTGTCTTGAGATTAGCTTCTCTATTCAGCTGTTATATAATATTTTATTATTTCTTCTTTCTGGAGCTTGTAACAATTTGTCTTCTCTCAGAAATGGCTTCATGTCGTTGGCATTGTTGGTAATGTTGACACTTAATATTTATTTTCTTTTATTCATTTCTCTCGTTTTATTTATTTATTTATTCATTTTTCTTAATGTTTTATTTATCTTTATCGTTTCTTTATTTTATTTTTCATTTTTCAGGCTTTTTGTTTTTTATTCCACCTATTCAACTCACAAAGCAAAGTCATCGAGGTGACCTAAAGCCGGTATCAGCCAAACAGTGAGGGGGTCTATCCCCTTTTCACTAGGGCTAAACCAAGGAGATTTATTTTGCGTCTGAGCATCAGCTCCTTAGTTTACCACACAGATCCTGTGCTACTGAGTTGGCAAGGGCCGGTATCGAACCGGGAACCTTGTGTTTCCTAGGGCGGACGCTCTACTGATTGAGATAAGCCGACCCCTACCTGTCTATATTTATGAGATGAGGCTTCATATGAATGATTTTGATATTTCGAACTTTGTTATTGAGTATAATCACAATGTTCAGGCCACTGTCACCTCAGGCTCTGTTTAAGTGGGCTTTTGAACTGTTATCCTCATCTTTGTGATATGTATAAACACAATAAAAGTCAACAGTAACCTCGGTTTTGGTGTCTTTTTAATTACCTTAAGATAAGTCATCTTCAGACGATTACATTGAATTCAAACGTGATGAGGACAACAGTCAGAAATATCAAAATTATTCAACTTATTTTTATTTATTATTATTATTATCATTATTTTGCTTTTTAGGCAGAGCTTTCAACTTTCTATCATTATATTTTCATCTTTAATTATTTTTCTACCCTTTTGGCGGGGTTTAGAATATGCTGTCTGTATTCCCCTTGCAATGGGATAAGAACCACCCCACCCACAGGGCGTTCCTCTGTATGACACTAAACTGTATCTGATGAGGAGAGTCCAATTCTGGAAATCTGGGGCGTGTGGGGTATCCTTTCCTTGCCAATCAGGTCCAGTCTGCCCAGGAATGGTAGTCCCTGTTAGGGTCCCCGTAGGAGTACTTGAAGACATGCAACTGTCAGCAAATTATTTGTATTAGATGGGGATACTTGATATATAACTGGATGCCAAAAAAAAACTCTTAAGAAATAACGATTAAAAAATTGTAAATATGAATGTATAATGTACACATCTCCCTAATCTTTAGGCATAATATAACCCTAGATGGGTTGATATGCCGTTTATGGAGGCGCGGGGTGTACTGGTCTTAAAAAATTGACTACGTGACCCGAGTTCAAATCCTGGACGAGACTGTTCGTATTTCACATTTTCACACTTGGGAAAAGTGTGCATCCAACTACTCTCCCTCCAGCTATGTGTAAATGGTAGTGTAGAATGGGCTCTTTAACCATCGGATGGCAACCGGTCTAGGAGAAGGAAAACTCTGAATTCAAACCCGTCAAACTCCGCTTGAGAAATTGACCTTGTGTCACCTCCTACTCATGCAGAGGGGTTGGTAAATACATATATCGTTAAAATCAATTAATCAACGATTTAAGGTCGAAATCACTACTAATGGGTCTGTGAGACAAGTTTAAGGATAAAAAGTAAAATAAAATCAGGTGAAAGAAAAGCAAGGAACGAAAGAAAGAAATATAGAAAGATAAGAAAAGAAAAGAAAAGAACAAAAAGAAAAAGAACGAACGAAAGAAAAGAAAAGAATAGAATAGAATAGAATAGAAAAGAAAGAAAGAAAAGAAAAGAAAAGAATGAAAAGAAAAGAAAAGAAAAGAAAAAGAATGAAAGAAAAAAAGAAAGAAAGAAAGATAGAAAAGAAAGAAAGAATGAAAAGACAAGAAAGAAAGAAAAGAAAGAAGAAAAAAAAGAAAAGAAAGAAAAAGAAAGAGAAAAAGAAAAAAAGAAAGAAAGAAAAAAGAAGAAAAAAAGAAAGAAAGAAAGAAAAGAAAGAAAGAAAGAAAGAAAAAGAAAAAGAAAGAAAGAAGAAAGAAAAGAAAAGAAAGAAAGAAAAGAAAAGAAAGAAAAAGAAAAGAAAAAGAAAGAAAGAAAAGAAAAGAAAGAAAAAGAAAGAAAGAATGAAAGAAAAGAAAGAAAGAAAAAAGAAAGAAAAGAATGAAAAGAAAAGAAAGAAATGAAAAGAAAAGAATGAAAAGAAAGAAAGAAAGAATGAAAGAAAAGAAAGAATGAAAGAAAAGAAAAGAAAGAAAAGAAAGTCTCATAAATTTTTTGAAGTCTAAAATTCTCTTCTATTTGAGATGTTCCAATTTGCTGGATACTGAGGACTTTGCAGTCACGTGATTAACACGCAAAAATTACTCCACCACCCCCACCCCAGGACGAACACAGACAGGAAACAAACCGAGAAAAAAAATTGATGAAATTCTTATTGATTTCCTTTCAACTACAAAAAATATTCCTCAAATTGGTTAAATAGAAATTGGGGGGGGGCAAAAAGCGGGAAAAATGGAACTTACTAAATACCTGATAGGACAAGAATACACTCACACGTATACAAATGCATATATATATATATATATATATATATATATATATACATACAGGTTAGTTTTTTTTTCTAGTATTGGAGAATTGAAAATAAAGTGCTCGATTACGGGTGTAACAGAGAGAGTAAAAAAAGAAAGGAAATCAACTACTCGTGTACATATGGACATGTATATATATATATATATATATATATATATATATATATATATATGTGTGTGTGTGTGTGTGTGTGTGTGTGTGAATATATGCGTGGATTCGGTGACATACATGCGTGGGCGGAAAGAGAAAGGAGGAGAATGGAAAAAGTGGACAAGAAACAAACGGTGGACAAATTGAGAAACACAACAGGGAAAAGAAAGCAACGCACTACTTTCATCACTATGGCATCCTTCAGCGGAGAAATACAAAAATTTGGCTCACACAGGTACAAACATATATAAATGAATTGACATTCCCTGCATTTCTTAACGAGTACGTTGTCTTCGTGATAATTGGATATATTGTACAATTTAATAAATATATATATATGTGTGTGTGGAGAAAGTAGACAAACACAGGATGTTATGGAAACTGGATAATAAACATCCAGTTTCCATAACATCCCGTGTTTGTCTACCTTCTCCACATATTGTCGGATTAACCTCCTCGCATTTCTCCCATATATATATATATATATATATATATATGTGTGTGTGTGTGTGTGTGTGTGATATCAAGTGTTTCCTTGAGAGGATTCAACCAAATTTCGAACGCAAATGTACATATAAAGATTTGCATATATATTTTTACATCCATTCCCTTGGCATTTCAGTCTCGGAAGACTATAATATAGTTTTTGTGCTCCTTAAGTTACAGCGCCTCCTGTGACTCTGAAGTCCAATGTTCGAAAAACATTCTCGACCACCGATGTCGCATGTGAAGGCTGTCCCTGAAGATGTTTATTTGCCGATGCTTTGTTGCCGCCGCTTTCTTCTGGCCCTTTTGGCTTCATGGTGTTGCGCTAGGGTGGCTTCAGACATGTACAGTCCACTACGGAGAGCCTGCCGCCACCGTGGGTGGTCCTAAGCCAAATTCTCCCAGATGGAAGGGGCAATGCCAAAGCACCTGAGATCATTCTTGAAACGCAGCTGGGGGCGATAATCTGCCTCTTACCAGACGAAAGCTCTGCATACAGAATGTCCTTCGGAATCCATCCATCATCCATCCGGCGGACATGACCCAGCCATTGGAGACGACACTGTCTCAGTAGAGAACACAAGCTGGGAAGTTGATCTCTCTTCTCTCTCTCTCTCTCTCTCTCTCTCTCTCTCTCTCTCTCTTCCTCTCTCTCTCTCTCCTAGAACTGCTGTGTTAGTGATCCTGTCCCTCCAGGTGATGCCCAGTATACGTCTAAGGCAGCGAAGGTAGAAGCTATTTAGCAGCCGCTCTTGGTAGGAGTACAGGGTCTATGTTTCACTTCCATACATGAGGGTGCTGATAACACATGCCCTATTCACTTGTATCTTTGTAAAGACAGTTAGTCTGCTGTTGTCCCACACTCTCACTGTAAGCTTCCCAAAAGTTGAGGCAGCTTTACTGATCCGGCAACTGAGTTCAGTATCAAGTGACAGGTTGTCGGTGATGGTGGACCCAAGGTAGGTGAAGGTGTTTACGGCTTCCAGGCTATAGTTGTTGATGGTGATGGGGGGAGGATTTTCGGTTTCCTGACCCATCGTCTTGGTTTTCTTGGTCAGGCTGAAGTCCTAGCAGGCTTTGGTGAACTGGTCCATGAGTGTTTGCAGGTGCTCCTGGGAGTGTGCTACCACTGCTGCGTCATCAGCATGTCCCGAATGACAAAAGGCCTGACTTTTGTTTTGGCTTTTAGACAGCTGATTGAAGAGGTTACTATCTGTCCTTGTGTGAAGGTAGACTCCTTCTGTTGCTTTACCAAAAGCCTGGTGCAGAAGGAGGGAAAAGAAGATCCCAAACAGAGTGGGTGCCAATACGCATCCCTGCTTGACACCACAACAAATGCTGAAGGGGTCTGAGGTGGACCCATCAAACTGGATGGTGCTTTGCTTGTCGGTGGACTGAAGGATGCGGAGGAGTTTGGGGGCAGCCTATTCGTTCAATTAACAGGAAGAGACCACTCCTGCTTACAAGGTCGAAAGCTTTTGTGAGGTCAATAAATGCTATGTAGAGTGGTCTTCTCTGTTCTCTACATTTCTCCTACCGCTGCCGCAGAGAGTAGCTCATATTAGTAGTGGACCTTCTTGCACTGAAACCGGCCTGTGATTCTGGGTAAGTCTTCTCCGCAAGAATCTGGAATCTATTTAGTGCAACTCTAGCAAAGAGTTTACCTGTAATGCTGAATAGAGAGATACCACGGTAGTTATTACAATCATTCCTGTCTCCCTTGTTATTATACAGTTACGATGGTGGCGTTCCTGGTGTCTTGTGGGATAACCCCTTCACTCCAGCATAGGCAGAGGAGCTTGTGGAGTTTGTCGAGAAGAACTAGCTTCCCACACTTTAGAATCTCAGCTGTGATTCCGTCACTGCCAGGTGATTTGCCGCAGGTTAGTCTATCAAATGCTATGCAAAGTTCTTCAGTTGTAGAGTCTGCATCTAGCTCTTCCGCTACTGGTTGTCGCTCTACATGATGGAGGGCTACATCAGAAACAGTGTTGCCGCTGGCGTACAGTTCTGAGTAATGTTCTACCCAGCGATCAAGTTGTTTAGATCGATCTTCTATGATGTCTCCTGAGGATGATTTCAGTGGAGCGATTTTGTGATGTGAAGGTCCAAGCGCCCTTTTTATGTCATTGTACATGCCTTTGATATTACCGGATTCAGTAGATGACTGAATGCTGCTGCAAGGCTGTAGCCAGTAACTGTTAGCACAACGATGGGCAGTTTTTTGTAGTTTCTTCCTTGAATCTCTAAGGGCACGTAGAGTCTTGTCAATCGGCAAACATTTGTAATTAGTGAAAACAATATTTTTTCTTCCAAGATTGGTTCAAAGCCAATGCCTCTGTATTGGCTTTGAACCAATCATTGGACCTACGTACCCTTTAGCCAAAAACTGCCAGGGCCGTGTTATGGATGGTGGTCCGTAGGCCATACCAATATTGCTAGGCAGAGCAACACTGTGGTAGGTAGTGGAGAGACTCCTCTAGGGCGCAGAGGAAGGCAGCAGCTTTTGGTTGGGTCTCTATATACATATACTTGTATGTGTGCACATATACATACTATACATATTATATACATGTCTCTCTCTCTCTCTCTCTCTCTCTCTCTCTCTCTTCTCTCTCTCTCTCTCCTCTCTCTCTCTCTCTCTCTCTCTGTGTGTGTGTGTATTTTTGCGCAGAAACTGAATTAGAATACACACACATATATATATATAAGTTAATAATGATTATGTCATCTTCCTTAGCTCATCTGTTACTATTAGTTTCTTGTGAGGTTTTCTATAAAACAAAACAACAACAAAAAGGAAGAAAAAAAACACAATCAACAAACAGGAGTTTTTGGGAAGTTCAAATAATTGCTTCCAAAAACCATGCCTGCTGATAACATTTTTTTGTTTCATAAAAAACGCAGAAAACTAATAGTAACAGTAAAGAAGGTATGCGAGCACTTTATTTTATCCATGGTTCTTATAGGATCTTTTTAAATATTTTTTCTGTGCATTATTTATGGGAATATATTATATATATATATATATATATATATATATATATATATATATATATAATATATATAGAGAGAGAGAGAGAGAGAGAGAGAGAGAGAGATAGTTAATCATTTGTGTATATGGAGAAATGATAATAAAGTGCTCAATTACTTCTGTAAGAGCTGTATAAAAAAGAAACACAAGCTACTACAGATGATGCCGGAAAGTGAAAAAACGAAAACAATTACTCGCATGTTCAGAAAAAAATAATAAATAAAAAAAATAAAAAATTAACGCCGAGAGCCGAAACATACATCCAGACAAGAAAATAATATGAAAGGAAACCCGAGAACCAGCGATGACCGATAAAAGCACCAGTGATTGCTGAGAGGAGAGGGGCAAGCAGAGGACGGATGACGTAGGCATGGGTCACGTGGACAAGAAAAAGTCCATGTATTCTCATAAGTGAAAATTCCTGATGACGAGCAGTCATTAAAAATGACGCTCAAACACCATTGGTAGTACGAAATCTTAAAATGTATTGTACACTAATAATATATATATATATTATATATATATATATATATATATATATATATTATATATATATATATGAGGATAGGAGAATTGGAATAAATCCGACAGAATGTGGTAAAGAATAGAGGGAAAGATATGGACAAAGAACAACTCAAACAAGCAGATGTAGGAGATATATTTCGCTGCACATTGAGTGCGACCTCTTCAGTCTTTTATTTGAAACATTTTTGCATCATACATTTGTTTTTATAGTAGTGAATGGGTGAGGGGTGGGTTAGGTGATAAATTCAGGAGAGTGGGATAGAGTTTGTGAGGATTTGATTGGCCGGAATAATTCTTTCTGGACTGGGTAGGAAGAGAGATACAATTCAATACATCTGATCTTATTTCTCTTCCTACCCAGTCCAGCAAGAATTCTACCGGCCAATCAAATCCTCACAAACTCTATCTTACTCTCCTGACTTTATCACCTAACCCACCCCTCACCCGTTCACTACTATAAAAACAATTGTTTCAAATAAAATACTGCAAAGGCCAAAGTGTTTGAACAGAACTTATGTTTTGTTGCACTATTGTTTTTGTTTCTTATTGTTTGCTTATTCCCACAATTCATTTTTTTACATAATTTTTTTAATTTCATTTTTAGATTATTCAAGAGGAATTACGGGGTTCGTAGGGAGCTCTTATTCTCCCGGTAGTCGGCAATTATTCGGATGAAAGAAGATGAACAACACAATGGAAATTATACACCTATATACAAAATGCTGCAAATTTGATGGCTTTTCTACCATACTTATCTTGAGAGGTGAAATTAACAGTTTATTGGTGAAGTTGCGCTAGAAAGGAATTCTACTCGCTATGGTTTTGGAATACTGTTAAAAAGTTCTTTGGATAAGTAAAAGTGTTGGTGAGTGCTTTTGAACGCGTACATCCTGGGTAACTACCCTTTGAAGAGGGCGGTGGATGGAGCCCTTGTTAAAGCGACTCTTCAGGTCGACAATCTTCAGATAATTGTTGGGGTTTGGTTTTGCCACCAACATTATATGTTGGCGATTCGCCCCCTAGCGGCAGGGAAAGTTAATTCACTATCGGTTTTCCGATATATTACGTCTTCCTTTCTTCCTTGTACCCTGCATTTATTCCTTCTTACTTCCTTCCTAGTGTCATGCCATTAAACTATATCTGAGGATAAACTTCCAATTCTGGAGCTCTGAGGAATGTGGAGTGTCCCTTCATCGCTATTACTCCCCGGTCCACTCCAACCCGGAGAGTTAGTACCTGTTAGGGTCTCATCTTAAAATAGAATAAAAAATGAGTTTAAAAAATGAATACCTAACAAGAATGAATAAAACAAAACATTTTCGGCACAAAATAATCCAACAAGGGTTGACATGCCGTAAAATCCAACCAACCAACCAACCTTCCTTACCCCGTTCCTCCCCACCTTTCTTGTACCCACCCTTCATTCCTTCCATCCTTCTTTGCGTCATTTCTTCCTTTCTCACTTCTTTCGTTTCTTAATTCCATCATCTCCATTTTCATTTAACTTTTCATCTTTTCAATTTTTGTCCTCTCTCTCTCTCTCTCTCTCTCTCTCTCTCTCTCTCTCTCTCTCTCTCTCTCTCTCTCTCATTTTAGTCAAATTGTCAAAGAATTTCTTCATTCCATCGCTTCAATCTTTTTTTTTAAACATTATTTCTAATTCCTACTTTTCTTATTTTCGGTCATTCCAACCCTTCTTTTCTGCTATCCATTTGCATGTTCCAGGTTCTTTATTTTAAATTCTTTATTTCTCATTTTTCTTCTTTCTCTCCTTTCTTCTCTTCTTTTTTGTCTTTTCCTCTTCCATTTTATTTACCAATCTCATTAATCATTTTCAATCTTTTTTTTTTTTACTTTTATACCCCTCTCTCTTTTTTTTTCTTTTTTTCTTCCCGTCTTGTCATCAAAAAAATTATTTATATCGCATCTTTTTTTTATATTAAGCAATCAATTTCTAAGTAGTCTCCAAATGTCATCTGAGCATTTGCTGACGTTATTTGACTGCCTTTTCTTGCAATGCATGATGGGAATTGGCTTTACATTATACGAACGCAGTCTTTTTCCTTTTCATTTCGCAGAGGGGGAATTATACACTGAATACAAAAGGAAGAAGAAATGTTCGACTGCGCATGTGCATGTCTGCACGTTCAAAGCAAACGCTTGTTTTCTACTCATTTCTTTTGCCGACCAATTCAAATTGCTTCATCCAATTTCCAGATTTCTCTCTTTAAAGAGTTGGGATTTTTCTTTCTTTTCTTTCTTTTTTTTTGGCCTACTTTCAACAGTTTATCGTTATTTCTATTTAGTTTTATTTTGTTTCTTTATTTCTTTCCTCAATTATTCTTGATTCTTTTTCTCAAATATGCATGCGCGCACACACACAGCCATATTATATATATATATATATATATATATATATATATATGTGTTGTGTGTGTGTGTGTGTGTTATTAATATATATATATGTATATATATATATATACACACACACACACATATATATATATATATATATATATATATATATATATATGATATGAATTATGCATTTGGTGTTTGTATTCTCTTATTACAAATTGTTTGAATTTTGTTTTTTAAAAACGTTTTTTATTTCATAACGCACGCATACACATATATATGTTACGAAATATATAAATTATATAGCTTCTTCCTTTCTTTCCTCAATTGTTCTTGATTCTTTTTCTCAAAAATGCATGTACACACACACACACATATATATATATATATATATATATATATATATATATATATATATATATATATATATATATATATATATATATATATATATATATATATATATATGATATGAATTATGTACTTGGTGTTTGTATTCTTTTTCTTATCCCTTTTGACTGTTTATTTTGTATCCGTTTCTTTTTGAATTGTAAATAAAATGATTTTGATAATGCCGGATTATGAATGTATTTTGAATTTACATTCCTTTTTCTTCTGCTTCTAGTTCCAGACTGCAAATCCAAAACGGCTCTTAGCCAATAGTCATTGTGATTCTTCTGGATTTTATTCTACGTCTTTCTAACTGGTGAAAGTTTTGTAGATTTTCAATTTTAGGTTCAAGACAAAGAATGACATTTTTCTTTAAATTCAAAACGATTATCAACTCAGTAAAAGTAGTGTGTCTTCTATCTATATATTATCATATATATGTGGTCCATAATTATACGACCGTTATCATCTTGCAACACCCTCTAATTAAAAAATGAGACCGTTCAAATCGTCCAAGATGAAATACAAAAATATCAATCCTGATTATCTGGTGTTTCTTATCCACCGAATGCTTATTTCTTATGTGTGTCATCACCTCAGCTAAATAATGGACCATTCCGTTTTTATTATAAAGAAAGGGAAGAAAAAGAACATGCTACACAGAAAAAACAGAAAGAGGGAAAGTGAGAGTAGTGGAAAGATAGAGAGAAGGGTGAACGCGTGGAAATGATAACGCTAATCAGTTTCAATCGAACATAATAAAAAGATGAAAAGGAGGAAAGAAAGAAAAATATAGTAAGAGAGAATTAAATCAAGATTATTATTGTTTTTTTTTTACATATTGAAGTATAGCAATAGCTCTTAAGTAGACATATCAAACGTTGTAATAACTAAATTATCATACTGTTGTACATCCACAAGTCCTGCTAGTTTCAACTAATATATAAATTAGAATGTTTCTCACCATTATTCCGCGCCCCCATTATTGGACCATGGGTGGAGACCCGTGATGTTTGAGGATTTATATTTTTGTATTTCATCTTCAACGATTTGGACGGTCTCATTTTTAACCATAAGATGTTTCAAGATGATAACGGTTGTACAATTCAAGAACACGAGTATTGATTATAGATTGCATTTCATCTTCAACGATTTGGACAGTCTCAGTTTTAACCATAGGATGTTGCAAGATGATAACGGTTGTACAATTCACGAATATGAGTATTGATTTATAGATTGCATTTCATCTTCAACGATTTGGACAGTCTCATTTTTAACCATAGGATGTTGCAAGATGATAACGGTTGTATAATTTAGGAACACGAGTATTAATATATAGAGTGTTTAAGATTTCTGATTGCAACCATTTTGCATGGTCACTTGAAATGGTAAAGATCAAGAAACCAACATGAGAAAGAACGACACAAATTTTATGGAAAGAATTTGGTCAAATGCATTTAGAAAATGTTTTATTCTAAATCTTCTCTTGACAGCAAGGGCTAAAGATTTATCTGCTTAGCGTTCCTATGAGGAAACTGGAAGATTTTCTACAAGCTCTGGATTATCTCCCCTTTAATATTAGCACGTCATAACAGTTTCTGTCTTAGGTCTGTGTTGACACGCTCTCTATGATTGTTTATTAACTTTTAGGGTAATTTTCACCTTTAGCTGTTAAAATTCCTCGCATAAAATTGTGCGTGCGCATTATCTGAAATGAACTTAATTGTTATTAAGAACACATTTTATAATATTTTTGTGTTAAAGCATGCAGTTATATAGTTTTCGAAACGATTCTAAGATTTGTATATTTCGCACGTAAACATTCAAAATGGCTACCGTCTTGTTTCAAAGTGAAAGTCAGTTGGCTAAATTCCTAGCATAAAATTATCTGAGATGAACTTAATTGTTATTAAGAACACATTTTATGATATTTTTGATATATTATTATGGTGTGTTTGTGTTAAAGCATGCAGTTATATTGTTTTCGAAAAAGTTTCTAAGATTTGTTTATTTCACACGGAGACTTTCAAAATAGCTACCGGCTTAGTTCAAAGTGAAAGTCAAGGGAGGTTACTCTACTTGCCTTATTTGCTAGGAATTTTAACAACTAAAGGTGAAAATTACCACTTTTAGTTAGAAGTTCACTGATGATGCTGAACATGTTTATCCCACATCTTCGAAATGGGCATATCTCTATTTTTAATGAAGCGAAACGAATTGAATTTAGAGAAAAGAAGAGACGCAAAAACTCTCTTATCATCGCTTTGTAACATTTTAACTTTAAAAGAAATAAAGTTGTAGGTAACTCTCCATATATGACGTGGAGGGATCCATTTGTAAATGCGTGTATAGTCAGTTTAGAAGAATCGGAGTGTAAATAGTCAGTCGTCATATAATTATCTTATACTGTTCTATTTGTCTCTGTAGTGGATCTGGTTGGGTCTCTGCTATTCTGGATCAGAGTATTTAGGTCTGTCTGTGTCCGGATCGGTTGTTAGGCTGGCTGGCTTCACACTGTTCTTCGTGGGGTCTGAACTACTTGAGTCGTCTTGAGGATGTCTCGTTTTGCTTTGCTTAGATTTTAATAATGAAAACAAGACGTTCTTTTTTTTTTCAGAGCTCATATTTTACTTTACTCCCAAGTAAAATGCCTAGGAGAATTCATCTTGCGTCTGTTCCTTTCAAACACTAAGCCCAGACTCCCCCACTTTTTTTTCTTTCTTCTCTCTCTCTCCTCTCTCTCTCTCTCTCTCTCTCTCTCTCTCTCTCTCTCTCTCCTCTCTCTCTCTCTCTCTCTCTCTCGCGCGCCTTGTGTTGACCAATCAGAAACCAACATGTAGCCTTTCACACGTCATCCCAAAATTCTGAGTAACTTTCCACTATTACATAACGTATGACTACAATTTTGGGTCTTTCCCCATCTGATTTTACATCTTGAGACAGACAGATTTAGGGGATAACCTTGATTTTAGTGGGCAATGATAAGTACGCCGAAACAATGTTGAAAATGAAGGTTCCTACAGCAGCTAATTTAGTTAGGCAAATAAAACGGTTACATTTAACTGTAGAGGCGCTGGTAGTGCAATAGTTATATTCCTTAGAAATGGACGGTGACTCGAGTTGGAATCCTGACCAGGATGTTTGCATCTTCCATAGTACCCTTGGGAAAGGTATTAATCCTACAATTCTTCCTCTAACTATGAGTAAATAGTAGGGTAGACTGGGTTCTTTAAATTCGGAATGAAAACCAGTCCAAGAGAATCAAAAACTCTGCATTCAAGCATGTTAAACTGCACTTCAAAGAATTGACCTTGTGTTGCATCCTGGTGAATCGGCTAAAAAAAACGCCGGCATAGTTATGGATAGAAAGATCAGATCGATTGAATTCTACAGAGAACGATAAGCGGTGAGGTGCTACTGAAGGGAAGGGTGGGTTTTTTTGTTTTGTTTTTGTTTGTTTTGTTTTTGTTTGTTTTTGGGTTTTTTGTTAATGAATAGGGGGGGGGTAAAAGATAAACTGCAAATTCTAATTTTAATCTTTTGAAAGATTTCACAGATTCAAAAATATCTTTTTTTAATTTCAGAACTTTCAAATGAGTTCATTTTCTCCAAGTTTCAATTTATATATTAACAAACAAAAGAAAAAATATTATCTTGGGCTTTCAGACAGAGAACTCAAAGAATTTTCATTTATGCTTTTTGATTATCCATTCATTGTTTTTCACCCTTGAAAATGTGTTGGTCTTTCGTGCAAACAACTTCTGTGTCTTTTTTTTTTCTATGAGTAAATTTCGACACAATTCATTGGAATCCGAAAGAATCATTGATTTGACATTTAGAGAAAGGGAACTGCTAACAACAAGCGAAAAGTAGTTTCATTAATTCCACTTCAGAGATGAGACGGTTTCTAAACGAGCATCGAGAGACTCGTCGTGAATATCATTATCGACCAACAACCGAGAAACATTATATAAATTGACTGTTTTAAAATTCACTTCTTTGATCAAATTTGCAATTATCGTTTACTAAATTTCTGGCTCAAGGCCATTTTAGGCGTTTAGTTCCCCTGTGGGTAAATCCAAGTCTGTATTGAATTTGGGTTAAGTTGGTTAATCCTTGTTCAGTTCTTTATGACAGAAAATTTGTAGTATTCCTTGAAACCCTTGGTAGAAAAAAGTGTAGTTTCAGTAGATACTCATTATATCTAAAGTCTGTATTATTCCTTAAAATCCTCCTCTGTAGGTCTTGATTTCAGAAAGTCAACTTTGCAATTGATTTCAATAAAAATCCCAACGATCTTAAATACGTTCTATATGTTTTCTGATTGGCTAATTTTTACCAGAAATGCATGCTGCTGATATTGGGAAAGTTCATAAATATGAGTGGGAATTTGACGTACATCTTGGGCCAAATATATCTCATTGACAATAATTAGTTTTAGATATGAATAATTGATGCCCTATAACTGTAAAACATGTGTATAAAGAACAGTTACTTGAAGTTATAATTATTTTCTAAAGATTATTTTTTATTTACTTGAACCAATATAACTGTGTGCAAACAAAAGTGGATATGAATAATTACTTGAAACTATATAACTATTAGTATTGAATAGGAAATACTTGATACCATATAACTATTAGTATTGAATAGGAATACTTGATACCATATAACTATTAGTATTGAATAGGAATACTTGATACCATATAACTATTAGTATTGAATAGGAAATACTTGATACCATATAATTATTAGTATGAATAGGAATACTTGAAACCATATAATTATAAGTAGCAAATGGGAATACTTGAAGCCATACAAATGTGTGCAAATTATTTGTATTAGAGATAGGAATACTTGTTGATTGTCAAAATCTTAAGACCGGATACAAAAGGGTTTAAAATATACAAAATACTCTTACTTTAATTGAAAATATATTTACAAGACATTTACATTTAATTAGAAAATGTAGTTTATCAGCAAACAAGTGAAAATTTTAAGCTTTTAATTAATTAATTTAAACAAACATTTTTATGAATCAAAATATTTTCCAGTTAACTATTTTTTTCTGGGTTTTTTTTCTCTTTTTGATAACATGTATATAATATCACATAGTTTGTAGAAAGAAATATATTTGCGAGGCATTTACATTTAATTAGAAAATGTAGTTTATCAATAAACAAGTGAAAATTTTAAGCTTTTAATTGATGATCAGCCAAAAAATACTTTTTCCATATTTGTTTAAATTAATCAGTTAAAATCTTAGAAATTTTCACTTGTCTTCTAATTAAATGTAAATGTTTCGCAAATAAATTCCGATTAAAGTAACACTTTTCTTATATATATTTTTAACCCTTTTGTATCAGTTCCTAAGATTTTAACCAAGAATGTATATAACTGTAAATTATTTGAAGTGTGGTTAAGGTGCTATGTATTTCCATTTTTAGAATGTCATAAAAGATATTGTAGCACAATGTTTCATATTTCATTTGCTATTTCGGATTTTTCCTTACATGTTTTTAAAATGTCCCCCCGCGGTGTTTGATATGATCGGTTGAAATACATAAACATCGCAGGTGCAATTTTGAACATTTCAATTTAGACTTACCTTTGTGCAGTTCGCTTAGAGAAAGTTCATATTATCTAAAATGATTCATCTTGTCAAGTTAGAACATACCAAAACAAAACCAAATTGTCACTACATTATATAATCATGCAACGTTTTTGATAATTTATGAGGTCGATGTACAAGTATGAGTCAAAAGTTTTATTGTATTTTGGTACGTGTTAGTTGCGGTGCGTCAATTGAAGCAAAAAACGTGGTAGGTACTCGACATGGTAGGTAGTATCATGGTAGGCGGTGCGCTGACGCGTTGTGCATTGCTTAACTCCATGTGTTGAAAGCAGCACAGATGAACAAGCAACGTAGTCAAATTCGGGAACTTACACTTGATATTTTCCACGTACCCCACTTGTACGGGTCAGGCACAAAGGCCCTATTTATGTGGGACCACCCACAAGCCGAGACTCATGGGGTGGCAGGTGAAAAATTACGTCGATCCCGTCGGCATTCCCCCTCAAGGGGGCGCCTCAGGCGCTGGGCAATAAACCCATCCCTGCCCCTTTAAATCAAGGGGGCAGGTGTTGCCTGGGGGGATGGTCCCCTGTGATCGACGCTATTATTACAGCATAAGCGGTCCAGCGGCCGAAGCTCGCTGGACCCCCGGTCGAAACCGGGGTTGCTTATACTTTGAAAGATCAAAATGGGCCATAACACCATGGAAACAGCTAAAAACATTTGTTGTTGTGTAAAAGGTGAAGGCAAAGCTGATCACAATACAGTAACCAGATGATTTAAGAGATGTTGCTAGATTCGCAAAAATAAAGTAAAATAAAAGTCGGTGGGTGGCCTAATATCGGTATCAGCCAGACAGCAACTCCTTTTCACAAGCGCTAGACCAAGGAGATTGTTTTTGCGTCTGAGGTGGAGCGGCACACCTACTGTCAGCTCCCACACTTTACCGCACAGATCCATGTGCTACTCATACGCTGAGTTTGTGAGGGCCAGTATTGAACCTGGGACCTTGTGGTTCCTATGCAGACGCCTTACCGACTGAGCTAATCTGGAACCTAACCCCCCTCCACTATCGACAGGATGTGACACAGGGTCAATTTTTAAGTGGAATAAAGGGGATTTGAATTAAGCTTTCCTTTTTTAAACAGGTTGCCTAAACACCTTGGCAGTATTGAGGTAATTGGTGCGCTGACACGTTGTGCATTGTATCACTACGTATGTGATTCGAAAGCCACACAGATGAATGTACAATGTAGTCTAATTCAGGAACTTATGCTTTATGAGTTCGAACTGGTCCATAACGCCATGGATACAACCAAAAAACATTTGTTGTTTGAAAGGTGAAGGCGCAGTTAATCGCAATATAGTAACCAGATGGTTCAAGAAATTTTGCGTGGGTTGCAAGAATCTCGATCATCAGGCAAGGTCAGATAAGCCGAAAACAATAAATTCCCAGGTCGTGGTCCAAGACATAGACACAAATCCGGTGAGTAGCACTTGAAGAGTATTAGGTGAGTTTGGCATCTGATTGTCCAGGGGTGTGTGGCACCTTCCCAACCTCTACACAAGCATCCGGGGCAGCCAAATTGTGCCCCACGTTACTAAAATATTGCAAAATTTTTGACTTGTAATTGAAAAAAAAAATTAAATGACTAGAACATTTTTTATATTGGGAAATGAAAGATATAATAATAATTTTAAAAGTCTGCTTGAGGGTGAAAATAATTACCTTGTTAGGGGTCTTGTTAAAACTATGATTCCCATCCGGAGTGGTAGTACATGTTAGGGTCCTATATATATATATATTTACCAACCCCTCCGCACGAGCTGGATGTGACACAAGGTCAATTTCTTAAGCGGAGTTCAACAGGTTTGAATTCAGAGTTTTCCTTCTCCTAGACCGGTTGCCTAACCAAGGTTAAAGAGCCCAGTCTACCCTGTTATTTACCCATAGCTGGAGGGAGAGTAGGATTCATACCTTTCCCAAGGGTATTAGCGCTAAGTGAAATGCAATTACCACGTCCAGGATTTGAACTCGAGGCGACGAGTCCATTTCCCATGACTAACCATTACACCACGCGCTGTCCCTATATATGGGTCGAATAGATATGTCTGTAAGCAATTTTTATTAGTTAGGAATACTTGATATCATATAATCGTGTGCAAAAAAAACACCTTGCGAATCTACACAAAAATGAAAATATAATCGAAAAATGTCTGCACTTAACTGACCTGTTGACATAAAATAACCCAAGACAGATTAAGGTTTTTACCACGCATCATATTGATGCGAGTCAGACACAAGGTCCTATTAATGTGGGACCACCACAACCGAAGCTAATGGGATGGCAGGCACAAAAAATGTGTGGATCCCCTCGGTATCCCCCTTAAGGTGGCTGGGCAATAAATTCAGCCCTGCCCCTTTAAATCAAGGGGACAGGTGTTGCCCGAGGGTGGCCTCCTGGGATCACGCCGTTGATTATATTACTGGTCCAGTGGCCTAAGCCACCGGACACGAAAGCCCTATGTCAGGTAATCCAAGACAGGTTAACATACCGTTAAAACCAATCCATCAATTCTAGCTATTCCACTATATTAAATTAATACTTTTCAAGCTTGTTTTATGGGCAAGATAGTTGCGTATTCCCGCTGTCCTTCTTTCAGTGTTCACTAAAAATCTGTATTTTGAATGCTGATTTTCTAGGCATGCAACACATTCTTTCTTCCTCTTATTCTTGCCATTTAAGAATCGTGTCATATTAATCTAAGATTAAATCTAATGAATTCATCATATCATCAGACTTCTTTGCGCTCTCCACTTCTTCACACGACATTGTTTTCTTTTGTCTAGCATCACATAACCTCCTCTCTCTCTCTCTCTCTCTCTCTCTCTCTCTCTCTCTCTCTCTCTCTCTCTCTCTCTCTCTCTTCTCTCTCATTTATTATCTTATCATTCTTTATTTAATTTACAAATCCAAATCATGCTTCCGGTTTTGAAGTTTTATCTCTGAATTGGCCGCCAACATTCAAATTCACAAACTATTTGTATTCTTATCTCAGTTCTTGGAAAATCTATTAACAAAATTAACAATGAATAGCGAGGCAATCATTAATAATAATAATAAAAAAGCCCGCCTTTGTAAGGTATCTGCAAAAAGATAAGAATAATGCAGTAGATTTTATTAATGGAATTCACGAAAAATAGGACAGATGTACAGGGAATGACAAAAAAGGTTCCTGACCTTACTAAGATGATAATGATCTACAAGCACGAAACGTACATATTATTTCGAATATTTAACCCCACAGTTCAACACAATTGACGCATTATTTCCAATCTAGCAGGACCTGTGGATATACCTCAGTATGATAATTTAAATATTACAAAGTTCGATTTGTTTACTTAAGTGCCATTGAAAAATAGTTCAATATGTAAAAAGTATAATAATCTTGATTTACCTCTCTCTCTCTTTTTCGTCTTTTCATTATAGTCGATTGAAACAGATTAACGTCATCGCTTCCGCACGCTTAACCCCTCTCTCTATCTTTCCCCTACTTTCTATCTTCTACTTACTCTTTCTTATTTTTCTATGTAACATGTCACTTTTCTTCCCTTTCTTTCTTTATAATAAAAAGTGAATGGTCCATTAGTTAGCTGAGGTGACGACACTTATAAGAAATTAGAATTCTGCGATTAGGCAACACTAAATAATCAGGAATTCCATTTTTACATTTCATATTGGATGATTTGGACGGTATCATTTTTAACAGAAGGTGTTTCAAGATGATAACAGACGGAAGATTAAGGAACAATAATATTAATATATTGATGTGTATGTTATGAATTTCGAAATTGTGTAGAGACATGGAATAACCTTTAATAACGCAACGGAACCACCGATCTTTTAACAAGGCGATCGTTGATCTGTATTTGCTCTTTGAACTCTCTTTTGATCGGGGTCAGTTTGACACGATGATAACGCCGATCAAAACTGAGGGATCAACGGATATGTTCACTGGACCAAACCGAATGATTGCAATAAAGCCATTTGACAATCTCTTATGGCAATCAACTTTGACACTCGGCGTCCCTTGTCGAATATTTTCCCGCCTTTGCTCAAGCTTATCTCTCCCAACAGTTTTTGCTCTGTCGTTTTTCCCTCTGCGCTCAGTCTGAAATGTTTAAGTTTCCCGCGATTTGTACGACATGGTTGGTTTGTTGGCTGGTTAGTTGGTTGTATTTTACGGCATGTCAACCCTTTTTGGGCTATTTTATGACCAATAGTCATCTATCAATAATTGAGATTCGGTCTCAATTTGTCTGAAACCGAAACTACGTTACTGTTTACGTTACATTACCCCAAATCGTCAATACATTGAATAAAGAACAACCTTGTATTATATACACCCAAAATTTGAGTACGCCACCGGGACTCCTGCCCATAGGTTATTCATTTAGATTTTACGGCGTGTCAACCCTTGTTGAGTTATTTTATGCCGAAGACGTTTTGTTTTATTCATTCTTGATGGGTATTCAATTTTTCTAAACTCAGTTCTTTTTAACCATATTTTTGTTAACTCATTTGTTTCCATTTAACCCAGAGATGGGAATCTAACAGGTACTACCACTCCGGGTCAGAGTGGACCAGCGAGTAATGGCGATGAAACACTTCCCAGAGCTCCAGAATTGGAACCTCACCATTAGATAAAGTTTAACGTCATACACAGGACACTAGGATCCTCCGCTTTCTAACACATATATAATAAAAAGTGTTGGGGTGATACTATAAGGGCAATAGGGTTGGGACAATCATATGGGTACTAGGGATTGATGTGACCAGCCGATTGATCGGGGAGGCCTCTCCGCCCGCCCGTCTTGTCTAAGTAAGAACAAAAGTGAAATGTTGCATATCATAGATTGCTCAGCCACCAGGATCCCATCCTTAAGCATCACAGGTCACCACCCACGGCCAACAGTTAGAACCATTTTATCCCCCTGTGTATTGTACTACCTCAGCCAATAGGGCGCTGTAGAACATGGAAGATCGTTCATTTCTTTTTGTTCATCAATGTTGTTTGACGATGCCTTAGACTTTTGAAGCCAATTTTTAAAAAATATATTTTGTTCTAGTGGACGCAGTCTCCCCATCCCCAACAAAAGTGACATTAGATCGTATGTGGTATTTACCATGTACCCCACGTTGTACGGTTTAGGCACAAGGCCCTATTAATGTGGTACCACCCACAAGCCGAGACTCATGGGTAGCGAGTGTAAAAAAATGCGTTGATCCTGTCGGCATTCCCCCTCAAGGGTGGCGCCTCAGGCTCTGGTCAATAAACCCAGCCCTGCCCCTTTAAATCAAGGGGGCATGTGTTGACGGGGGAGGGGGGTTGCCCCCCCCGGGATCAACGATGTACTCTATACAGTGTAAACTGCGTGATTTTCGTGCGCCGGAATTTGCATGCGAACTTTAAGAACTGAAATAAATCGGAGTGGATTTTCTAGGGGGAAGAGGCAGTTTTGAAAACCCAGTGTTCGACGGAGGGAAGGTGTTTAATGAAATACAAAACCAGGATTACCTTTCAGTGGAAGACATTTGCTAACGGAGTAGATGTTCTAAAAAATTGGTTGATTTTAACGGAATTTCAACCTGACTAGGGTCATTTTATGCCTAGAGATTAGGTCATTGAGTTCATTGTAAATGTTCGTGAGCGTTATTCATAAATAAGGTGTATTTTGCTTATATGAATTGGCACCATAATACAATAAAAACAGCATATCCTAGCGATATTTTTGTCAGTGCAATAACGTTAAAATAACCTATGGAATAAAACAATTTCCAGTCCATCTTGTAACTGTATAATAATAATAATGGAGTGTCTGCGGTCGTGCTCACTCCAAATATGATTTGAACCCTGTAGATGTTAGAACAACTGAGATAACTCATGGTAACAATTATTTTAACGGATTTTGAATAAATATTTAGTTATATTTGTTATTTATTGCTATGTATTTATTTTTATCTAAATAAATGTTTTTATTTTATTTTATTAGATTACGGATTGATTCATTTAAGGATTCTTTTTAACGGCATTTCAACCCACCTAGGGATATCTTATACCTAGGGGTTAAGGAACTGTGTACATTGTACATTTATATTAACATTTTTTGTGTCATTTTTTATATGAAATGGGGTGGGTGAGTCCTCGTGGCGTAGTGGCTAACGTGCTGTACTGTGACATCGTAGTAAGTGGGTTCGAACCCTATTCGTCTTATTACATTCGCTTTTGGACTTATACTCTTTTTTATTGGGGACCGTTACAAGGGAACCAATTACAACGACCTTCACCTTCATGTTCCAGTTTTCTTAGTTCTCTATATTATTATCATTATTATTATATTATTATTATTATTATTATTATTATTATCATCATTATTTTATGCGTCAGGTACAGGCAAATCGGCTACAGATTAACAAAAAGACGTCTCACAAAATACATTGCAAAAAGTAAATAAATTTAAAAAATTAAAAAGTCGACTAAAGTCGATAAATTTTAGCTTCTCCTATAGAAACGAAGAAACCAATTTTTTCTTTTTAAATCAATAAAGTCTGTTAATTAGTAGTTATGCAAATTTAATGTTGTTTACATTTTACTATTGATTTTTTCTCAACTATTAAATTCCTTCATTAAATTTAAATGACTGCAAAAAAAAAAAAAAGAAAACAGAGAAATCAATAAAAAAAATTTCAATCCTTATTGGGCGCCTCATTACGGTAGACTTGTATTGAACAATTTAATTTAAGAAATAACTATGATAATTCTGACTAGCAGGACCTGTGGATATACCACATTATGCTAATTTGATTATTTCAACATTTGATATTTTAATGCTTTGGTAAAATTAGTAGAATTTCTAAGAACTAGCAGGACCTGTCGATATACAACAGTATGATCATTTCATTATTACAACATTTGATATGTTTACTTAAGAACTATTGCGAAATCGTTCAATATTTAAAAAGTATAATAAACATGATTTAACTCTCTCTCTCTCTCTCTCTCTCTCTCTCTCTCTCTCTCTCTCTCTCTCTCTCTCTCTCTCTCTCTCTCTCTCTCTCTCACACACACACACACACTCTCTTTCTTTCTTTTTCATCTTTTCATTATGTTCGATAGAAACACATCAACGTCATCGCTTCCGTGAGCCCACCTCCTCTCAATATATTTACCCTACTCTTTCTTCCTTATTATATTTTTCTGTGTAGCATGTCCTTTTTCTTTCCTTTCTTTCTTTATTATGAAAACGGAATGGTCTATTATTTAGCTGAGGTGACGACCGTCGTTAGAAATAAGAATTCGGTGTGTAAGCAATACCAGATAATTTGGATTTACATTTTTGCATTTCATCTTGGACGATTTGCACGGTCTCATTTTTAACCAGAGGATGTTGCAAGATGATAACGGTCGTACAATTAAGGAACATGAGTATTAATATATAGATAGCTGATTCGCTGATAAACAGTGGTTAGCAAGCGAGTCTCACAAACGATTACTACTGTCGTTTTTTTTCCTCAAACTAAATCAACCTTCGTTTTGAAGAAGATAATAACTCTAGGGGATTAAAAACCACTGCACAGTGAAAACCGGCTATCCTCACTTTACCAAAGGAATAAACTCTTTTGAATAATAGCTCAGAACTTATATCCAAATGTCGACACGAAAGAAAGTTTTCTACCACGATATTTACCACACCCTTACGATTCTGATGATTAATAACTATTGAATAATTCCAAATCTTAAATCCAGCTTTAAGGACTTGTGAATGTCAGTAAATCCGATAAATGGAACTGATATTAGGCATGGAAATAACTTTAACGAAATGAAATGCAGACATACACTCAGACAGAAAAATAGGTTCATATTTTGCTTGTTACAACACAACTAGACAAAATGAAAATTTAATCTTAGAATTTAAGGATTTTGATTGGTTAGTTGGGTTTTACGGCAAGTCAACTTATTGGGTTATTCTTTTCTTTCTTTTCTTTTTTTTTTTGCCGAAGCCGTTTTTGTTTTATTCATTCTTGATGTCAATTTTTCCGAAACGCCTTCTACATCTTGAATTATATAATTCTTTTTCCGAAATACCCGGTACATCCTAAATAATATCAATTTTTCCAAAACACCCGGTACATCCTAAATAATATCAATTTTTCCAAAATACCCTCTAACATCTCAAATGATATCAATTTTTCCCAAAAACCATCTAACGTCTCAAAGGATATCAATTTTTCCCAAAAACCATCTAACGTCTTAAAGGATATCAATTTTTCCCAAAAACCATCTAACGTCTCAAAGGATATCAATTTTCCCAAAAACCATCTAACGTCTCAAAGGATATCAATTTTTCCCAAAAACCATCTAACATCTCAAATGATATCAATTTTTCCCAAAAACCATCTAACATCTCAAATGATATCAATTTTTCCCAAAAACCATCTAACATCTCAAAGGATATCAATTTTTCCAAAACACCCTGTACATCTCAAATGTTATCTATTTTCTGTATCTATGGTTTTGTTTTACTATCTTCTGCAATCTTTCAGACAACTTCATAATTTAATCATTCCATTAAGTTCTTGTCTCTTGGGTCATAGAATTCCTCAAGTCTTTTGCAGTATCCAAGATATGTTTGCTAAAATTGGTGAATGGTTAAAAAGTTCCCTGATAAGCTGCAACAACTTTTGTTTGTTAACTAAGAAGCATTATATCTATGGATTAATGTTTCTGTTAATTAATTTCACACATTTTTCGACGATTTCTGTCTTTGAATGTTCTTAACTGGAAACAGTACTTGTTTGAATCAGTCTTTTAATTCTGTAGAAAAAATAAAGGTCCTACCTTTCCTGAACGCTTAGATCAGTTTAGCTCAGTCGGTAGAGCACCCGCATTGAGAATCGCAAGGTTCTGAGTTCGATACTGGTCCCCGCTAACTCAGCGTATGAGTAGCACAGATTAGGTAATCTGGTAAAGCGGTAAAGTGAGAAGTTGACGATAGGTGTGGCACTCTACCTCAGAAAAAACAATCTCCCTACGCTATAGAAAAGGGGATAGACTCCCTCGCTCTCTGGCTGATACCGATGATAGGCCACACCGCGAACTTACTTTACTCCATCTTCTCGTTTAAGTGTTTATCAAAAACAAGAAGAGATATAAGAAAATATTCTAAATGCGTTTAATATTTTCTAATTCATTGTGTAGAATGTTTCCCCAAGAAACGCAAGTCTTCTTTTTTAATTTTGTTGAGACGCTCGGCAGATTTGTGTAGGAGTGAGGCAATTTTTGATTCGAATGGAGAACTCTTGTCAGGATTGCAATAGTCGTTATTATAAACAACTTGCAAGAATATGCGCCCTCCACTGGGCGTAAGTATCTAAGTTTTAATGTAATGAAATATATTAAAATAGAAAGACTAATGAAATTAAATAAGAACGCATATAAATAAATTACATTTATTCTAATTATATTTTAATTGGTTTCTATATAAAATCCTTTATAGGATTGATTTTAATACGTTAGAGAGTAAAATAATGATATTAGAGTTCAATAACACCAAGTAATTATTTATTAAACCTGGTTTTGTTAAAACCGGTATACATATTAACAACACTATATTATATAAACCTTTATTTCTTAGTGATATATAAAACATTGCAGGATTTTAAATGCAGTAATAACATGGGCTGTTTTGAGGCAAATCTAACTCAGATTTTCGTAAAGACATCATTAATAAATAAGATTTATTCTATGTATTAATGATTTTGACTATACACTAAATACTCATTGATAAACTTACGCAATTCCTGAAGTTATTGTGACGTAAGCAGTAACGTAGTTTCGGTTACAGACAGATGCCGAATCTCCATTAATAAGATTAACGTCCAATCCTAAGCTTTTGTAAGACGTGGGAGTTAATCTTTCTTCTGCGTTATATATCTGGTTTAATCCTGTCTCCCAAGATGCCTGCAATCCACCACCCCACAACAAAGACGCAGTCGGTTGTTTTAAATATTTCAATATATTCAACTAAAAAAGTCAGCCCAATCTTTGTTCTCACTGATGAAACGGATTTGGGATAGAGTGCTCACAGTCACACACATTTCTACACCAACAGTATTTTGTCTGTTGTCATTATTCATAAGCAACTAGAAGCGGCTACCCAGTATCTGAGGGATAATTGAGTATTACTCCGAAAGTGAAAGTAACATCGCAAGTGAAGTTTAAACTCGCTTACTACGATATCACTGTCCAGGACGTTAGCCACTATGCACCGGGGACAACCCCTATGTAAATCACTGAAAGCAAATAGTTGATATATATATATATGTGTGTGTGGGAGATTATGTGCTTAATCAAAGTCATACCTAATTTTGTTAATTAATTATAACTAAATGAATTAGGCGTGCATACCGGTTTAAATGTAAAGCGTAAACAAATCGAAAAAAAGTAATCTCTGTATGTACATTTTAGCCCATTAGGCCTCATCAGCAGAGCTATAGACAGGGCAGTGCTATATATATATATATATATATATATATATATATATATATATATATATATATATATATATATAAAGAACCGTTGGTGTGTAAGTATGTATGTCCAGAGGAAACTACGAAAATTAAATAAAAATAAAACAATTAACTCACAAAGTATATATATATATATATATATATATATATACATTCACTATCACCAGAGGTGAGTTTTGGGGCAAAAATGATGATTTTATTTATATCTGGAAAGATATTAAAAAATTAGGATTTGAATAGTAAGATAAGGGAAAGTTATTAGTGGCATTTGTGATTAAAACAAACAAATCACATGGAAGACCAAAACAACCAATGGATCTGTGAGACTAACTTTTTATTATTTTCCTTTACCAAGACAACACCGGGTAGCAGCTTCTAGTACATATATAAAGGACAGTTGGTGTGTATGCATGCATGTATGTATGTCCGGAGGAAACTACGAAAATAAAACAATTAACTCACAAAATAAATATACACATTCACTATCACCAGAGTTTGCTTTTTGTGAAAAAATAATGACGATTTTAATTATTGAAAGATATTTAAAAATTAGAATGTGAATAGTAAGAGAAGGGAAAGACAAATCAATTATGTCAGACTAAAACAATCAATCTGCGAGATGAACTTCTTATATACCTTATATATACTAGCAAATATATGGACCCTCCGGGTGCAAGTATTAATGTCATAAAATATCATATTAAATTAGAAAGTCTAAATAAACTAAATAAGAATGCAGATAAAATGATTTGAAACAGAGAGGGGTCTAATCGAAATATAAAACAGCTGTAGCTTCCTCTTCCACCCCTGTCTTTCCTTGCTGAACTTTTCTAATTTAACTATTTAGTTAAATAAGAAAGTAAAGAATAAAATTACAGTTATTTCTTTTTGTTAATTGATTTCTTTTAAGATTTATCTCCGAGGTTTTTGCTCATATTCATTAAGATAAAATCAAATAATTAGAAATCAACAATACCAAGCACATATTTATTAAAATCAAATTTTAAATATCAATATGCAAATTAGCCTTCCCGTTCACACAGTAAACCGCTTTTTGTTGTACATATAAATACAATTGCATGTTATTAGTACATAGATATGACCAGCAGTATTAATAATGAAAAACAATTTTATTAATAACTGAGGCTTCAATAAAAATGATTCATGGAGAATGTGATGTATAATAACTAAATGGATAGTGACTTGAGTAGTGATATAGTTTCGGTTACAGACAAACAAAGACATAATCTCCATTATAATAAGATATATATATATATATACGAAAGGAAATGTACGAGACCTTTTGCATTTCATATAGCGCTAATACCCTTGGGAAAGGTATGAATCTAACAATCTGTCCTTCAGCTATGGGTAAATAGTACGTCAGATTGGTCTCTTTACCCTTGGTTAGGCGACCAGTCTAGGAGAAAGAAAACTTTGAATTCAAATGTGTTAAAGTGCGCGAAAGGAACGACTTTTATTTCTCCTAAAACAGTTGCCATACCGAGGTCAAAACACCCAAATCCGCCCTGTTATTTACCCATACTCATAGCCCTTTCTGAATTTCGTTTATAATACGAGATATGTTGTTGAAACGTTGAAGATTTCCTTCTTTCTAGGCCCAACTTTGTCCTAATTTCGATCCAAAGAGTCCTTGCATAGACTATATCGAAATATAGCCTATACCTAAATAAAATTCAATTATAAACCACGAACGATAGTTAAAGGGTTAAAATGAATTATGAATAGAAGTAGGTGATTTACTCTTAGACTTGAACCCAAGGAATTTGCCAAGAAATTAAAGTCTGCACTAGACATAATACAGTTAGAAGAATAGTAGTGATACTATTTAATAAAAGCTGGGGAGGGGGCTTGAAGGGGTTTATACCTTTCCCAAGAGTATTAGTCCAAAAGGGAACATAATATCACGACGAGGGTTCGAACTCACGACGCTTTTACAGTCCAGCATGTTAGCCATTACGTCACGAGAATTCCCTCCATTTAAATATTTGATTTGATATGGTTTGGATTCTTTGTTTAATTGTTTATCAACCTTCATGCCAAAGTTATCCTTGTAGAAGAATAGTAGTGGCACTATTTAATCAAAGCTGTGGGATGAGGGGGTTCATACCTTTCACAAGAGTACAAGTCCAATAACGTGATTGGGGTCCGATCTCGTTCACAACGATGTTGCAGTCTAACATTCTAGCTACCACGCCGCCCTGTCGACTGGGGCGTTAGAATGCACCGACTGCACCTCTGCAGGGGGGTAAGACTCCCCGAAATGGGACCACCTGTTAGCCGTGGGTGGCGACCCATGATGCTTAAGAATGGAGTCTCGGTGGATGAGCACTCCATGACCTGCAACACTCAACTTAGACCCTTAGGCTAGACAGGTGGTCGGAGAGACCCCCTCCGATCAATCGGCTGGTCACGCCAATCCCTAGTACCTATATGATTGGCCCAACCCTATTGCCCTTATTGCAACCCTTTTTATCATATGGGTGCTAGAAGGTGGTGACTGAGGGTCTACATGTCCTGGGAATGACGTTAAACTCTATCTGATGGTGAGGTTCCAGTTTTGGAGGTTTGGGGAATGTGGAGTACCCTTTCATCACCATTGCTCCCTGGTCCACTTTGACTCGGAGTGGTAGTACCTGTTAGGGTCCTATATATGGGTTAAATAGAACCCATATATAGGACCCTATATTATTCATAAAAAAAAATTGTGTATCCATTAAGAATTAATTTATTTCGAAACTTTATCCGCATTAAATGACCCACTGAGGTTGATGTGCCACGCTACGGGGACTCACCCAACTCTTTTTTGAGCTTACAGTTTACGTTTAATAAGTTTCGCTGATAGATTGGATGTTACAATATAATATTATACTTCATGATTTAATTAAATTTAGTCTGTAGGTGAACAGAATAATATTTTATCCATCCGATTAAAATTAGTTATTAAATTGACTGTCATTTATACAGAATGAAATTATTGAATAAGTTAATTTAAATTTCTTTATATTGGTTATATATAATTCTCATTATGTTTATATATATATATATATGTACCCGTAACGCAACAAAATAGCACATCGTAGTGAGATTTCTATTAGAGCAATAAACTTAAAACTAGTGATATACTGTAGAATAATTTTTACAACGTTTGATATGTTTGCTTAAGAGCTATTGCTAAAATGGTTCAATATGTAAAAAATAATAATAATCTTGATCTAACTTTCACTCACTCTTTTTTTTTCTTTCCTTCCTTCTTTCTTTTCATCTTTTCATTACGCTCGATTGAAACAAATTGGCGTCATTGCTTCCGTGTGCTCATCCCTCTCTCTATCTTTATTCTACTCTATCTTTCTTTGTTATATTTTTCTGTGTAGTATATCCTTTTACTTTCCTTTCTTTATAATAAAGACATACTTGTCCATTTTTTAGCTGGGGTGACGACACTCATAAGAAATAAGAATTCAACGGATAAGCAAAACCAGATTATCAGGATTTAGATTTTTGCATTCCACCTTCGACGATGTGGACGGTCTCATTTTTAAACAGAGGGCGTTGTAAGATGATAAAAATGGTTATATTTTTTTTTTAGGTACACCAGTATTATTATACAGATAAATTTTCAAAGCCACGAGATAGGCTGTGTCGTTGAACAAGATCTTTAACTCCTTCGCTACTGCCTACTGCAATTTTCATTTAATCCTAATACTACTTTTTTTTTAAATCTATTTCTTTATTTATTTTGAAAAATAATTTATAATTAAATATTATTATTTATTATTATTAAATATTATCAAATATTATTATTTATTATTAGATATTATTAAATATTATTAAATATTATTAAATATTAATATTATTATTAAATATAATATAATATAATTTAACATAAATTGATATTGATATAAATTGATATTGATATAAATTGATATTGATCATATAATGTATTTAATATAATATAGTATAATTAATATTATTAAATATTATTATTAATATTATTTTAAAATTAATATTATATAAATATTATTATTAATATTATTATCAAATATAATATAATATAATATAAATTGATATTGATATAAATTGATATTGATATAAATTGATATTGATCATATAATGTATTTAATATAATATAGTATAATATAATTAAATATTATTAAATATTATTATTATTAAATATTACTAAATATTATTAAATATTATTAATTATTATTAAGAATAATTTATTATTTACCATTTATGCAAAACTTTTGAATCATCATAAAATATTAAAAGAATCAATTTAAATATTTCGAACCAGTGTTAGAACAATAAAAAGAAGAAAATCTGAATAAAATGAATAAATTTTATTTTTTATTTTATTTGTGGGTGGGGTGGGGTGGGGAGGGTTATAATTAGCATTTGTGGTGATTGACTGTGTGTTATCTCGTAAAGCATTCTAAAAGATGAATGGGCAATGATAATCCTTTTCTATCCTTTTTATCCCTGACTCTGGATTAAGCCTAATCTCTTCAAGACCCTTATCCGAACGATCTGTCTGATACCGTTTACCTCCATGACATTCCATGGCGAGAGGAGTTCGCGTGGTATAATAATCAGTGAGCCAGGCAATCAAATCATTTACTGGGCACTCCATGCTTCTTGCCTTGTGCCAACCTAAGTCAAGTTTTCTAAATGACAACGAGTCACCGTGAATAGAATCTGAATGAAAAATATACCAAAAGAGTCGAATTTGGTGAAGAAATGTGAAGAAATGTATCAGCAAAATTCCACAGCATTGTCCTGCGGCTGAAAAAACAAAAACATGGAGAAACGAAGTAGTGATGATGATGATGATGATGATGATGATGATGATGATGATAGTAGTGGTGTTGATGATGGTTGTAATAGTTGTTGTGATGATGATTCATTTTTAGAACTCACACACACACATACATACATTATCTTATTATAATGGAGATTTGAAGTCTGCCTGTCTGTAACTGAAACTACGTCACTGTTTCGTCACAATACCCTCGGCAATTGCGTAAGTTTATCAATGGGTATTTAATTTATTGACAAAATCATTAATACATCGAATAAATCTCATTTGCCACAGGGGATGGAAAATAGAGAACAGTAAATGGAACATATCATTTTGGGAGATGGGTCGTGTAATGGCTACCGTCGTAGAAAATGGACACGGCTAGACGGGTTCATATCGTGGATGAGGCGTTGCGTACAGATTATTGTTGTGGGAAATGTACAAGACCTTTTGCATTTCATATAGCGCTAATACCCTTGGGAAAGGTATGAATCTAACAATCACTCCTTCAGCTATGGGTAAATAGTACGACAGATTGGTCTCTTTAACTTTGGTTAGGCGACAAGTCTAGGAGAAGGAAAAATTGAAAGTCAAATGTGCGCTTAAGAAATTGGCCTTGTGTTGCATCCTGCTCGTGCAGAGGGGTATATATATATATATATATATATATATATATATATGCACACGCGAAAGGAACGACTTTTATTTCTCCTAAACCAGTTGTCATACCGAGATTAAAGTGCCCAAGTCCGCCCTGTTATTTACCCATAACTAGTGGGATAATAGTTGAATGCATACTCACGATCCCTTTGTGAATTTCGTTTATAATACGAGATATGTTGTTGAAACGTTGAAGATTTCCTTCTTTCTAGGCCCAACTTTGTCGTAATTTCAATCCAAATGTCCTCACATAGACTATATCGAAATATAGCCTTTACCTAAATAAAATTCAATTATAAACAACGAACGGTAATTAATGGGTTAAAATAAATTGATTTACTCTTATACTTAAACCCAAGGAATTTGCCAAGAAATTAAAGTCTGTATTAGACATAATACAGTTATTAGTTTAGAGGATAAAGATTTTACTAAAATTGTTTACTATTTATAACATCTGAGTGAATATGTACAAATATTATAAATGATAAATAAAGTTACGTAAAAACTTTATTGTCTTAACTAAAAGCTTTTGTTTTTACATTAGCTAGGCTATGCTGAAAGACTTTGGGTCCTACTAAAGCGAAATCAAACCAAGTCATTGATACAATGTTTTAAAAACATTAGCCTAGGATTGCTAACACTTGCCATTCTATGATATACACAGATGTTATATTCCGGCACATTAAACTGCTTAATTCATTAGGCATGTTTGGAATATCCAAGTTAACACGGTGAGCTACATCAAGGTCTAGACTACATGTGCAATGTGAAATGCAAACAGCTTCGTCCAGGATTTGAACTCGGATCGACGAGTCCATTTCCTACGACTCTAACCATTACACCTCCACGAAGAATTCAACTATAAGCAAAGAATGTTAGAGACAGGGTTAAAAAAAAACCAAAAAGAAGTACTATTTCTCTGAATTGTTTAGATGAGTCCTGATAGTTTGTATCATTTGGATTATTCGGACTGTTGTCCTCATCTTCATTGTTATATACACAACGTTTCGGCCGATGTGCCTTCGGGTATTCTTCAGGTATTTCTTGACTTTATAACCTTCTCGAACTCAGGAACCTTCTTGTCGTAATCGGGAGCCTTCACGGAACTCTGAACCCAACCCATTATTCAGTCCACAAGGGTATACTGTTCTCATTCCGCTAACCATAGCTGGCTACAAGTGTTAAGCTGTGTTAATTATTATTCTATGTTATTGTCGCCCTTGAGCAAGATTGAACCTGCAGCCTAGAGATAACTGTCATTTAGAACTGTATAAACCCAACGCATATATCCACTACGCCAGGTGTCCAAGAAGTTGGTGATTTACTTTTAGACTCGAACCTAAAGAACAGACCAAGAAACTGAAGTCTGCAAAAGACAGAATACAACGCGAAAATTTATGGAAGATGGTATTGATTCTTTGGTTGGAAATAACGGCGCCAGAATTACCAGTTTGATAGACGGTGGATGTATTAACGTCGGGTGGTCAGTGTGTGATAGCCGTGGTCAAATCTTGGGGGGATTTTTTCACCGCTAGCCACAAATGATTCATTATGAGCCGCCGCCGCCGCCTTCCCTCCCGCCAACCGACACACCTCCACATCACATGCTCGCTCACGTCCATCGATAAGAGCGAAGAAGTCCGAATCAAAAAGGCCGGTAATTATTGTATAATAATAAATGATGTCAGAGACGTGATGAGTGTCTCGACGTGAGCTTATGTTCAAGGCCTTATCAGAAAGATCAAACGGTCACAGAGACTTTGAAAAAGAAATTGAATTTGTCGCTTTGCCTTTTCTCTCTCAACGCACACACCACATCTCAAATAGACTTCAGTCAAACCGGTCCTCACATCAAAAGAGGAGGCGAACGTATATAGGTATTTAAACATACACACACACACACACACACACACACACACACACACACACACAGAAGTATTATGACTTTATTTATATACTGGTTATTACACGGGAAAAGTTCCAGGAATTTTCTTTCTATATATATATTTTACCAACCCCTCCGCATGAGCAGGATGTGACACAGGGTCAATTTCTTAAGCGGAGTTCAACAGGTTTGAATTCAGAGTTTTCCTTCTCCTAGACAGGTAGCCTAACCAAGGTTAAAGAGCCCAGTCTGCCTTGCTATTTACCCATAGCTAGAGGAAGAGTAGGTTTCATACCTTTCCCTAAGGGTATGAGCGCTAAGTGAAATGCAATTACCACATCCAGGGTTTGAACTCAGCGCGACGAGTCCATTTCCCATAACTTTAACCATTACACCACGCGCTTCTTATATATATATATATATATTATATATATATATATATATATATATATATGTTGGCATCCTTCCATCTATTGAAGACGATGGCGTGGTGTCCACTTTTTTATCTGCAAATGCGTAAGTGGCTGAACAGACCAATTTTTGAATGGAAATCTCTGGTGCAGTGATTGCAAACAAACGCTAATACTTGCTGGAGATGATGTTGCCTCTCTTTCTTTCCAGAAATTTTCTATAAGACCACATTCTTAAAAACTAAATAACATATTCACATATCTTTACTTTACGTACGGTCAAGCACCGGTTTCTGCTAGATCAGCGAAGTTAAGCAGTGATGTGCCTGTTCAGTACTTGGATGGGTGACCATTTAAGCAACAGCAGGTACTGTAAGCAAGGTAATTCCACATGACAAATCATCTAGGCCATCTACCCCACCCCCATCAATTTTTCTGTAATTTTGTCCAGCTATGGACAATGTTAAATAAGGCAATCCCCATAATTTGAGCTTACAATTCCAAAAATTGGCCGAGTGATGTTCAAATTGGGGGGGGGGGAAATGGTGACTTTTTATAATCTATTTCTGTAAAATGAGTTTTAGTTCTTTCCTTCTCCTGAAAATTGGTTTATAAAAGCTTTTTGCCCAAAGAATCCAAAAGTACTATTTAAAAAAAAGGTTTTAAAATTAACCAATTTTAAGTTATTAATGATTTCTTATTTTTTCTTTGTAAGATTAATTGGTGGAAAATTCCTCATGTGGCTCTGTATAAATGACAAAAAAATCTTTTTATTATTATTTTACATATATTGAACATAATTTGTATCAAAAATATTTTTCCTCAGATCCGAAACTACAGCATCAGTTAAAATGTTATACTTTTATGTTTTAAGTGTTTCCGTTCAACTATTGAATAAAGTCTATATGGGGCAAAATAACTGTTAGAGTGCAATAGAAAGGATCAGGATTATGTTGGTAGTTTGATATATTTGAAATGATATAGAAACAATACATTTCCTTGTATCAATCATATCGCCTGCCAAAATTCTGACAATATACAAAACTCAATATCGGTACTACATTTCATTATGGAAATATATATATATATATATATATATATATATATATATATATATATATATATGAGACTTTTTCCATATTGGAGGAAGGAAATGAAAGTGTTCGATTACAGTTGTAAGAGCTATATTTATATGTAATTATAATATATACATTCAATGGATTTTTGTTACCGCTGGTTTCAAAGCATTAGACGATTTTCGTCAGTCAAATAGGTTTTGAAATGACACACAAATGAATATTCGTTATGTATAGCGTTGAGGCTGTTCTCGCTTTATTTATCTGTATGTCAGATACAAGATCCAGTTGGAGGTGCGTGGTGTAATGGACTCGTCAACCTGAGTTCTAATCATGGATGAGGCTATTTGCATTTCACATTGGGAAAGGTATGCATCCAACTACACTCCTTCCAGCTATGTGTAAATAGTAGGGGAAACTGAGGTCTTTAACCCTGGCTAGGTAACCAGTCTAGGAAAAGGAAAACTCCGAATTCAAACCTCTTATACTCCGCATGAGGAATTAACCTTGTGTCACATCCTGCTCGTGCGGAGGGGTTGGTAAATAAATATGTATTTAGTCATCCACAGACATTGTGTTTCTACGTATCACGTCTCGTCAATGTGGCTAGATTAGCAGGCTACCTCCGGCCAGGATAGAAAACCTGACTGATTTTTCATCAGTCAGGCATCTTAACCACTTGGCTATCAGCCACCTGCAGGAAAGGGGTAGATTCTAACTGATAAGTACATAAGTGTATATGCTAGAGCCGCCTGGAAGCTCACACCCGTTTTATAGGAGAATCTTGTCATTTAAGCTTAATTTACGGCCGACAATCAAATTTTACCCCAGAGAGGTCAACCAACAGGGAGTTGGGAGTATATATTTCCCTGTCTCTCTCTCATATATATATATATATATATATATATATATATATTATATATATATTAGTGAGAGAGAGAGAGAGAGAGAGTTTCAGTAATATATTGATATATAAAAGCTTAAAGGGTAAACTGTCGTAGGTCTGTGTTTCAAGATTTATGAAATATAAATCCAGAAAAATTATTTTATCGGTTTAAAAATTCCATTCTTTTCTTTTTCAACTCTGACGCTTTGGTTGACGTAATGATGCAATTGTCCCACCGCTCAGTCGTGGCTCTGATTCCTGGCCGGCGTCTGACATTGACTGCTTTCCTTTCCATTCTAAAGGAATGGCTTTGTTGTCAAAGACATCAAAAGAATTCCTCTTCTGCACACACGAGATTTAAACTCCCCCCGATTCATCTGCAAGAACTAATATCATTTTTAAAGCCACTTAACAGTTTACCACTCAGCAAGAAAAAAAGAGAGAATGGTAAAAAAATGAGAGAAAAAAAAAAGAATGGTAAAAAATGAGAGAATGGTAAAGAAAAAAAAAGAATGGTAAAAGAAAAAAAAAAAAAAAAAAGAATGGTAAACAAAACAAAAAAAGAGAATGGTAAACAAACAAAAAGGGATTGGTAAACAAAAGAATGGTAAACAAACAAAAAAAGGATTGGTAAACAAACAAAAAAAAGAGAATGGTAAACAAAACAGAAAAAGAGAATGGTAAACAAACAAAAAAGAGAATGGTAAAAAAACAAAAAAAATGGTAAACAAAAAAAAAAGAGAATGGTAAACAAAACAAAAAAAAGAGAATGGTAAACAAAACAAAAAAACAAAAAAAGAAATGGTAAACAAACAAAAAAAGAGAATGGTAAACAAAACAAAAAAAGAATGGTAAACAAAACAAAAAAAGAGAATGGTAAACAAAACAGAAAAAGAGAATGGTAAACAAAACAGAAAAAGAGAATGGTAAACAAACAGAAAAAAGAGAATGGTAAACAAAACAGAAAAAGAGAATGGTAAAACAAAACAAAAAAAGAGAATGGTAAACAAAACAAAAAAGAGAATGGTAAAAAAAACAGAAAAAGAGAATGGTAAAAACAAAACAAAAAAAGAGAATGGTAAACAAAACAAAAAAAAGAGAATGGTAAACAAAACAAAAAAAGAGAATGGTAAACAAAACAGAAAAAGAGAATGGTAAACAAAACAAAAAAAGAGAATGGTAAACAAAACAAAAAGAGAATGGTAAACAAACAAAAAAAAAACAAAACAAAAGAGAATGGTAAACAAAACAAAAAAGAGAATGGTAAAACAAAAAAAAGATTGGTAAACAAAAACAAAAAAGAGAATGGTAAACAAAACAGAAAAAGAAATGGTAAACAAAACAGAAAAAGAGAATGGTAAACAAAACAAAAAAAGAGAATGGTAAACAAACAAAAAAAGAGAATGGTAAACAAAACAAAAAAGAGAATGGTAAACAAACAAAAAAAGAGAATGGTAAACAAAACAAAAAAGAGAATGGTAAACAAAACAAAAAAGAGAATGGTAAACAAAACAGAAAAAGAGAATGGTAAACAAAACAAAAAAAGAGAATGGTAAACAAAACAAAAAAAGAGAATGGTAAACAAAAAAATAAACCAGCGAAAAATTCTATTTTGAATGGATAGCAATGCTGCTTAACATCCATTGAATTCTCACATGAAAATAAAGGCTTCAATCGCTGTTATAAAAATGAAAAAATAATGCTAAATCATGCATGAGTTGTCGCCCTTACATGAAATTTGTGGATCATCAGCGATTAAGAACTTGGTTATTATTTCAATATCAAATAATATTTGGTCCTAATAATAATCTTGTGGAGAAAAAAATGACTATGTATAAGTGGTGCTATCGAACGTGTCGGGGAATTTGACCATGAAAATTTGCTCGCATTGACAACTACTTTCCACCAAAGCAGGCAGATATCTATCTATCTATCTATCTATCTATCTATCTCTCTCATATATATATATATATATATATATATATATATATATATATATATATTGTAGATAATATGAGTGCTATATTTTTAAGTAGGCAATGCTTGATATCATTGATAGAGCATTTGTATGTAAGTTAACGCAGCGTGGACATGGAGCCAAAACATGGTTACTGACAGTTTCTCGCCTATGCGATGGTCTGAAGGTCGCATAGGCGAGAAACTGTCAGTAACCGTGTGTTCACTCCATGTCCACGCTACATTAACTTATATATGTATATATATATACACATATATATATATGTGTGTGTGTGTGTGTAAGGACCCAAATAAGTCAGACATTATCTACCTAGGTTTTACCTGAATGGTTCTTCAGGATAATTCTGACTGATGGGGGCCGTCTTTTTTATCTTTTTTTCCAGATATCAGTTTGTAAATTTCTTATTTTTCATACTGAATTATCAAGGTTTTTTTTCTCAGTGGGAGTCAATAAGCAAGGTTAAATCTGCAACACCAGAAAGTCTGCTAACCCCTAAGCTATCTCATTAGTTGTTGATATACGAACACACAATCACGTACACGTATATATATATATATATATATATATATATATATATATATATAATATATAGATAGATTATATAGTATATCATATAAGTAAATATAACTCGATGTTATTGATAGATTATGTATGTCTAAATTAGGGTAGTGTGGACAAGAAGTCAACTGCGCTTGGTAACTGGCAGATTCTCAACTATGCGATTTTCAAACCAAGCTTCTCATATGTGTGTGTTTATACTGTATATACTGTAGCGTTGTGCTTTATGAGAAGGGGTGACTCGTTTTATGATTCCGTTGCATGCTGGGAATATTGGTTTTCTTTATGTGGAATTTTATTGGAAGGGGGGATTCTAGTCTGTTGTTTTCTGTTTACATTATTGTTGTTTTTTGATAATGTATATTTATGGGCCGGGTTAGCTCAGTCGGTAGAGCGTTTGGATAGAAACTGCAAGGTTCATAGTTCGAAACCGGCCCTCGCCAACTCAGTGTATGAGTAGCACAGAGATCTGTGCGGTATTGTAAAGAGTTGATGATGATGATAGGTGTGGCGCTCCACTTCAGATGCAAAAAATATCTTGATCTAGCGCTAGAGAAAAGGGGATAGACTCCCTCGCTGATTGGCTGATACCGACTTTAGGCCACCCCGACGACGACTTTACTTTTTATATTTATGTAGCAGATTCTCTTGTGGGTATGATTATCATTAGAGAAAAATTCAGACTAGGATTTTGTGTTTAGCTTTTATTTTTGGTGAATGAGATGTAGCAACTGGCTTTTGTTGCTAGTTTAAAAGTTGTCTCAATTCTCTGCTCATCAAGCCCTAGCACCTATATGATTGTCCCGACCTTATTGCCCTTATGGAAAACCCCAACCCTTTTTATCGTATGGGCGCTAGAAGGCTGTGGCTGAGGGTCTTCGTCCTGGGTAAGACGTTAAACTAACTGATGGTGAGATTACAGTTCTGGAGGTCTGGAGAATGTGGAACACCCTTCATCACCATTGCTCCCATGTCCACTCTGACCCGGAGTGATAATACCTGTTAATGTCACATCTATGGGTTAAAAAGAAAATTTGTTTTTAAAAAAAAATATATGTTTTAAAAATTTTCTAAAAACTATCACTACGAATCTTTCAAAACTTTGCCGGCATTAAATGACCCGTCGTGGTTGATATGCCATAAAACGAAACAAACAAGTCTCTACTAGTGTAGTTTGAGTACGGATTTTTTCGACCATCTTCGTTTAGCGAAAGTTTGTGTAGCGTAATTATTATCGTCTACGGGGAATTCGAGAATTGAAAAATAAAACGGTATTCAGATTTCTGGAGAAAGAGAAGAAAAAGAAATAAGAACAAAGGTTAAAATTTGGAAGAGTAAACACTTAACGGGGTGCCAGTAATTGACCGATGAATGACCCCGGAAATATATTTAAAAATAAAAACGGAAGTTCCGGGTTTTGACCGGAAACGGATGTGACTCTTCCAGACCCGAGACGAGAAACGGAAAAGAAGAAAATCGTCCTTCTTTTTCGGCCAGGCTTCGTGGGAGGTAGATGGGGGCTTTCCCAATTCTCCCGTATGGGTTTCGCATCGTAGTACCTAACATGATTTACGGGTAATTTGACTGTACCCTCTCTCTCTCTCTCTCTCTCTCTCTCTCTCTCTCTCTCTCTCTCTCTCTCTCTCTCTCTCTCTCTCTCTCTCTCTCTCTCTCTCTCTCTCTCTCTCTCTCTCTCTCTCTCTCTCTCTCTCTCTCTCTCTCTCTCTCTGAAAAGAACCCACGAGCCTAGAAAGAAATAAGCAACCCTTGTGACTATGCCACTTGAGTATGTTGTTTCTGAACTAACGACTACTACTATTACTAAACGACTACTACTACAACTCGAATTTGGCCCTATGCAACAGTTTGTCGAGTCGGACAATGTTAAAATGGTGGAGTATTTTCCTCCTTCACCGTTTGACTTTTGTGGGGTATTTAACAAAAGTTTTAATAACAAGTTGCATGTAGCTTTTTATGTGCAAAGAGTCGGTTGGAATTGACAGGAAGTAGAAAAAAAGGAAATAAAAACTACAAAAACAGAAAATCCGGGAAGCAACTCCTCGAAACACCGAGGCAAAATGGTGTCGGTAGCTTTGGTGGCAGGTCGTCTGCATCTTGAACTTTTTATCCCCACCCCCCCTTTTTGGTTGATAATGGAATAAACGCCAATGAAAAAATGTCGGGGTTGGCGGGGGGGGGGGGGAGAAGAAGAAAAGTATTTCTATCGATTTGACACAGAAAAATCCTTTCAACCGCAGCAGCAGCAGCGTCAACAATAGATGCAGTCAACCCAAATGTTGAATTAGCCGCAACAATGAAAAATCGATGATTAAATTATTCGGGAATTAAGTTTATTTGATATTATTTTCTTTTTTTTTTCTTTCTTTCCTTCTTTCTTTCATTTATTTACTTACTTTTTCGTTCTTATGATTTAAATTTGCATTATGCATAATAAGATTATAGTGCAATATCTATCTATAGGTTACTTTGCAGCTTTTAATTCCACTTACACATTAACCATTATATATATATATATATATATATATATATATATATATATATATATATATATTGCACAAAGAAAAAAAACAAAAACTTCACATACTCGAAGCCTTATATATAAAAAAAAAAACCACCTTAAAGATAAACATCGAAACCAGTCAACATGTCCTCAACCTGTGAGCCTCTTCTACTACTACTGCTTGGTTTAAAAATGAGACAACGGAAACATCCCACCAGTTCCACTCCTGATGATGGCACAAAGTCTTGCAGAAAGCGCTCGTGAAAAAACCTTTGGTGGATTCCTACACCAATTCCACCTGGATATTAGAAAGATAGCCAGACAGTGAGAAAGGATCGAACAAAAACTCGTCCGACAAGAATTGTCTGTGGAGTTTGACATATATATATATATATATATATATATATATATATATATATATATATGTGTGTGTGTGTGTGTGTGTGTGTGTGTGTGTGTATCCGCGCGCGCGCTCCCAAACCCAGGAGAGCTCTTTAGAAGTGGATTTAATTGACGTTCACCGTATTCGTGTAAGCAAGACTGTTATTTATGGATATGAGCTCTTTAAGTGACCGTAAAATATATACGTATGAATGTATTTATCAGTTAAAATTCTGCTTCTTACTGGTAACTGCTGACGGCCGAGGTTGTTAAGGGATCAGTCGCGTTTCGCTCCCGGCTAGAAGTAGTTGCTAAGTCTAGCCACACTGAGGAGACGTGATAATGGTCGAAACACGGTGTCTGTGAATAACTGCGTTATATATATATAAATTAGGGTAGCGTGGAAATAAAGTCAAGAGCATTTGGTTAGACAGTTTCCCACGTAAACGATTTTCCAACCAACTGTACTTGTCTTAAAAATCACATACATACTAATCCTATAAGTAAACCCTTGCGATAAGAAAAAAAATCCAGACAAATAATTTGCAAGTAAAAATATACTACCAATATTTGCCAAAGAAAAAAGAAAAGACCAAGAGAGTCGCACTAACCGGAAATAATCGATTAACATTTGATTAACGATTGATTTTTCATTCATCCTTTCTTTTTACTCTCTTTCTTTCTATCTCTATATCTATCTATCTATCTACCTACCTTCTATTTTTCTCTTTGATTTCTTCTCTCTCCCCCTTTTTTTAACTTTATCCCTTCCTTTTTTACTCTGTCTCTCTTTCTCTCTTTCGTTATTCTCTGGCTCTCTTTTTCATTTACCTTTTCTTTTACTTCTCTCTCTCTCTCTCTCTCTCTCTCTCTCTCTCTCTCTCTCTCTCTCTCTCTCTATCTCCTTTTCTCTTTGATTTCTTCTCTCTCCCCCTTTTCTTTTAACTTTATCCCTTCATTTTGTACTCTCTCTCTCTCTCTCTCTCTCTCTTTCGTTATTCTCTGGTTCTCTTTTTCATTCACCCTTTCTTTTTACTCTCTCTCTCTCTCTCTCTCTCTCTCTCTCTCTCTCTCTCTCTCTCTCTCTCCCCTTTTTTTGGCCAAAAGAAAAAATATATACCGCTAGGTCTGTCTAAGCTATAATGTAAAGTACTCGATACTTAAGTAGATCGAAATATCAACAATAATACTAATGAGTCAACCAAAAGTTTCACTTATTAGCTAATCAGGGCAAGTTTCTGAAAAGATTTGGAGCAACAATACTTTTATCACTACAAATGAATAGATAAAAAGAATACATAAAACTTTTTAACTTTTCATTTTATTTTTCTATTCCTACCTTTTCTCATATTCGATTCCAATTCCCTCACATACTTTAATCTTTAATGTTCATATATGCTACCGCTAACCCCCACCTCAAGGAAAACCCAGTAGGCCAACAACGGTTCGTATCCCTGCTCGTTATTATCGGGACCTATCCCACGGTCTTTACTCGGAAGACGGAGCTTGCCTCTATTGATTCAAACTGCGACATCGCAGAATGCAGCAACTGAGGCAAGATCCGTCTCCAGTCTCATATCATTTTTTCTCATCAAATTTTTAAGATACAAACTCTTACTTAAAATGTATAGGAGAATTTCATAACTCTACTTATTTGTGACAAGTAGAGTCCACAGACTTTTGAATAAATGTTATTATTTTATAGAATTTATTGTGAAGTATTCAAGTACATCTTAAAAACTAGACCTGACCAAACACAGTGAATGGTATGGTATTTTTTTTGGGGGGGGGGCATTAGCTGGTAAACCTTTGACCTTTGAACAAAAATATCTTTAATGTAGACCAGTGTAATTATTCTTCAATTCTGACAATCTTGGGCATAAAACTCTTCTCAATTCTGAACGTTTAGTAAGTCGAACCTACGTTTGTTTATGGTTTATAGAAGGTTTTATTTTTTATTTCTTTTGGAGGGAAGTGTTCTTTGTTGGCTTTTCGATCGCAGTATCTTCGATTTGTCATGTCATTTTGAAAACTTGTTCGATTTTCCAACGAGATAAATTTGTTAACTCTACCTCTAATCCTTTGTCGTCTTTCGCTTATCATTTCGGTCTCGTCATCTCATTATATCATTCATTAGTAAAAGTCAGTCTTGATTACAATTTCTTTCTGATTAACGCTGTTATCTAGAAAAGAGATTAAGGAAAATAATTAGCTGTACGTGATCATTATTTAATCCTGTAACTATTGAAGAACTGGAGGCAAAGGTGGTTCTGCATTCTGCAAGAAACGCTCTTTGATCGGGCACCCTAGGCATGGCTTGGGTGGGGTTTTGAGGTTAGAAGTTACTACGCATCGTATCAGTTTATGTTCAGATTGCTACGTAGCTTTATATATATATATATATATATATATATATATATAAGCTATGTAGCAATCTGAACATATGCTCCCAACTTTCATAGTAGAGCACTGTGGGGAGACATTAGTTGACCTTTCACCGTTTAGCGTAAAAGTATTTACTCGCCTGTTGTTTACAGACTTGAGTTTTTCCGGTGATTGTAAAAACATACATCCTGTAAGTTTGTTGTATCAATTAATTATTCGCCCCGGTCTGACAGTTCCCAATAGCCGTGAGGTTAAGGAGCTTGGCAGACGAAAAATGTGTCGTGTTTCCACCCGGCTAGAGGTAGCTGTTAAAAAGTCGAGCCGCACTGATAACTTTGAAACACGTGTCTATGGATGACTTATATATATATATATATATATATATATATATATATATATATATATATATTACCAACCCTTCCAACAGCAGGATGTGATAATAAGTCAATTTCTTAAGCGGGGTTTAACAGGTTTGGTTTAAGAGTTTTCCTCCTCATAGATTGATTGGCTAATCATGGTTAAAGAGCCCATTCAGCCTTACTATTTACCCATAGCTGGAAGGAGAATAGTTGGAGTTATACCATTCCCAAGGGTATTAGCATTCTGAAAAATGCAAACAGTTTCGTCCAGAATTTGAACTCGGGTCAACGAGTCCATTTCCTACAACGGCAAACATTACAAGACACGTCTCCATTTAGCTTTATTCATATAAGTATTTGATAAACTTAACTTAGTCTGGCAAAAGGCTACTACTTGTGGGGCACACTATAACATTTTCACAAAACGCTAATACCCTTGGGAAAGTTAGGAATCCATCTATTCCCCCCCCCCCAATTATGGTAAATAGTCGGGTAGACTGGGCTCTTTAACCTTGATATCACAACCAGTCTAGTAGAAGGAAGATTCCGAATTCAAACCTGTTAACCTCCGCTTACAATTTGACCTCGTGTCGCATATTACTCGGGCAAAGGGCGAGGGTAAATACTACTCAATTCATGGGAATCAATCGTTGACCATATATATATATATATATATATATATATATATATATATATATATAGAGAGAGAGAGAAGAGAGAGAGAGAGAGAGAGAGAGAGAGATGTGGAAAAATGTTGAAAAACACGAAGTGTTCCAAAGGATGGATATTTTTATTCTTGATGTTAATGTCCACGTTATACGGTTTCGGTTTTTACTACCTTCTTCAGAACATGTGGTGAAATCATGTCCTGAAGAATGCTTTTCCATATTTTATATATATATAATGTCAGATTAAATCATGCAATCTAATATTTTTTATTATAGAATTTGTATTAACCAAATAATGTTAGTAACATTTTTAATTTTTAGGATATAGTTATATTTGTATGAAAAATATATCGTTATAATAACACGTTTTGCTTGTTTCTTTTTGTTTATTGTTTGTTTGTTTGTTTTGGGTTTTTTTTACAAATATTCATAATATATCATTTGGTAGCGTGATATTTTATTATACAATTTCAGAACCGTCCATCATATTGTAAATAAATATATATAATCGTATAGTCATTGATATTGTTTTATTTTGGATATATATAAGATTGTGTTGGATTGGAAAAAAATATCTAACCTGAAAAGAGAAAATTGTGTGATGGGAACGCAACGTTGGAAAATGTGAAAAAAAAATTGAGCAGAATTCACAGAACATGAAAAAAGAAATTGAATTTAATGTTAATGTTTCAAATAAGAAAATAAAATCTGTTTTTACGAATGTCACAATTTGATATAAAGTTGAAAAGGGACACAAGCAAGAAAAGTGGATCGACCAGCCAAAAAAAAAAATCCATATTTAGGTGATGTTTTAAATGTAAACAGAAGTTATGCAAAATATTAAGAACATCAAAGTAATTAAACCAAAACCTTTATAAGTCAGGTAAAGACAAGCGTGAAAACTTATTTCTTAACAGTCAGTTTTAGTAATAAATGTAGAGCTATCTGGACCAACGGTCATCCTCGTCGAGAGTGTCGATTTCGCTCAGGTAGAGCGTCCGACTAAGAACCACAAGGTTCAGGGTTCGATACCGGCCCACGCCAACTTAGCGTATGAGTAGCACAGGGATCTGTGCGGTAAAGTGAGGAGCTGATGGTAGGAGCTCCACCTCAGATGCCAAAACAATCTCCTTGGTTTAGTGCTAGTAAAAGGACGATAGACTCCATCACTGTCTGGCTGATACCGACTTTAGGCCACCCCGACGACTTTACTACTACTCACATAAATCCCAAAATGGGGTAGATGTGGTTCCTTAGCCCTGGATGACAATCCATCTAGACAAGGAAAAGTCTGTTATAAAACCTCCACTGCCTAACGGCTATACCTCATTCCAAGGAAGGCTAGGGAAGTAAAACTCGAAATCAAACTTGGAGCTGAAGTCCCTAAGGTGGTGTGATGCTGAACTTCAACACTATCCGGCAACTCCTGCAGCCAAAATCGCATTGGGTTTTTTAACCTTTCCTTTTGACTGTAACGGCAGGGTTGAGAGGTGTGAGCTGGTGCTTGGGTGCCGGCTCATCCTCCATATCCCCACCCAAGCTACGTAGTCCCACTTGTTTTTGGACAATACGCCATCGTCTCTAGTAGACGAATGGATGCCAATGATACAGATCAAATGGGAAATGGATGAGCTGTTGGCGTTTCACTTCGCACTATGGCTAAATAGTAAGGAAGACTGGGTTTTCTTACTTTGGTAAGACAACCAGTGACGAAAAAGGAAAACTTAGTTCTAAAACAGCTTTACATCGCCGTTTAAAAAATTATCTTGTGTCACATCCTATTTATGGGACGGGGATTGAATACAGACAGGGATAAGATTGGTGTGCTAGACTTTGGCTTTTTCATGGAAATAATCAAGTAAAAGGAGAAAAAAGAAAGAAAAATTATTGAAAATTGAGAAATCATGTTTTCGGATAGATTTGTTGGCAGTAAATTATAAATCCCTTTAAAGTTAATCATGGTTCCACGATAAATACCAATATTTTTATAAGTTCTTTGACAAGTTATTATACTACTACTACTACTACTACTACTACTCGGTGTCCACTGTATCAGATGATAACACCTCGTGAATCTGTTGTTGTTTTCATTTGACTCGATGTCTGGTTGCGTCTTGCCAAATGCCTATGGGGATGTTCAAGTCCTACAGGTTTCTCTTTATTTTGTCTTTGTACCTGAGACTTGGTCTACCGATTACACGAGATCCCTCTCTCAATTGAGAGTACAGAATCTGCTTTGGCAGGCTGTCATCCCCAATTCTGTTTAAGTGGCCAGCCCATCTCAGGTTGCGCTAGACAATTATGTGATACATGCCAGGGAATCCAATTCTCACCAGGATAGTCCTGTTCGAAATAGTGCTATAACAAGGAGTATATTCATGCAAAACAATACTCCTTCACATTCTGAAAAGCTGACTCTTACTCACTTTGAAAAAAAAAAAAAAAGAAAGATTTCAAAGACACCAAATGATGAAATGTTCCATCTCAGCATCTTCAGAATATTCAATGGAATATTTTACTTTAAGAAAATGGTTGAGCATTTTATGGGTTTAGTTCTATTAGTAAATTCAATGTTAGAAAAGGGTGAAAGTAGTAGAAAGTCTGTTGTATTCCTTGAAATCCTACATAGAACAAGAGTGTACTCCTTGGAGCATAGAATCCATCTGTAGTCTTTGAGACCCTTGGTAGAAAAGAGTGTAATCTTTGTAGCAGAGAATCCAGTTGGCAAACTGATTTCAGGTCAATTACCAACGACCTTAAATGCATTTTATGTCATTCATTATTGGTTAATGCCTACTGCTAATTTGGGGAAAGTCTATAAATAAAAGTGGTGATTTCTCGTACACCTTATACCTTGTGAGTCCAACAGAACATAAAAAGAGAAGTGGATATTTAACCTACCCGGTCACCACGGGTAGTATATGGCACTGTGTTACAAGTATGAGTCATTCAGCTGTAACAGATCTGTGAGATTAGCTTGTGAACATTTATACCACGATGTGATGCCCTCATTAAAGGAGAAATATATGAGAATGGAAAACAATATTCAAGCAAAAGTTTCTGGAAAATAAACATTTTTGCAAGTAATTTTAAAACGTAAATATTTAAAGAAAATGAATAAAATCATTGAATAAAAGTGATGAGATATACTGATATTTAATATTATAAAATAATTAATTCATGAATGTTATGCTAATCATTATATATATATATATATATAATGCGAGAATTTATTGTGATTTTATTCTGTACGTGCTGGTATATATTCTTTTTATATATATATATATATATATATATATATATATAATGATTAGCATAACATTCATGAATTTTTTTATTTAAAAAACCTGTCGCAGTTTGAGAGCTCAGTGTGTGCCCTTAATATTAGAGTCACAGAGCAAATATATAAAAAAAAATAATAAAAATCTGTTTTTAAATGCCTTTAAAGTAATAAAGAATTCATCATTCGCATCTGATGAGTCGGGATAGTTAGACACTTTGTCTAAGCTCCCTGAAATAGACTATAATGCTAATCCTCTAAGTCTTTTGTTATTTCTTTACTTCATATATATATATATATATATATATATATATATATATATATCTATTCATAGACTTAGAATTATTCTATACAGAGAATATATTTATATGTATGATAATATATACATATGATATTTATGTATAGAATATATCTACATATTACATACATACACTTAGAATAGATATATGTGTACAGTGTTTATATAAAAATGATTATATGTTCATATATATGTATGTAAGATTTATGTTTGCCTATGTATTGAACACAGGACACAAATAATTTGAGAATTGTGATTTTATTATGTGTGTGCATGTGCGTATTATGTTTATATCTATGTTTTCACTGTAGTAGCATTAGTTCTTTTCTACAACTATATATATATATATATATATAGGAAAAATGTTGTTATGAGTCCAACGATAACACACCACACACGCTATATATATATATATATATATATATATATATTACAGATTCAATTAAGCTTATTGATTTCAGAGCGAACATAAAATAATACGGTAGTCAAATAAACAATTAAAACAAACAAAAAGAAAACGATTGGTCAAAAGACCGGCTACATCAAAGCCATTTAAATGCCGGTCATAAAAGTGTTGGCTTGGATGGTTAAGTTATAATTCTACTCTTTACCAATTCTGAAGGCGAATCAGGTTAGCACGTGACTGGTGGGTGGGTTTTTATTCTGGCTGAGATAACTGTAGAACCATTTCGAATTGCCACCCACCCCGTCTCTTTTGAAGGCCACGTCGACTGGCATAGCGGTAATTATCATCGATTTTTTTGCCTTTTTCAAACAATTGTTGACTATTACGTATAAAAATCGACAACAAGCAGATACAATTTCAAACTTTCGCTCTATCGTGTTTTAATACCAATATAATCCGGGATTATTTCGTCTTTTGTAAATATATTGTATTATTAGAATGTCTATCGTATTTGAATGCACAATTACACACACACACACACACATATATATATATATATATATATATATATATAATATATATATATATATATATATGGAAAAATGGATCAGAGGAAGAATCGAGACAATCCATAACACTGTTGAGATCGGATACAATACTTAGAAAAGTCCCGAAACCTGAGGAGACTTTTACTCATCATTTTAAACTGATGTGAAAAACTCACTAATAGTAAAATAACATATTAATGAAATGATGTTCAATTATGATATTAATGATATATTAATAAAATATCCACGACACAAATGACGCGGTTTGATGTTATTGAGAGATAAATATTGTAGCGTAATTATGGTCTACGGGGAATTTGGGATGAAAAGAAAACGGTAATCGGATTTCTGGAGAAAGAGAAGAAAAAGAGATAAGAACAAAGAGAGATTAAAGTTGAAACAGTAGACACTCAACAGGGTGGGGGGCATCCACTGACTAACCAATGGCCCTAGAACTAAAGTCAAAAATAAAATCAGAAGTTCTAGTTTCTGCGGAGGAGCGGAAGTTGGGTGACCCTTCCACCACCGGGACGAGAAACGGAAGAAGAGAAAAATCGTTTTTTTCGGCCGGGCCTTCGTCAGATGGAGCTTCCCAGGTTCATCCGTGAGGTGTTTCGCATAGTAGCACCGAAAGATTTACGATAGAATAATTTGACCCTCTCTCTCTCTCTCTCTCTCTCTCTCTCTCTCTCTCTCTCTCTCTCTCTCTCTCTCTCTCTCTCTCTCTTCTCTCTAAGAACCCACGAGCCTAGAAAGGAATAAACCACCCCTTTGTGACTATACGATTTGCGTATGTTTTTCTGAACTAACGACGACTATTACTACTACAAACGACAACTACTACAACTCGAATTTGGCCCTATGCAACAATATATCAATATTGATAAGTGGAGGAAGGGAAAAATATATTTTATGTGCAAAAGAAAGATTTCAACGACATGATGGGTTTAAACTAGCTATAAAAACTTACTAAATAAAACACAAATTAAACCTCAATGTGTGGCCGTCCGTAAATAACCAAATTGATTATATTAAATTATAGGACCTGTGGATATACAACATTATGCAATTTTAATCATTACAACGTTTGATGTTTACTTAAGAGCTATTGATAAATAGTTCAATATGTGAAAAGTATAATAATATTGATTTAAGTTAATTTAAATCTCTCTCGCTCTTTTTTCTTTTTCTTTCCTTCTTTTCATTTTGTTTGATTAAAACAGATTAGTGCTATCGCTTCCACGTGCTCACTCCCTTTCTCTATCTTTCCCCTACGCTCTTGCTTTCTTTCTTATTATATTGTTCTGTGTAACATGTCTTTTTTCTCGCCTCTCTTTCTGATAAAAACGGAATGGTCCATTATTTAGTTGAAGTGATAAAATTAATAAGAATTAATAATACGGCGGAAAAGCAGCACCAGATAATCAGGATTTAAATTTTTGCATTTCATCTTAGACGCTTTGGACAGTGTCAATTTTTTTTTTACCAGATACTGTTTCAAGATGATAACGGTTGTACAATTAAGGAAAACGAGTGTGTGTATATATATATATATATATATATATATATATATATATATATATATATATATCAGATAATTAAATTACTTATTATAAATAATCCGGATATATAAAGTAAAACGAATTTTATTGTAATTTGAAAGAAATATTTGGAATATTTCGATATATAAGGTGTGTTACAATACACCACCTAAATTTATAGACTGGACGAGGTCACGTGGTCTATTCCTCCGCCAATCAACAGCCATAATGCGTGGCTAGTTGACTACTTGATCACTGATACTGAACAGACGTCCATTTGCAATCATTGACGAAGAAACTTAGAACCAAAGGATTCTTTACCAAGGATTTCCACTGAACAAGTGCTCTTGCTTGAAGTCTAAAGGATAGCCCATAAAATCGTAACACTAAGTTTCTTGTTAATCAAAGAAATCAAGGAGAGGGGCGTTGTTTGGTATAATTTTTGTAGAGTAAAATCCTTAGGACGAAATATTCAGTCTTTTTATAATTATTATTATTATGACTACTTACTGTCAGAATAATAATAAAAAAGACTGAATACATCGTCAACAAGTACGTCAATTAGTAAACTATTGGAATATTTCTCTATATAAGGTGTGCTCTAAATACCCTCTTAGATTTATAGACTAGCCGAGGACACGTGAGTTATTCTTGCAACCAATCACTAGCAATACTGCGGGCCTGATAGAATACTTACCCCCCCCCCAAATTGGTCATAATTCAAATTGCACTCTTTGAGGACGGACATAGGATTGCCGGATCTTTACCAATACTCAGGAAGGACTTATACGTTTACCAGAGTAACCAAATGATTCATTATCGAAGGACTCTTTATCCAGGATTCAATTCCAGTGCTTCTGCTTTAAGGCCAAGGAATCGCCCTTAAAAACGTAACAACGCCCTTCTCCTTGATTTCTTTGATTAACAAGAACATTTAATCTTGTCGTAGCCTCATAGAATACCAGAAGTATTTTAAATTCTGACAACCCGTTCAATAAATCATAAGTGTCGAATTTCTTTGCTACTTTATTGATTTTCTTGATTTGTTTTGGCGTTTTCATTTGGTATGAGTGTGAGAGAGCGCATGCGCGACTTGACTTGCTGATGATAACCAAAGGCCGTTTAATTAGCGCGGGAATCAATAAAGCGGGAAAATAAAGGTTGAGGGTTTTATCGTGAAATTAAATTTTGTTTCGTTTACTTGTGTATTGTTCTGTAATTCTTCACTGCGAAATTATTTTATATATATATATATATATATATATATATACTAACTCTTGTTCCTTAATCTTCCGACCGTTATCATATACTACACACACTGGTTAAAAATCAGACCGTCCAAATCGTCCAAGATGAAATGCAAAAATATAAATCCTGAGTATCTGGTGTTGCTTATCCGCAGAATTCTTATTTCTCGCCTCAGCTAAATGATGGACCATTACATTTTTATTACAAGGGAAGAAAGGGATATGCAACACAGAAATTATAATAAGAAAGAGACTGCGAAAAGATAAAGGACGGGGAGATAACAATAGTCTGTTTCAATCGAATAAAATGAAAAGGAAAAAAAGAAAAAAGCGAGAAAGAGGGTTAAATGAAGATTATCCTTTTTACATATTGAACTATTTAGCAATAACTCTTAAGTAAACATATCAAATTGTTGTAATAATTAAATTGTCATACTGTTGGTACGTACACAGGTTCCTGCTAATTATTATTATGAGTTTTTTTTTAAACCAGCGTTAGCAGATGGTCTTTCACTGGAGTCTGCGTGACAACAAGTCTTCTCAGGTCTCCAGGGATCTTCTGAGTATTCTAGCCGATCTCAACAATGCTGTTGTCTGAATGGTCCAATTCTTCTTCTGATTTTCAGTTCCTCTAGTCTGTTTTCTAACCTTTTGGGGACCGTTCCAAGTGCGCCAACCACGGTTGATATTACTTTCACCCGAATATTCCACAGCTTTTTCAATTTTCTAGCAAGGTCCAGGTATTTGTTTATCTTTTCGTTTTCTTTCATCTTCACCCTGTGATCTGCTGGAACTGCAAAATCTACCAGTTCACCAGTTATCTTTTTCTAGTGAAGCAATTATTATTATTATTATTATTATTATTATTATTATTATTATTATTATTATTATTATTATCATCATCATCATCATCATTATTATTATTATTATTATCATTATTATTATCATCATCATTATCATTATTATTATTATCATCATCATCATCATTATCATTATCATTATCATTATTATTATTATTACTATTATGCCATTGTTGTTATTTCATTAGAAACCTACCCTGTCGACTGGGGCTGAAAAATACCAACTGCAACTCTTCGGAGGGGTCAAATCCCGTTAATGGGACCACCTGTTGGCCGTGGAGGCCGACCCATGATGCTTAAGGACGGAATCCTGGTGGTTGAGCAGCCCATGACATGCAATATTCCACTTTGGCTCTTACTTAGGCTAGACGGTCGGCCAGAGACGCCCTCTTCGATCAATCGACTGGTCACATCAAGTCCTAGAACATGATTTTCCCAAACCTATTGCCCTTATGGCAAGCCCCAACCATTTATATCATATATGTACTAGAATGTGGTGGCTGGGGGTCTTAGTGTCCTGTTAAACCGAATCTAGTGATGAGGTTGAAATTCTCTCTGGGGAATGTGGAGTACCCCTTTATCGTCATTACCCGGATGTTAGTACCTGTTAGGGTCCCATCTATGCGTTAAATAGATTAGTATTAAAACGAGTATTAAAAATGTGTTTTAAAAAATTGAGTTTGAAGAAAATTTCAGCACCCAAGAATGGATAAAACAAAATGTCTTCGGCATAAATAACCCAATAAAGGTTGACACGCAGTAAAATCCAACCAACCTGCCAAGCAAGATATTCCGATGATCGTGAATATCTGTCATAAGCATCAAAGTGGTTATTGTCAAGAAAACAGAAGTTTTACATTAGCCGATACCAAATCCTCCATTAAGAAACTGAATGTTTCTGGTTTTCCTTGCGTGAAGAGTAATTAAGCATCTAATTTCACACATCAAGAGCAATCTCATACAATACTCATTGTTGCACAGTAGTACCGAACATGATTTACGATAGAATAATTTGATCTCCCCCTCTCTCTCTCTCAAAAAGAACCCACGAGCCTAGAAAGGAATAAACCACCCCTTTGTGACTATACGACTTGCGTATGTTGTTTCTGAACTAACGATGACTACTACTACTAAGGACTACTACAACTACAACTCGAATTTGGTCCCATGCAACACTTTTCAGGAGTATTAGGTTACTAAATGCAGCTAATTTTCAATTAACCATTACATATTCTACACGAGTTCTACGGTGACTAGTGATTGTTGGACTACATGTGGTATAAGATTACGACAAATCACCACTTTTATTTACGGACTTTCCCAAATAGCAGCAATAGGCATTTCCAGTAAAATAAGACAATCATAAACGAGCCAAAGAAAACATTTAAGCATTTAAGAGCTACTGCCACTGTCCTGGATTTTTTTTTATTGAAGGAACACTACAACTGGATTCTCTGCTACAAGGAGAACACTCTTGTTACACCTAGAATTTCAAGGAATACAACTGGATGATCTCCTACAAGGAGTACACTCTTGTTACACCTAGGATTTCAAGGAATACAACTGGATTCTCTGCTACAAGGGGTACACTCTTGTTACACCTAGAATTTCAAGAAATACAACAGACTTTTTACTACTGAGACTACATCCTTTTTCTACCATTGGATTTACCAATAGGAGACCTAAACGCCTAAAATGGCGACCGGAATCGTAATAATAATAATAATCTGAAAGTGAATGTAATAGCATGACTGCAATTTGAATTTGTTTACTACGATGTTGCAATCCAGTATGTTAGGCACTACAACACGGGGACTTCCCTGGGCTCAAAGGGTTAAAAAAAATTTTCAATAAAAACCAAACCCCACCCCAAACAATAAAACCAAACCCACCCCAAAAGCAATATAATACAATGCCTAAAAGAAATAAAACTAAAAATTTGAGCACCATTTTGAAAGAAATCCTAGACGAACCAAGAGCTAAATTACTGAGAAAAAAATTCAAAAAAAGTTTGTATTATTTGGATTTTTAAGACTGTTGTCCTCATCTTTATTGTTATATACACATGGACAGAGAGATTCAAGGACAGTTCTTCATTTGGATGTTCATGTAGTAGGCTATGAAACTCTCGTGATGTGTCCTTAATAACAAAGATTTATATCTAAAAGGCTTTTATTGTTACAGTTATTCATGCAGATATGAGGATTGCTTATTATAAAGCATAAAGCACAGCCTGATAGTTTTCATATGCATTTACTCAGGCAAATTCGTAGGCAATAGCCTGGCGTGACAAAGTCAATAATTCATCTGTTCTCTCAAATGTAATATCCCTGGCATGGAGTTTTTCTTATAAAAGTGCAATTTACATGATGTGGTCATTTCGTTCGCATGAACGATGGCTGTATAACGATCTAACATTTCTTTGGCCAGATCTTTGATGCCTCCAATAGAGTCTATTGACCTGTATTGTGAGATAAGACAGATTGAATAAAAGAAGTTGGAAACTGTTGGATTATTTTAGATAGAAGGCGTGCTAAAGACCACTACTTATATTTGTTACGATTTTAGTAGCCATCCTTTAGGCTTCAAGTAAGAGTGCTTGTCCAGCGGTGACTCTTTGTGTTAAACAGAGTGCGATCCTTGGTAAAGAATCCTTTGGTTGTTCCTTGGTGCTCCTCAGCCTTGCAAGTCCTTCGTCAATGATTGCAAATGGACGTCTTTCAGTATCAGTGATTAAGTAGTCCACCAGCCACGCATTCGGGCTGTTGATTGGCTGAGGTTTAAACCACGTGACCTCTATTAGTCTATAAATTTAAGTGGTGTATTGTAGCACGGCTTATATCCACAAAATAATCCAACAATATTCATATATTTTTCCAAAACAGCATGTATTTGATTTATTATTTAAAGGCGTTGATGAACTGTCCTAAAATTACTCACAGGAAGGACTGCTTAAAGTAATTACCAACAGGATCAACTCTGATACAACTTTCAACTTTGAGGACAGATCAGCAGACAAGGATTAAAACTGATACTACAACTTTCTACTTCAAGGATCGCACTATGCCACAAAGAATCTCCACTGTAAAACTGCCTTCAACTACAGCCCTAAAATGGCCACACGAATCATAACAGACACGTTTCGGCCGATATGCCCTCCGGCCTTTTTCAGGTATTTCTTGTCGGACTCGGAAACCTTCTTTTCAAACTCGGGAACATTCTTTTCATAATCGGGAGTCATCATGGAACTTTGAACCTAACCCTTTATTCAGTCCATGGGGTATCCTGTTCTCATTACGCTAACCACGGGTGGTGTAGAGGCGTTAAGAAGGTTCCCCAGTCCGAGATGGATCCTGAGTCGACAAGAAATACCTGAAGAAGGACGGATGGCACATCGGCCGAAACGTTGTAAAGATAACAATGAAGATGAGGACAATAGTCCGAATAATGCAGATAATACTAATCATCAAGCATCATCTCAAAAGTTCAGAGAAATACAAAAAAATGTGTTAAAAAAAATGAATTGAAAAAAATTTGAATACCCATCAAGAATAATAAAACAAAATGTCTTCGGCATAAAATAACTGAACATGCTGTAAAATCTAACCAACCAGCTGACAAAATATTTGGCTATCTACAGAGAACTGATAAATGGACTCTTCCCTTTTATTGGATGGCAGAGAGAAATGCATGGCAAGACGAATTGTTTTACGAAAATTATTTTTTTAACGAAACAGGTTGCAACATCAGGTTGACTTATTTAGTTGGCTTATTGATTTTAACGACAAATCAACCCGTCTGTGGTTATGTCATGCTTAATGGTTAGATCAGGTTGACTTACATCATCGACAAAAGAATTGCGCACAGGCTTTACCTGCAGGGAAGAATCATATTTGTACAAAGTGTGACTGTGCAGCAAAATACAAATCAGGACATTGCACAAACTCTTTCTTTGCTACCAAACATTCATACATTATTTTTAAGTGAGCCTCTAAACTTCGTACGCATATGTATCATAAGACACCGAGTCAACGGTGCTTGCTAACAGTCAACTTCGCTGTGATCATCTGAGAAATACGCTCCTCTAAATAAGGAAAAATATAAAAAGTCGTCGGGGTGGCCTGAAGTCGGTATCAGCCAATCATCAGACAGGAGAAAACTGTATTAAATTCGGCACATTGAAACTTTAGTAACAGGGATAAGAATGTGAATAATCTGTTTCACTCCTATCTCTCTCTCATATATATATATATATATATATATATATATATATATACGGTAAAATATGGAAATAAATTCGACTGCATCTAGAAATAAGGTAATTTTTTTCTTTTTCTTATTTCTACAAATATATATATATATATATTATATATATATATATATATATATATATTATTTTATTATGTTTCCAAATAAAGAGTGCCCAGTATCGATGATAGACCATGACACAGTCAACGGAATACAGTGACTTACTTTCTCCCTTATGCGATCATTATATATCGACTCTCCATTTATATGTATAAACACGCAAAGATAAAAAACAAAGAAAAACTATTGAAATAAATTCACGTGTTTATTTTTATGCTTCGAGTCACCATAGCAACAAAATTACGCTTTACTTTGTAGTGAGATCAGAAAGTGTGACAATAACGTTGTATATATAATATATATATATATATATATATATATATATATATATATATATATATATATATATATATCATAATATCATTGCTGTCACACTTTTTGATAACAAGTGTTGCTTTATAATCTTTTTGTTGTTTTATATCCCAACATACTGGATCGATATACACTTTGAGTACTGAAGCAAAAAGCGCAAATCTCATACCTCAGAGGATCACCTTTCATATAAATTGCCTTAACCAGACTCTAAAACATCGATAATTAATTGCTAGCACAAATCCATTGTCCTTCTATCACGCTTCACTCCCCAATTTTTCAATCCAATTTTTATTTACTATCTTATATGACTATATTCACTGTTCCTATTTTATTACTCTGCAGAGGGGTAAGATGCTCCACAACGAGACTATCTGTGGCCCCTGGGTGTCGATCGGTGAAGATTGAAAATGGGATCCCAGTGGCTGAGCAGTCTATGACTTAAAACACTCCATTTTAACCCTTACTTTGGCTAGACGAACAGCTGTAGAGGCCCCAACCGATCAATGTCAAATCTTATCATTTATATGTATCTGTATTCTTCAAATTGATCCTATGGCAAACATCACTCTTTTTATCATATAGGTGCTAGAAAGCAGTGGCCGAGGGTCAAGCAACAGTATTCATAAAAGCAGATGAAGTTAATAAATGTTATTTCTTAAATCATATATATAATTTTATAATATACATTTTTGCATTAAATAACCAACAAGAGTTGATATGTCGTTAAACCAAACAACCAACTAATTTCATTACTAGTTTTATTCCATTTCATCCCCGTGGAGTAGAGTCTAACGTGCTGAATTGCGGCATCGTAGTCGGCGAGTTTGACCTCCAGTCGTGGTATTTCGTTCACGTTCGGATGAATACCCATAGGGAAGACTGGTCCACTCTGACCGGAGTGGTAGTACCTGTTAGGGTCCCATCTATGGGTTAAATAGAAAAATGTATTTATAAAAAAATGGTATTATCCATTAAGAATTGATTTATTTCAAAACTTTATTGGCATTAAATGACCCACTGAGGTTGATATGCCGTAAAACAAACCAAACCAAACCATAGAGAAGATATGAACACCCACATCCCTCCTGCTATGGATTAAATAGTACCACTACTTTTCTACTATATGGATGGATTTGACATTAAATAACCCACGAAAGCTGATATGCCATTAAACAAAGATACCATACCAAACCATTCTGTTCCATAATTGTTTTTTAGAAAGAGCTATCTAAATAGAATGGAAATTCAAGTCTCATAGGGTTGCTTGGTTGGTTTTTACAGCATGTCAACCCCTTGAGTCTCGTAGAGATATTTTTCTAAATTTATATATATATATAATTTATATATATATATTGTTAATGTATATATATATTGCTGACAGGACAAAGTGCCCAACACAGACGTGCTGAAACGAGCAAACATGAACAGCATGTCTGCCATCATCTGCGAGAGACGCCTGCGATGGCTTGGTCACGTCAGGAGGATGGACAAAGGCCGCATCCACAAAGACCTACTGCATGGCGAGTTAGTAGAGAGCACAAGACCGGTAGGGAGACCACGCCTGCGCTTTAAAGATGTCTGCAAGAGAGACATGAAGACATGCCAAATCGACATCAACATATGGGAGGCTCATGCAGAAGACCGTACGACTTGGCACCTACTCGTCAAGCAAAGAACGAAAGCGAGTGAAAAAGAAAGGAAAGAAGACGCCACAGAAAAGAGAGCCATAAGGAAAGAGAGGCTTATTCTGAGGGCGCCTCGTTAGGGTCCAGGCGGTGCAGCTATACAGCAGTACTGATATAACCACAGCCTGGAAGAATTGACGCTTTAACTTGTCAGTGAGATCGGATTTCCATATTACTGATAATTTGTTTGTGGCCGACCATGCTTTTCCTGTTCGTGTATTTATATTGCTTTCTGTGGATGAGATATTACTACCTAGGTATATGAATTGTTCTACTGGCTTTAGAGGCTTACCTTTGAGTGTAGATATGTCTCTTTCCTTTTGAAACATAAACTCAGTTTTATCGGAGTTCACATGTACATTTGTATATTTCTGTTGGAATAGCATCACCCCAGAGGCTTTTTATTCTGTTAGGAAGTTATCTAAGGACTTATTTGACCTCGACGGTCGATAGAAGTGCGGCAAGATGAGTCTTTAAGTGATGTTGTCAATATGAGAGTTATCAACAGACAATGGCCTGTTTTAAAACTGGTTAAAAGTGGTACCATTCAGTGTTTCAGTATGTCTTTCAGATCAATAGGCCATAAAGAGATTCTATAGAAGGGAAACCTTTTCTTTTAGGTCAAAACACATTTAATGTTCTGAAGGAATGGTTTAATGTCATACATATTGGCGACATATTGAAGTGCAAACACTTTCTTCTGCTACGAGTTACATTTCATCTTGTACAGTTTGTTTTTTTTTTCTTTTTTAGTATTATTTGTATTATTCGGACTATTGTCCTCATCTTCATTGTTATTTGTACAACGTTTCAGCCGATGTGCCCTCCGGCCTTCTTCAGGTATTTCTTGTCAAACCGGGAACCTTCTCGGACTTGGGAAACTTCTTGTCGTAATCGGGAGCCATCACGACAAGAAATACCTGAAGAAGGCCGGAGGTCACATCGGCCGAAACGTTGTATAAATAACAATGAAGATGAGGACAATAGTACGAATAATATAAATAATACTAATTATCAAGCCTCATCTCAAAAATTCAGAGAGATTGTTTTTCTTTGGAGGGGGGTTATTGGTTGCATTTTACGGCATGTCAACCCTTACTGGTTTATTTTATGTCAAAGACGTTTTGTTTTTTATTCATTCTTCAAGGCTACTCAATTTTTAAAGCTCATTTTTCATTCAAAGTATATTAAACCCATAGAGTCACTTGGTGAGAAGCGATATCAAACCCAGAACTTTGTGGTTTCCTTGGTGGATGCTCTAACGACTGAGCTAAACCGACCCCGGAATTTTTCGTTGAAAAATACAGCAAATATAAAAGAATATTTTTAAAAAAATGAAATTTATCAAAACTTAATAATGAGAATACTTTGGACAACTTAATGTGACATGTAATCAAATATTCATGACGTATATCTTATCTGAATAACTCGAACGCAATGCGAGAAATGTCGTAAATTATCGAGATTCAAAAATTTCAACAAAAAAAAAAAATTCAAAGTTTTGTGCCGATGGGAAAGATGTGGAAATGGAGAAAGATTACATTAGTGAATGATCTGTCTGAATGATTAAAGCTAAATTAACGTTGTTAAAAGCAAAAGTAACGTCGAAAACATTTCTGGTCCAGCCAAAAATAAATATTTTCAGTCGTCGTCGCCCTGTGTGTGAAAAGTGATGTAAATAGTCGAAGATGAAGAAGCAACACTTAAATTTACAGAAATACTTAAATTGTCGACTCACCTAAATGGTTTATAAGATTTAAATTAAATTATATATATATATATATATATATATATATATATATGTGTGTGTGTGTGTGTGTGTGTGTGTGTATAAACTAACATTATATGATAAAAGCAATTGACTCTAAATATTAATATATATATACTAACATAGTCATTAGCTTTTATCAATATAAATTGACTATATACATACATATATATATATATATATATATATATATATATATATATATATATATATAAGTGACTATATACATATATGCGTGTATACATTTATTATAAGTGACTATATAGGTGAAAATTCAAAGACTTAAATTTTCATATATATATTATATAATATATATATATATATATATATATTATGTGTGTGTGTGTGTGTGTGTGTGTGTGTGTGTGTGTGTGTGTGTGTGTGTGTGTGTGTGTGTTAATTTACACACAAAATCTAACAAAAACAAATATCGAAATGTGCGAATTCTCGATAAGAAAAACGGAACAGAATATATATATATATAATATATATATATATATATATATACACTTACAAGCTAACTTGGCAGAAATTTTTAAATGTTGTTTAAATGACTTCAGAAGTTTTACTAAATAAATTCATGATATTCATTTTATATATATATTTATATATATCGATTAGAATTACTCATCATTTTGTTTTTCATTCTGTCTAATTCTTTTACAAAATCTTAAGACATCTGTTATTGGAAAGGAAATGTAAGTTTTGCTTAAAGAATTCCCGCTGTTCGTTATTCCATTACCAAGAACTAATTCCTTAAAGAGACAAAAACACTGATAATAGACGCTGGTTTGGGGGGGGGTCTGTTTAAATTTTTTTTGTCTCAGTTTTTGAATCATATTATTACCGACTGATTTTGAGTTATCCTGATATGACGCACGAGATAAAATCCAATCAGTTCCTTTTCCAGACACGATTTATGAGATTTTATAATCCCGGTTTATTAGCCGAAGCTTTTATTTGACATTTCGTTGTTTATCTTATTAAAATGGAGATACGGTGTCAGTATGTTTGTAACCGAAACTACGTCACTGCTTATGTCACAATGCCCTCGGAAATTGTCTAAGTTTATCAATGAGTATCTAATTTATAGTCATAATCAAAATCCTTAACATGAAGAATAAATATTATTTATTACCGATGTCACTATGAAAACCCGAGTTAGATTTACTTCAAAACAGCCCATGTTATTAGTGCGTTTAAAATCCTGTAATGTGTGCTATATTTCCCTAAGAAATAAAAGTTCATATGATATATGGTGTGGTTAATTTGCATACTGGTTTTAACAAAACCGAGTTTAATAAATAATTTCTTGGTGTTATTGATCTGTGATATTGTTTTATTCTCCAACGTATTAAAATCAATCCTATGAATGATTTTATTTAGAAACCAATTAAAATATAATTAAAATAAGTGTAGTCATTTTATATGCGTTCTTATTTAATCCTTTTAGTTTTTGTTAGTCTGAATAATGGTGATGAAGTAGTGCTCCACATTCTCCAGAGCTCCAGAATTGAAACCACCATCAGATAGAGTTTTACGTCATAGCCAGGACATCAAGCCCCACAACCACCGCCTTCTAGCACATATATGATAAAAAAAGGGTTAGGAGCTCGCCATAAGGACAATAAGGTTGGGACAATCATATAGGTACTAGTGCTTGACGTGACGAGCCGATTGCAACCATGTTTAATGTGATTTCATTTAACTTGAATGTAGGTTCGAACCCGTTTCGTTATATTTTCACATGCATTTCAGAATGTTATTTCACTTAAGTTTAACATACCTCCTTCAATATCAATCTTCAATTCATCAAATGTACTTATTTATTAAGGGTCACCTAGATGATACCCTAACAGGTACTACCATTCCAGGTCAAAATGGACCTGGGAGTAATGGCAATGAAGAGATACTCCCTAGAACTCACTGATCCGATGCAATTTAGTGTCATACTCAGAAATGCTTTTCAGGGGGGTCCTTACCTCTTTGTAGGGGATTCATGAGCATATTCTAAATGTATTCCAGGTCTAGTGCTAGTGAAAAGGGGATAGACACCCTCAGCTGAAACCGGAAATAGGCCACTCCGCAGACTTTACTTACTGCTAAATGAGAAGTCCTATGTAAACATCCTTTGAGCGTACTAATTCCATAATTTCTAGAAAAAAAGCAATACGTCACAGTGAGATTCCAATTACCGTCGAATTGGCAGACAAGGCAGCAAGCAAGTTGTAACTCAAATACAGAACCTGCATTGCTGCCAGCATAATGCCGAATGGTGGATATTTATCTAGTACCATAACCATAACTACACTAAGACCAGTAGCCAATCATGACCCAAGGTATGGAATCATCCAGATGCAAGTATAGGATATACCTGATTGCTATAAATAACAACTGGTTTGTGGACAAATTCAGTTATCCTTAGTTAGTTGTTGTTGTTCAATTAAATATAATGAGGAAGTATAGACAATAAGTGTCTTCCTAACTAGAATACCACATGGTGTTAATTACAACAACAATTAGGTGTTTTTTTTAACAATTGAGACAAGTTTTTATTATTCTATATATTTTTCTATTAGATTTGTTGGAGTTATATCTCTAGACTAATAGCAGACACAAATGGTATTTACCTCCCGTGTATTTTTTTGGTGGATAATGACTGTTTCAAAACACTACATCTCCAAATTAAAGATATATTCCTTAAATACGATTTAACAATGAATATACTTTTCTACTTGAAGACAGACTTTGTCCAGTGGCTTCAGATATTTAACTAGTAAGACATTTAATATCAGCGTGATCTCAGGGTGGTGGGGGGCTACCCCCCAGGCAACCCCTGCTCTTTGATTTAAAATGATAGGGCTGCGTTTATTTCCAGTGCCTGAGACGCCCCAAAAGAGGAAAGAGGTTCCCGCAATTTTTAACACTAGCTCCGCATGAGCTTTGGTTTGTGTATGGTTCTCCACTATAAGGATTCTTGTGTTCGCTGATGGGATAACAGTAAATATTTACTTTTCTCCTTGAACGATACAATACAAGCTGACAATAGAATGAAATGGATGCTCGAATGGATCTTGAGCATGACTTAAGCTTTAATAAAAGTCCTTCTACGTGACTAAAACAGGGGCATGAAATTCACTGGTGATTATATTTTCTACCAATCGAGCTAATGACCAATATGAGATATCGAGGAGTTTTTTCAACCTTTCATAATGCAGTTACCTCCTCTTTCTTTCTTTCTTTCTTTCTTTCCTCAATCGCCCCCTCTCTCACTATTATTTTCCCCGTCTCTGTTTCTCTGTTTCACACCTTCTCATTCATAGCTTTCTTTATCTTGTTCTCCATCTCTGTCATTACCTCCTCCAACTCCCCCTCTCTCTCTCTCTCTGCTTTCTTTATATTGCTATCCATTCACCTCTCTCTCTCTCTCTCTCTCTCTCTCTCTCTCTCTCTCTCTCTCTCTCACGCTCATTGCTTTCTTCTTGCTATCCATTCACCTCTCTCTCTCACACACACACACACACACGCGCGCGCGCTCATTGCTTTCTTTCTTGCTATCCATTCACCCCCTCTCTCTCTCTCTCTCTCTCTCTTTCTCTCTCGTCAAATGCTGCGCAGATACACTGAAAATAAACAACTTCTTCCTTCCCACTTTTAAATATGGAGGCTTTTAAGATGATTAAACGTCGAGATATAAAAAAATAAAAATAAACGTAATTTTCACCTCAATCAAATCTTTGCAAAATCAGCGAAATTCTCTAAAAGGTTTTCGAGCGGCGAAAAAAAGAAGAAGAATCAAGTAAATAACACTTATATCATAGTTTATATTATTTATTTATTATCGCAATTTTCAGATCGTTTTTACATTCTACGACCATTAAGTAAGGAGAAATGTCTTGTGATAAAAAGCAACAGAAATAAGATGAAAGAAAAAAAACTAGTCAATACTTAATAATGACAAGTTTCATAGAAAAAGAATTCGGTCACCTGTTACATAAATTACTACTTAATAATAGCAAATAATACAGCGGGAAAAAAATCAGACCAAAAAAAGGTTTAATTGTTGTATACCCTTTTCTTACTTCTTACTTCTAGTCGTCTTTTCTTCTGGTCGGCTTTGGTTCTATCTTCTAACATCTTGGTCTGGTCTCTTCTAAGGTCTGGACTTTCTTGGGGACTTGGGGTCTGGTTTCTGTTAGGGATTTCTCCTTATCAGAAGCCCTGTGTCATTGTTAGTTTTTAGGTAATAAACACAAGACTTCGATTTACTTTGATATTACTTTATTTGTAAATCCCCAAAACCAGACATCTGCACACATCATACGAGCTCGGCTCCTACTTGCTAACTGACTCTTACTTACTATCCTTAAACCGGAAGACAGGGTCTTCTATGCCTTCCAGTTCTCACGATTTATCCCCGGAAGGCAAGGTGAGTGTGAGGTCAAGCTTGTCACTCATCGTTCAAGGCCGTGGGCTGTAACTTATAACGGCCATTTTGATTTCTACACTATTGCCATAAATATTAGGTATCTAATAATTATGTAACATAACTATTTGACTAAGTTTCAGAGGTGTCTATTGGTTGAATTACGACATGATGCCGCAGTTTATGACAACCTCTCAAAAGTACTGGTTACGAGTTCAAATCTCATCGGCGCTATTTCAGTCATTCCAATCCATGCTCCCTAACTAAAGGTCGTAGAACATTTTTTAAGAAATGAATGTCACTATAAAAAATGAAATACAAGGAAAGCTAAAACCAGAACAAAATTTAACAATAATCCATTTATGCGAAGTGTGTTTAAAATATCGGATTGATTGGTTGGATTTTATGGTATGTCAACCCTTGTTGGGTTATTTTATGCCGAAGACGTTTTCTTTGATTCATTCTCGATGGTATTCATTTTTTTTAACTGAATTTTTTTAGGGGTACTCCACACTCACCAGAGCTCCAAAAATTTGAATTTCACCATTAGATGCAGTTTAACGTCATGCTCAGGAAACTACAACCCTCATCCTCTCTGACCACCCATCTAGCCCAAGTAAGGGACAAAGTGGAGTGTTGCATGTCATGGACTGCTCAGCTATCAAGAATCCGTCCTTGAGTATCACGTCTCAACACTCATGGCCAGCAGGTGGCCCCATCGTGATAATTAAAAAATAAGATATATATAGAAATAGCATTGAAATCCTACTTAAAAATGTGCAGCATTTGTAAATCTCAAAAATAACAAATCAATACATTAGGTATTTTGCCCTCTCTACCCAGGTGGCACTGGCTAGACCCTTCAAGTAAACACTAAATATCTGTTCAATCAATAGTTTAATTTAAATTTTCACACGTATTTACTTTAGATTTTCTAACGGCTAGTGTTCATGGAATGGTAGTAGGAGGTAGTAAGATGCTATACTGCAATTTGAGACCTTCTCATTTCAGGTCCCTGGTCAGATTAAGGCGGTTAGCTAAGTGATTGGCTTCGGAATCCACTGTTTTTGGACGACCGGACATTGCCTGATCGTTAATGTTCTTGTAATCAAAACACACACACACACACACACACACACACACACACATAAATATTGAGTTCAACATGGCACCTTCTAGACGTCTAAAATTCAATATTAAATTTTTAAGTGAATAAAAATCGGCCAATTGAATCAGAGAAAATACATTATAAATATATTATTTTGACATCAATTTAAAGAAGAATATTGTTTTTAAATCTACGGAAAAAAAATAACACGCTACAATTTTTTTTTAACTTTTAAGAAAATTTTACACTTTCAAATAACTTTTTAGTGTATTGAATTTTTATTTTTTCATATGTTATTCAGGATTTGATCTTTCTAGAAAAGTAAAAATTAGGACCCGGAATTTTTTTTCTTCAAATGGCCATGAATTTGCTTCCAGGCACTGGGAAGTTGTCATCTGCTCCGGAAATTTAAACGGAATAATACCATTCTGAATTGATAAAAATGTTTTTTATCTTATTTAATGAAATAAGCTATAAAAGTATGTCATTAATGAATAAAGTTGTGAAAATTTCATTAAAATTGGACAATACCTTGATTTTTGGTAATTGTTTTAAAATTACACAGTCAAGCAATACATGTGTCAGCACACCAACTAGAACGGTACTACAAAGCACACCTTGAACTGTGATATATACACACTGCAAACTACGATTTATCAAAATATTTGACTCACTCAAGTAAAAAAAGTCGACAGAATCAATGAAAATGAGGTTTTTTCTTGGGGGAGGGGCGAATTGGAAAAATGTTTAGAATATTTTATTCTTGGAATATCCAATATATATATATATATATATATTATATATATATATATATTAGAGAGAGAGAGAGAGAGAGAGAGAGAGAGAGAGAGAGATAGATAGATAGAGAGAGAGAGAGAGAGAGAGAGAGAGTAGACTTCGAGAAGTGGTTGAAATTTACGGAACAGATCGCAACAACTTCCCTGAGACCGGATTTAGTTATCTGGTCAACTGCCACGAAGCAAGTTGTAATATTAAAACTTACAGTCCCCTAGTGGGGAGGATTTCGAAGTGGTCTTTGAATTGAAACTCGAAAGGAGCTGGTAGAACAATGCAGAACTAAAAAAAATGGCGGGAAGCATGTTATACCATTCAAGTCGGCTGTTGGGTTTCGCACGAAGTTCCTTATGCAAAATTCTAAGTCTTCTTGGAATGATGGGAGAAAAAAAAAGAGAGAAGGACCATTTAAGGCAATTTCAGAATCGACTGAAAAAACTTCGAGATGGTTATGGATTAAAAGATCAAGTCCATAGAGCTCGAACGATGAGTTGCTACAGAATTGAAAATGATTTTTTTAAATGAAGATCGGGGTAAATGAAAAATGGAAAAAAACGGGGGAGGGGTACAATATTGAAAATTCTTACCAGTAACCTGGAACCGAACAGTGTTGATTGCAATCGCACAACTTGCGGTACATTTGATCCAGAAGTGGGGAAAAGACGAATATCCCGTGGTTCAACTTTTATTTCGTCACAACTGAGACGGAAGTGACGTAGCTTGCTTCTCATTGGACACTCACCGCTTATAAGATCAACAACAGAGGGGGGGCGTGCGTGTATTCGCACTGATTTTTTTTTTTTTGGTTATCGCTAGCTCAATCGGCGAGTTAGTGTGAACCAAATTTTGCGGTATCATTATAATATAATATCCGTGATATATATATATATATATAGTATTATAATGTGTACAGAAATAACCTTGTCGAGTTTCACCATTAGGATCTTTAGGGTTAAATCCACTGAATTAATCAAGATATTGATTAATTACAGTTAATTGCGGGAGTTCATTAATTACATTTATTGTGACCAACCCAATATTTTTACCGGTAAGTCATTCCCTTTACACACACACACACACACACACACACATATATATATATATATATATATATATGTGTGTGTGTGTGTGTGTGTGTGTGTGTGTGTGTGTTGTTTTAAAGATCGCATAACCGAGAAACTCTTAGTAAGCAGTCACCGTTGACTCAATGTCCACATTATCTTAACTCATATATATATATATATATATGTGTGTGTGTGTGTGTGTGTGTGTGTGTGTGTGTCTGTGTGTTGACTTAGTATTTCATACATTTGGTCTTATAACTAAATAGAAATATTTCATATATCCATCTGTCAGAAAATCGTGATCTAAAAACTCTCATCCATCAATTCGAATGAATCCAATTTCAAAAATATCAACAAAAAAAGCACTCGTCGATAAAACAAATATCATATAATATAAATGCGTAAACCAAAAATATCGTAAATAATAATAACTATGTGTTGTAATAATTGAAGATATTTCCCCTACAAGATATGTGGACTCGTCTAATGGTACATATATAATGATACGAATATGTGAGGCTATTCAGAGTCGAGTCACTAGTCATACTGCTGGAAAACTGCGCGTTGACACTATTATTTATATTCCTGTACAAAAAGTAATACATTTTCCGGGTTTTCAATGTTATTTTCAATAAATTCAGTGACAACTAGTAATTTTCTTTTCTCAAAAATATAAATAAATAGATTCTAGAAACTGTTGTACTGGACTGAAAATGTCATATGACTGTTAAAATTTTACACCTGCTCCGACATCTATTACGTCAGGAACACGTGCCTGTTGAAATTTGAGAACTCTAAAGTGAGAAAAATAAAAATTATTCAAAATTTATCTAGATTCTGGACAAAACTTCTCAGATTTAAACTCTTTGCCTACTTTTAGCTGCTCACAGTGGCTCTCCCACCACTATGATCCTACCGTAAATCGCAGGACTCAGATTACAATAGGATTTTATTTAAATAGAATGAGTTCTGATGTGAATAGATAGTGAAATTTGAAATATTCCGTTATACAGGTAAACAATACTGAGAAAATTTTGTACAGCTTAGACAAAGAAGACAATATATATATATATATATATATATATATATATATATTGAGAAATGATTCAATGTTTTCAATAGATAATAACCTTAACCCTAGTGTGATTTCAGTGAGGACTGGAACATAACTATATATATATATATATATATATATATATATATATATATATATATATATATATGGGTTTCATTTTTATCCATTTATCCAACATCTTGTCCGATTCACTTCCAAATTGTCAACTATATATATATATATATATATATATATATATATATATATATATATAGGGAGAGACAGAGACAGAGACAGAGATTGGGGCGTTTGTAGTCTGATAATTATTAGCTGACTTTTTGATCAAACATTTTCTGTATGATTAACATTGAATAGAAAATAGATTGTGTTGGAAAATAAACCATTTGTACTTTATAATGAATGCTTATACATATATATATTATATATATATATATATATATATATATATATATATATGTGTGTGTGTGTGTGTGTGTGTGTGTGATTATCACAGTATGCATTCTTCTCAGAGGACACCGTCACTATACAATCGTTATTATGCCACAAAGAAATAGGATATGCTCCCACGATGTCTCGGTTGGATAACATCAACGTGCCAGAAAAGAGTAGAGAAAGATCTCATTAAAACTGGTCGTCTGTATTGATAATGCCATAATAATGAAAATGAGATTGAACGTCTATTGGAGGGAAACACTGACAAGTATTTATCATTGTACACGTGATTCCATTGTTTGTCTGCAGTTGAAAAAATAACCGTTTCGGAATTACCTATATACAGGGGGATTGAAAAGTAACTCTCTATTTTAAACTTTTTATGATCTTTTTATATGTAGTTACATTTTTCTCAATTCTATAATGTATGTTCCTTCATATTGCAAGATAGTGTTCCTCTACATTTTACTATTGTTGTTCGTGAATGGCTGAATCACCATTTTCCTGGGAGAAGGATGAGTAGACGTGGTCCATATGTGTGGGCGGTCAGAAGCCCTGATTTAACACTCTGCAGCAAACCAATAACTTTGAAAGAACAAATACGAGAATTTATTTCTGCCATTCCTCAAGAGTTACTGAGAAGATCAGTTAATGCGATTCCCGAGCGGCTTGAAAGATTGGAGGCGAATTCTGGTGCCCATATAGAATTTTAAATTGTTGTGTAGGGGCAAAGGTCGAGTTATAGTAGTAGTCGTCAGTCGTAGTCGCCGTCGTTAGCTCAAAGAAACAACATACGAAAGTTGTATAGTCGAAAAGGGGTTGTTTATTTCTTTTTAGGCTCGTGGGTTCTTTTTCAGAGAGAAGGAGAGAGAGTGTGTAAGGTCAAGCTATCCTATCGTAAATGACGTCCATGTACGCTGTTCGTTGCTAGCCTAGGCACGTCACCATGGGACCCCAAGAAACCCACGTCTGCCTCCGACGAAGGCCCAGACGAAAAAGACCGATTTTTCTCTTCTTGTGTTTGTGATCCTGGGGGTGGGGAAAGAAACACATCCGCTTCCACCTTCCACAGAAAACCTGAGACTTCCTTTTTTTTATCTTAAATCTAGTTCAAGGGTCATTGGTCGGTCAATGTCTGACACCGATTGAGTGTTTACAATTCCAAACTTTAATCTCTTTTTTTTCCTATTTCTTTTTTCTTTTCTTTCTCCAGAAATTCGATTACCGTTTTCTTGTCAATCCCCAAATTCTCCCGAGACCATAATAATTACGCTACAAGATAAACCTCCATTTTATGTGTGTTCTTCTCATATTCATTTAATGTAAAAATAACGATTCAGAAATAAATTATAAGATTTTTTTTAAATAGAGAAGGGAGTTGCTTTACTATCCCCCTCTAGATCGTTGTCTTGACTGTCCAGCTGGAGTTTACTTTCAGTTCCTTGTAATTTAAATCTTACATAATGGAATTGACGTTTCAATTTTTAGTGCTCATTTACATGGACCAGAAAGTTGTGTATATAACAAACTGCATTCAATGTTCGCTCAGAGCTGATGAGTGTAAGTTTTTTGCTGAATGGCCAACACTGGTGTGTCCATGGATAGAGTCAATAGGAGAACGTCAGATTATATGAAAATCATTATGGCATATTATTAAATGTAATTAAATTAGTGGAAAATAGAAAATGATATTGGAGATCAATAACACCAAGTAATTATTTATTAAACCCGTTTTTTACCAGTATGCAAATTAATCATACCATATATTATGTAAACCTTTCATTATTAGTGATATATAAAGACACGTTGTGATTTTAAACGCACTAATAACATGGGCCTTTCGGGGCGGGTGGCTTCGGCCACTGGACCGTTACTGTTAAATTAATGGCGTGATCCCAGGAGGCCATCCCATAGGCAACACCTGCCACTTGATTTAAAGGGACATGGCTGGGCTTATTGTCTAGTGCCTGAGCCTCCTCCCTCGCTTCAGGGGAATGCTGACAAGATCTACCCATTTTCTGCACATGCCATCCCACGCGCTTCGGTTCGTGGGTGGTTCCACATTAATACGACCTTGTGTCATACCCGCATAAGTGGGGTGCGAGGTAAATACCCTAATAACGTGGGCTGTTTTGAGGCAAATCTAAGTCTGATTTTCATAGAGACATCTCTTTTAATTAAGGTTTATTTAAGATATTAATGATTTTTACTATAAATTAAATAATCATTGATAAACTTACGCAATTCCTGGGGGTATTGGGACATAATCAGTGACGTAGTTTTGGTTACAGACAGACAGACACTGAATTTCAATTATAATAATGTGTTTCTTGAGACAGTTTTTTGTTAATGAGCCAATGAGTGTATCGGAATGTTTTGAATAACTTTTTATCTGTGTCGAATATTACAATTGACTTTGAAATTAAATTTCATTTTACCTTTGTTTAACCTTTTTGTAAAGATCAATTCAAAACTTGTTGTAGAGAAGAGATGATACCCCTCTGGGAATAGAATGGACTGTTCTATTTTAATATAATCATTGGCGGTGTTAGTCTCGGTGGTCTATCCTAGCGAGATTAGCTAGTATTATATTGCTGTTCATTTTGGGCACCTCCCATAGTGTAATGGTTAGCAAACTAGATTAGCGAAACCATTGTTAGTAAGTTCGATTCTCACTGGGCACCCCATATATTTGGCCTTGTGCTACATCTAAGCTAAGCTTAGTAAATAACTATATTACTGCTAATCCATTCTTGTAACTATTAATGAAATAAACCCGTTCCATTGTAAGTTATAATTCGAGTTATCTTATTATAATGGAGATTGTATGTCTGTAACTGAAGCTACGTCACCACCAACGTCACACTTACCTTAGTTAATTAAGTTTTATTCTCAATGGTTATTAAATAATTACTATTTAATCTTAATTAGCATTTCATTTATTAACAATGTCTCTATTAAGGTCTAGCTGAGATAGATTCCCCTCAAAACAGACCATATCATTGATGTGGTTAAAATCTTGCGATGTGTGTTATATATCATTCTGATATAAATATTTACTTAGTATATGGTTTGAATAGTTTACATCCTGGTTTTAATAAAACCGTTTTTAATAAATAATTACATGGTAATATTAATTTATATTGTTTAATTCTCAAACGTATTAAAAGCAATCCGATGTATAATTTTATATTGAAATCAATAAGAATAAAGTAAAAATAAGTGTAAACTTTTTGTATTCATATTTAATTTAATTTGTATTTCTAATTCAATATGGTATTTAATTGTATCAAAACTTAAATACTTGTGCCCGGAGCGCATTTTTTTTTCTTTATTTTTTAAAATTTTTATTCAAATAACCAACACCGATAACATTACAATAAAACTATAGGCCTCTAAATTGGTGAGCCGACCCTTTAACGATTGAGCTGTATCTGCAAACAGAAAATGAAAACGATTCTCTTGTTTTGGCGGGTTATGACGAATGATAAAACTATAGGCCTCTAAAATTGGTGTACCAAGCCTCTAACAATTGAGCTATACATGCAAACAGAAAACGAAAAATATTCTCTTGTTTTGGCGGGTTATGACGAATGATAAAACTATAGGCCTCTAAAATTGGTGTACCAACCCTCTAACGATTGAGCTGCATCGGCAAACAGAAAATGAGAAAAATTCTCTTGTTTTGGCGGGTTTTCATTTCGCTTTCATAATTGCGTCGTCCTTTTGTCTCTAACGACCAAATCGAACAAACAAATCATAAAAACCTAAATCGATTAGTTACCCAGAGAATTAATTCTCAGAGAGAAAGAGAAAGACACACACACACACACACACACACACACACACACATATATATATATATATTATATATATATATATGTGGGGGGGGAGGTGTTCTTTTTCTCCTCATCTCTCTTCTCATCCTTCACGAAAAATGTCTGCTTTGTTTGTAACCTTAGAACCGACTAAATTATGTTGGGATTTTTCAATCCACGCTTGCACACAGCAAACAAAACACACAAACAAAAACAAAAAAAAGATGGAGATGAAGTATCAGGCCGCGGCTGCGAGGCGGAACAGGATATAAAAGAAAATGGCTTATTGCAAAACTAATCGGAATTGAAGTAAATGGAAATTTTTCGCTTTCTTTTAACAAAGTAACCTGAACTCCAAACAGACCCAATCTCTCCATAGCCAATGCGTAAGAATATATATTGAAAATAAGACACCATACTCTAAATATTATACCATCCATAAAAATTCATATATTCTGATGTAAATAAAAGCAAAGCTATCGAATTTACTCGGGTCGTGTTTTTGACCTTCCAAGGTGTTAACAATACATTTCACAGGTCACCAGTCTGAGTGGCTAGATGGCCTTTGATCTATAGAGAGGTTCATCCGACCTTTAACAAGTCTTGGTTTTAACTCTACTTGATGTCTAGCTACTCTCCTCAATAGTTAAGTCTGGTTGTTGGTTGGTTGGTTGAATTTTACGGCATGTCAACTCTATTTGGGTCATTCTATGCTAAAGACGTTTTGTTTTATTTATTCTTGATGGGCATTCAATTTCTTTTTAAAACACAATTTTTAAACATATTTTTTAAAACTCATTTTGTTTTATTTAACCCATAGATGAGACCCTAACAGGTACTACCACTCCAGGTCAGAGCCAAGACTTGATAAATTGACATATAAGAAGCAGCTTCACTTTTCCCATTGCGATGGGTTAGTTTATATTTTAACAAGCCTGCATAAATACTTTTTATTCGAAGTTTAACGAATTCTTTAACTTTATACACCGGTCCGTGCATCAATCGAAAAAATGGCAACCAAAAAGAAGAAAAACCAAAATCCAAATAAATTGTGACTTCCGGTCTGAGTACCCTACTAGTTTACAATCTATCTACTCATACATATCTACTCACATTGAGAACTAGACTCATACACCTCTCTCTCTCTCTCTCTCTCTCTCTCTCCCCTCTCTCTCTCTCTCTCTCTCACCCACTATCTATCTATCTATCCATCTATCTATAATCTACATAACCTATCCTATCCTAAGTTAAAATTATTAATCTCGAATAAAATACCCCGTAGCCTTTTACCATTCTAGTTTGGGAAATAAAATTATTATACATTATATGCACTGCCTTAGAGTGACGGTTAGAAAAAGTGTCCTGCTGAACCAGACTGATAAAACTATTAAATAACTTACGGTCAAGTTCCGGTCAGATCAGCGAAGTTAAGCAAAGATGACCTTACTAAGTACTTAGATGGTGGTTAATAAGTAACGAACAGAACCTTCTCTCTGTTTGGATGCATTTGATGTTGTCCAGACTGTTTCCGGACAGATTATGTGCTTGGTCACAAAGGAGTGTGGGAATTTTTCGTGGATGGTTTGTTTGCTGTTGTTGAATCTCAGGCGAAGGCAGGTACCTGTTTCTCTGACGTAACATCCGTTGTCGTATTTAGTGCAAACAATGGAGCATATTACATAGGGGTTATTGCAAGAATATTAGAAGGTTGAATTTTAATATTGGTGTTTGGTATATTAAAAAGGAATCTAAAATTAGGGGTTTTGTAACCTACTTGTTGAATGTGTACTTACTTACTTACTTATTTACGTGTGTGTGTGTGCGTGTGTGTGTGTGTGTGTGTGCGTGTGTGTGTTAATAAACAAATTGCTTAAAAATTTTCTCCTAGAATCAACAAAGTCCGCAAATACTGAATAAACCTAAAATAAATATCACCTCTTCATGTCGGTTCCATTCATTATTTGAAGTTTCACACACACACACACACACACACACACACACACACCATATATATATATATATATATATATATATTATATATATATATATATATATATATATGTGTGTGTGTGTGTGTGTGTGATATAGATAAATATGTACTCATGAACTGTGTGCTTGAGCGTACCTTCAGCACAAAGTTTACATCTAGTTGGAGAACTTCCTACTAACTGGCTTCAGTCCATCGCTAGATTATCATCTAAGTTCACAAAACTTTAATTTTGTATTCTTCAATGGAAAAGGAAATCCTTTTTAAAAACAAACAATAAAAACAAATATAATAACATATAATTAAAGCTAAGTATTTTTTAAACTCTATTCATTAATATCTTTTTAGTGAGGTCCAACACTGTGTGATCTTCAAAACTTCTGACTTGAAGATTGTTTATGCTTGTTGTCGTTCTGTTTGCATTCCGCAATGGAAGACAGAGCCATGTTGTTTCTTGCTTTTGGATTATAAAAAGAACGCGAAAGATGGCGATGGGAAAGCACTTGGAATTTTAGAAAAGGGGGTCGGGGAAAAATGTCAGTGTCTGTTGTTCATTAGTAGCAACCGCATTAAATTTACCATTGTTGTCGATTAAAAGATTTTTATTTAATATTCGAACTGGGGAGGAAAATTTCGACGATGCAAACCTTGAAAAATGTCGATCAAACGAATATAAATGAACAATGGCCGATATGCAACATTTTTTTTTTTTTTTTGTTTTTTTTGTTTGTTTGTTTGCTTTCCTTTTTTTGAAATTTTACAACTTTGAAATAAACAGCAAAAACAAAAAGAATGTTTAGAAAAAGAAAGATAAATTATTAAGAAGGGAAATAAAGAAAAGAGAAGAAAGAAAGAAACAGACAAGACAAAGATGCTGGTAAGAATTCTTGAGAGGCAACTTAACAGTAATCATAATATAAGAGAGGCGCATTGAAAGACGATCAAAGAGATAGAGAGAGAGGACGCGGGGAGAGAGAGAGAGAGAGAGAGAGAGAGAAGCAAAAAGACAATGAAAAAAATTCAAGGAAAGATAAATACGAAAGACAAGAGAATGTTTAATGATTAGGCATAACATCTAAGAATCGCAAATAAAGAAAATAAAATAAAATGAATAGAATTTAAAGGAAAAAATAAAGTGAAAAACAAAACAAAACATAAAAAAGACAATAAGGTCAGTAATGATATTAACAAAACTTTATCGTCTGCCATTGACACAAAACATCACAAGTTATTTTTTTCACTTTTCCCGCTTTATTATTTAGATCTCATTCCATGAAGTATTTATTTGTCTCTTATTTTAGAACTCTTTAATTTTTTTAGAAAGAGTTAATGTTTGTATTTGCGCATGCGTCTTTTGTCACGTATTAAAATTCTTTCATTAAATCAAAAATCTTTGTTTGATCTCATTTATAATTATGCGTCTTACATTTTTTTCTTTTTTTAACTCTTTGACTTTATAGCAGCAGTATTTGGTGGATAATCTTCGGCGATACTCCAGCACTCTCCTCAGTACTCACATTGATTTTGATAATGCTATTGCCGAAATGTCGATATCCAAAGGGGTTACAGCAAGGAAAATAAAATCGTCATACTGATTGTTGGCTGGTTGGTTGTTGTGGAGTTTTACTGCTTTGATTGCAGTTAACCTCGTGTTTACTAAAGTAGAGTGTTGCATGTCATGACTTCTCAGCCACCAGGATTTCGTCCTTACATTCATGATCCACCACCTAAACAGGCTACTGGTATGAGAGTATCCTCTTCTCTTTAT
>CM042143.1:84823164-84840076 GCA_023376005.1 Doryteuthis pealeii | reverse complement strand
GGAGACCGAAGAAACTTTCGTTCGCCAATTGGTATTAGAATTGATTCTAAGCAGGGCCTTCGTCCATCTTTTTTTTTTATTAAAATTGTTAAAATTGATTAGTCAATGCCGAGATGTACAATAATAGGGAAATTATATAAAGACCAATACATTTAGCATAGAAAAGGCTTAAATACTAACCATATTAGTTAGATATGAATTTATTCCAACCGATATAATATATATATATATATATATATATATATATATATATATAAGGTGTGTCATAAAAGTATCGAGATTGAAGCTGCATTTAGCAAAATAGAATGAATGGAACGTTATTTTTTTCCAGAATAAGAAATTGTGTTATAAAAGTGCCGAGTTTGAAGCTGTATTTACCAAGATAGAAATGAACAATGAATGGAACGTTAATTTTTTTCGGCATACAAGGTATGTCAAAAAGTACAAAAAATCTCGATACTTTTTGACACACCTTGAATATCGGTGGAAATAAATTTATAACTACTAATATTCCTGGTATTTAAGCCTTTAATTAAAGTAAAGTCGTCTGGGTGGCCTAATGTCGGTATCAGCCAGATAGAAGGAGACTATCCCCTTTGCCCAGTGCTAGAACAAGGAGATTGTTTTGGCGTCAGAGATAGAGCACCACACCTACAATCAGCTCCTCACTTTAACGCACAGGTGCGTGTGCTACTCATACACTAAGTTGGCGAGGATCGGTACCGAACCCGGAACCTTGTGGTTCCTAATCGGACGCTCAGCCGACTGAGCTAAATTTATTATACTAGAACCACCGAAAAGTCAAAATAATAATGCTTTTAACATTTTAATAAAAAAAATGGACGAAGGCCCTGCTTAGAATAATTCTTAATACCAACTAACCTGTTATATATATATTATATATATATATATATATATATATATATATATTATATACCAAGCGTGTTGGTAGATCCTTGCGGAGAGAAAAAAAAACCAGCAGAGAGTTTGATTGTAAAATATACTACCAAACATCAACCAGGAAGAAAAAAATTTTTTGAAAAAAAAGAAAAAGACCAAGATATTCGTACCAACAAAAAATTAATCTATTGGTATAGTATTTGGCCAAAAGAAAAAACAATTTATATGTATATATATGTATATAAGATATATATATATATTCATATAACCGCTAGGAGAAGCTAATCTGTAAAAAGTGCTCGATACCTAAGTAGAGCCAAGTAATAAAGATAATCTACTGAGTCAGACGAACCTACTATTAGTTTCGCATAAAGCTCTTCAGGGCTAAAATCTGAGTCAGATTTTAGCCCTGAAGAGCTTTATGCGAAACTAATAGTAGGTTCGTCTGACTCAGTAGATTATATATATATATATATATATATATATATATATGACGATCATTATTTTACTTTTAAATTTAATCTTGGTATTTTTGACATATCTTTGAATGGCTTTTTTGTTTTATTTTAATACTCTATTCACTGATATCCTGTGCCTGTGTGTGTGGTGTGGGCACCTAAGCGACCATTTTCTTGCGTGAATGGAAAGAGAGAAACGAATCAAAGATACAAGAAAGCTATTCCTAAAAAAAAACGAAAGAATCTTACCACAGACGTCATGTCCATAGTATATTTCTTCTTGATTCAGAGACTGAACTTAGTGAGAATAAAACAGCGGTGGTCCTAACCGTTAAAATGAATTGTGTTCTTATGTTTTCCTCTCTCGAGACGACATAGCAGTTACCGGTGACTATGCAACACATTTACAAAAATTTTGGAAATTGGGAATGGTTCTTATTGGTCAGAAGCTAAATGGGCGACAAAACAGGAAATAAAGTGATTATTTTTAAAATACCAAACAGACCAATTAAAATAAAAGAAACAAAATAACATGAAATATATGTAATAATTATTTTAATCTCTGTTTTCAAGAAAAATTATTGACGCATTGATAAAATATCAAGGAAGAAAAAAAAAGAAAAAAGAAAAAAAAGAAGAAAAAAGAAGAATTGCGTCAATATTTAATTGAGAACAGAGATTAAAAGAAGAAAGAAGGAAGAAAGAAAGAAAGAAGAAAAGAAGAAGAAGAAAGAAGAAAAGAAGGAAGGAAGAAAGACGAAGAAAAGGAGAGAAAAAGAAAGAAGAAAGAAGAAAAAAGAAGAAGAAAAGAAGGAAGAAAAAGGAAAGAAACAAAGGAAGAGGAAGAAAAAAAGGAAATAAAAAAGAAACAAAAAGAAGAAGAAAAAAGAAGTAAAAAAAAGAAAAAGAAAAAAAAGAAGAAAAAAGGAAGTAAAAAGAAAAAACAAAAAGAAGAAAACAAAAGAAGAAAAGAAAAAAGAAGTAAAAAAAAAGAAAAAAGAAAAAAAGAAGAAAAAAGGAAGTAAAAAGGAAAAAACAAAAAGAAGAAACAAAAGGTAGAAAAGAAAAAAGAAGTAAAAAAAAGAAAAGAAAAACAAAAAAGAAAAGAAGAAAAAAGGAAGTAAAAAAGAAGAAACAAAAAGAAGAAACAAAAGGAAGAAAAGTAAAGGGTTTTCCCCTTTTCTTTTGTTCCTTTTATTTTGTGAAGTAAAAAAAGAAAAAAAAAAGGAAGAAAAGAGAAGAGAAAAGGAAGTAAAAAGGAAGTAAAAAGGAAGAAACAAAAAGAAGAAACAAAAGGAAGAAAAGAAAAAAGAAGTAAAAAAATAAAAAAATAAGAAAAAAATAAGATAGTTCGATATGGGTGGTGAGAAAGTCAATAATTCAATTTATTTTTTATTTCAAACTAGAGAAGCAGACAGAAAAATATTTTCACCTGAAAGTAATTATCAGTTATCGATTAAAACTATTTGCTTAAATATTTCCATGCGGCAAAGATGAAAAGCTTATTTTTATGATAAAATGGGCCATTCCCTAATTTCTTCTTTTAATGAATGATAGGTAAGAATTGATATACCATGAAGTCTTACACGTGTATAATATATATATATATATATATATATATATATATATATATATAAATTAAGGTAAAATAGATATGGAGTCAACGGCGCCTGGTTACTGACTATTTCTCGCCTATGCAATCTTTAGGCATGACTCCATGTCCACGCTATCTTAACTTAGATATAAATGCACTATCAATGATACTGAACACTGTTTACTTATAAATATATCACCCATATTATATATAATATATATATATATATATATATATATATATATATATATATATATATATATATATATATACTTATAAATATATCACCCATATTATATATATATATATATATATATATATATATGAAGTGAACAAACAATGTGTTTGAAATGGCGAAGGCCGACAATGTTTGGGAGATTATGTGCTTAATTAAAGTCATACCTAATTTGTTAATTAATTAATTATAATTAAATGAATTAGGCGTGCATATCAGTTTAAATGTAAAGCGTAAACAAATCGAGAAAAAGTCGATCTCTGTATGTACATTTCAGCCTATTAGGCCTCATCAGCAGAGCTATAGACAGGGCAGTGCTTTGTGCGTGATTCGAACCCTACCTGTCAGGCTGACAGTATATATATGTATGTGTGTGTGTGTGTATGTGTGTGTGTGTGTGTGTGTATGTGTTATTTTGTCCTCTTCGTAAATAAGGTTACCGGTTGCTTCAATACGATGGCTTTGCTACTACAAATCCGTATATTTAAAGGATTCTTTCAGATTGGTCAATTCCTGTAATGTCAAAATGATTGTTTGCTAGAATTGAAGATGTATGCATTTAAATCAAACCTATAATAATTTAGATAACTCGAATGGTCACTTAATTGGACCGAATTATTCAACTCCAGCCGTGTCCTAATAAGCGAAATTATATATATAGTCCGCTTAAAATTGGCCTTGTGTCACATTCTGCATGTTGCGAAGGGGTTGGGTAAAGAAGAATAAGAAAGAGAATCTAGCAAGAGGTTGATGAAGGAGAATATAAAAGAAGATGAGGAGTAGAAGAAGAAACAGAAGAATGTTCTTTGTTTTCTTCTTGAAGAAGAAGAAGAAGAAGAAGAAGAAGAAGAAGAAGAAGAAGAAGAAGAAGAAGAAGAAGGCATGAATTCATCGCACCCCATCCACCAGCTAAGGGTAAATAAAATGGCAAAGTAGATTAAGCAATCATTCTAAAAGAAGGAAGACTCTGAATTCAAACTCCGCTGAAAATTGACCTTGTGTCACATTCTACACGTTGTGGAGGGGTTGGGAAAATACATTCAGTAAGATTGATAGTATCATGGTACCCTGTATTTGTAGTCTTATGTTAATCTTGGCTAAATTTACGAAATATGAATGACGAACTTTGCTGTGGAATAATACAGGGTGATTGCAAAGTAACTCCTTGTTTAAAAAAATTTTATAATTCATTTCTGAATCAATTTTTACAAAAGGGGAATATGAGGAGAACACAAATAACATCGAGTTTTATTAAAAATTCTATATGGCCACCAGCATTCGCCTCCAGCCTCTCAATCCGCTTGGGAATTCGAATTAAACTAGAATTAAATGTCCAGACATCTTTATAGGGCTTTGAATTTTGGAACAAAATAATCAATGTGAAAATACAAATAACAGATTAAAATGCCATATATTAATGGAAGCGCGTGGCATAATGGTTAGAATCGTGGGAAATGGAATTGTCGACCCGAGTTCAAATTCCAGACAATGCAGTTTGCTTTTCACATAGCGCTAATACCCTTGGGAAAGGTATGAATCCATATATTCTCCGTCCAGCTATGGGCAATATAGTAGGGACAGACTGGACTCTTTAACCTTGGGTAGGTAGCCAGTCTAAGAGAGGGAAAACTCTGAATTCAAAATTCGTTGATTGGGTTTGTGGCATTCGGGCACCAATTCTTTCCTATCGACTGTGCCAAAAAGTGCGGATGGTCCAACACAAGCCTTCATCACTATAAACAAATCACTGTGTGGGTTGTTCATTGTATGGACCCTCATGCGTCGAAAATCGACGAGAGAGTTAAGGAACATATTATTAAAGAATTGAGAAAAATAGAACTGCATATAAAAAAATCATAAATAGTTTAAAATAGGAATAGGGAGTTACTATTCAATAATTCTGTAGTTTGCAGTCAAGTCTTGCATATTACAACTACAGTGAGATCGATCCACACTAGGTGCCATACGTTAGTGTTTTTTTCCAGAGTAAACTAAGCTTAGACAATATAAATAAGGCAAAAGGACGTAGATTGAAACGCTTAAGAATTAGAAAAAGAAGTAAAAAATGAACAAATAATTTTATGAAAAAGAAAAGAAAAAATAGGCTTAATTTGAAATAAAAGTGTTGGCCCTGAATGATGATAATATCTGTTGTGTTGATAAATGATAAGACGAACGGTAAAAAGACAGCAGCAGCAGCAGCAGCAGCAGTTTTCTGTTCAATTTTTGATAATCCCCACCAATTGCAGTCGGCTTCGAAGAAAAAGTTTTAATGATAACGAGAAAATTCGACAAAGAAAAAAGGAAAGAAAGAAGTGTGACTCGATATCAAATTTAATGACAGACGAAGGAGGTCTTTCCGTGATCAATAATAATAATAATAATAATAATAATAATAATAATAATAATAATAATAATTTTGACTATACAACAAAATGGTGTATGCATAAATCAGAATATGTTCTTGAGAATGAGACGCATAAAATTCTCTAGGACTTTGATATAACGACAGATCCCTTTATGCCAGCCAGAAGACCAGACCTAGAATTGATTAACAAGAAAAAGAGAACTTGTCAACCGGTAGATTTTGCAGTTCCAGCAGATGAAATTAAAGTGTTAGTTCTGAATGATGATATCATCTGTTGTGTTGATAACGATATGATGATCGTTAAAAAGATATCATCATCATCATCAGCAGCAGCATCAGTAGCAGCAGCATCAGTAGTAGCAGTAGGAGCAGAAGCATCGGTTTTTTCTGTTCAATTTTCGTTAATCCTTACCAATTGCAGTTGGCTTCGAAGTCAGTGTAAAAAGTTTTAATGGAGACGAGAAAATTCGAAAAAAAAAGAAAAAAAAGAAAGAAAGAAAATACAAAAAAAGAAAGATCGAAAGAAAAAAAAATCTCTCTCTCTTTCTCTCTTTCTTTCTCTCTTCCTCTCTCTCCCCCCTCTCTCTGACTGATTAATCCAATATGGCGACTATTTAGAACACTTGCTCGCCTGCTTCTGAAATGAAACCAATTGAATCCCGCATGTGACAATTACAATCTGATAATATTTTTTGGACGCCTAGCAATTTCTCGCTTTAATCTCCCATTATATACTTGCATATTCAGTGTGGCTTGGCATCATCATCATCATCGTCTTCAATTTGTTCATCATCATCATTATTATCATCATCACCTTCTGTAACACTTTTTTATTATTATTAATTCTCTGCTTTTTTTTACTAAGCTATCTCCAAGTATTTCTTTTTTTGTGTGCATATTAGCGTCAATTTTTGTACCATTCAGCTCTGACATTTTTCTATGTTGAAGTAACAGAGCACCCCCCCCCACACACACACACAAAAACGGCACATCACAGAGAGACTCTTGTTAGAGCAATAGGATTAAATGCTTAGAAAATAAAGCAATTCCCAATTGAGTTGGCAACTTTATAATTATAGCGTGGTGTTCTCCACTTGTGGTCGCACCTTGTAATTATAAGTTCACAATGGAGATAATTGCAATCGAATAATAATATGGGGGTGGGGGCGTTTGCAGGTGCTCTAGTCGATGAAGAAACCTATTAAGTATTAATTACAGAAGACTTTCTAAATAATTTGCAGTTAATAATAATGTATATTCTATAAATAGAATATCACTCGATATCAAACTTAATGACTGATGAAAGAGGCCTTTAAGTGAGCAATGATAATAACAACAGCAATAATAATGATAATAATAATAATAATAATAATAATGATAATAACTAGCAGGACCTGTGGATATACCACAGTATGATAATGTAATTATCAAAACATTTGATATGTTTATTTCAGAGCTTTTGCTAAACAGCTTAATATGTAAAATAAGTAAAGTCGTCGGGGAGGCTTAAAGTTGGTATCAGCCATAAAGCGAGGGAGTCTATCTTCTTTTCATTAGCGCTAGACCAAGTGGGTTGTTTTTGCATCTGAGGTGGAACGCCACTTCTACCATCAGCTCCTTACTTTACCGCACAGATCCCTGTGCTACTCATACGCTGAGTTGGCAAGGGCCAGTATTGAACTAGGAGCCTAGTGGTTTCTAGCCAAACGCTCTACCGACTGAGCTAACCAAATAATCTTCATTTAACTCTCTCTTACTCTTTTTTTCTTTCCTTTCGTCTTTTCATTATTTTCGATTGAAACAGATTAGCATTATCACTTCCGTGAGCTCTCGAGCCTCCTCTCTTTCTTTCTTTCTTTCCTTTCTTATTATATTTTTCTGTGTAGCATGTCCTTTTTCTTCCCTTTCTTTCTTTGTAATAAAAATGGCATGTTCCATTATTTAGCTGAGGCAACGAAGCTCATGTGAAAAAAGAATTCGGCTGATAAGCAACACCAGATAATCAGGATTGACATTTTTCCATTCCATCTTGGACGATTTGGATTCTCTCGTTTTTAACCAGTGGGTTTTGCAAGATGATAACGGTTGCAAAAGTAAGGGACACGAGCATTAATATATAGATATTTAATACCGACCTTTCCAACCCCCCAATGGAGCTACCTGATGTCGGTGGGTGGTGACCCGTGATGCTTTAGGACAGAATCCTGGTGGCTAAGCAGTTCATGACATGCAATAACCCACTTTGGCCCTTACTTATGCTAGAGGGGAGGTTGGAGAGACCACCTCCTATGAATAAGATAGTCACGTCAAATCCTAGTACCTATATGATTGCCCCGACCCTATTGCCCTTAAGGAAAGCCCGTAACCCCTTTTATCATACATGTGTCGTCGTGTCCCTTTCCTACGACGATACCCATTACAATACAAACTCATCTTGTTATTATACACGTACTCCTTCTTTCTTTCTTTCTTTCTTTCTTTCTTTCTTTCTTTCTTTTAATATTTATTATTATGGAGCTTTTCCTTCCTTCCTTCTTTCTTTCTTTCTTTTATTATTTTCTAAGATTAAGAAAGTGTCTTTTTTTTGTTGCTTTGCTTTGCATTGCTCTGCTTTCTCCCTTTCTTTCTTTTCTTACCTTTTTCTTTTCTTCTTTTCTTCTTCTAGATTTTCTTCCTTTTACACTGAGTATGTCCTTCTTTTAGTTAACACTTCTTTTTCTTTCTCTTAACCCTTTCTTTCGTTCTATCTTTCATTTTCTTTCTTTCTTTCTTTCTTTCTTTCTTTCCTTTTTCTTTTTTCCATTTACAATCTAGATTTTTCTTCTTTAACTCTTTTACTTTTTACTTTTTCTTCTTTTTTAAAAAAATTATCGTTTCTTTTTTTCTTTCGTTAATAATTTTTATTTATTTTTTCCTTTTTTCCTTTTTCTTTTTAAAATCTAATATTCCTTTTTTATTTCCTTTTCCCTTTAGTCACCATTTCCCCCCTGTCTTTTCTTCCTTTAAACTTTTTTTGATCTCTTTTCTTTATCGACTCCATTTTTCTTCTTTCTTTTAAAAGAAACCTTCTGAAATCATTTCATAACTTCATCATATTTTCATTAAAGAAGATAATATCATTTTTATTATTTCTTAAAACCAATCACAAATAAACAACAAAGTTTCAACACATTTCTCTCATTACATCGAACGATCAGACATTATTGTCCAACACAGGTTACATTGTTCAGCACAAAACACCGGCATTTTAATTCCACTATCACTTATTCTCATCTTTTAATTGCTCGCTCTTTTTTAGTTTTTTAAATTCTTTTTTTTTTTTTTTTACCCTTTTGCGATTCCATATAATCAGATGGCTGTTTCCAGATATGCTTCCTGGTCACGGCCGGTGCATAGTGAAAAACAGTTACACAACAACTGCAAAATTGTTATCAACAAGGTTAATTATAGTAACTCAGCGTATGAGTAAAGTGAGAAGCTGATGGTAGGTGTGGCGCTCCACCCTAGACATTAAAATAATCTCCTTGGTCTAGCGCTAGTGAAAAGTACTACTACTACTAGTAGTACTTGTAGGTTGATTGATTGGTTGGTTGTTTTACGGCATATCAACCCTTTTCGGATAATTTAATGCTGATTCAAGTCATTTTTATATTCGGTTTACCCAAGGTATCAGCTGCTGCTTAACTAGTCACCCATCTAAGTATTGAACAGGCTCATCGCTGCTTAACTTCGGTGATGTAGCGGGAACCGGTGCTTTCAATGTAAGTAGACCGTAAGCAGCAGCAGTAGTAGTAATAGTAAAGAGAGGGGACCGGTTTAGCTCAGTCGTTAAGAATCCCAAGGTTCCCGGTTCCATACCAGTCCCTGCCAAATCAGCGCATGTGTAGCACAGATTGGGTAATCTGATCTGTTCGGTAAAGTGGGGAGCTGACGGTAGGTGTAATGCTCCACCCTAGCAAAGACGATCTCCCGGATCTAGCGCTATCAAAAAGAGAGATAGACTCCTTTGCTGTCCAGATGTTATCGACAATTGGCCACCGCACCAAATTTATTTATTTAGTAGTAGTAGTAGTAGTAGTAGTAGTAGTAGCAAAGTAGTGTCCGGTTTAGCTCAGTCGGTAGAGCACCCGCGTAGGAATCAGCGCATGAGAAGCACAGACAATAGACAATACTACTAGACAATACTACTACTACAAAGTAAAATTGGTGGTGTGGCACCACCAATTTTACTTTGTAGTAGTAGTAGTATAAAAATGATATTAGTAACAATAGTATTATTAGAGGTAGTAGTTGTAATTTGTGTAAAGCAAGAACTTTTCTGAAATTAAACTTCTTATCGTAGCATTATCTTTAGCGCACTAATCTTATAGAATATTTTCTTGTGTATCGAGTTTGATTCTAATTAAATGCTCCGATTTCTGTTGTCTTGTATTATACTCAGCTTATTACTTATTAAATAACAAGGGACCACATGACCTTTAGGCAACTCTTTTGCGATCTCAATTCGTTGGAACATTTTTTTCCATTTACACCGTCAAAATCCGGTTGTTTGTTAGAGGTTAGGGTTAGGGGTTAGGGTTAGGGTTAGAGGTTAGTTTTATAATTTAAAAAAATCTAAAAATCGTCTGTTAACAATTAATTGGATTTTGACGGGTGTAAATGGAAAAAATGTTCCCACGGATCGAGATCGCAAAAGGGGTGACTAAAGGTCATATGGTTCATAATGATCTGCCTCTGTGTATTGGCAGAACAGAGTGATCTGCCCCTGGACAGATCTATATGTAAAGAGTACCGCGAAGCAGCCATTTGTATTGCATTCTTGGCAATTGTACGACACGGCCATCACACCTTTCTTACATTACAATGGACTTAAGTAAACTGATTCAATTACCTAAGAAACTTGTTTATCAATTTTAACCGAAAAAGTGAGTAATAAAAATCAGTGGCAAGTAATCTTGCTTTGCTGACACTTTTTCTGTGTGATAAGTTCAGTTTCTATTGGATACTCTCATACAGTAGCCTTGTTTAGTGGTGATCCATGATGATTAAGGACGGAATCCTGGTGGCTGAGAAGTCAATGACATGCAACACTCTACTTTAGCTAAACACGAGTTAAACTCAATCAAAGCCGTAAAACCCAACAAACCAACCAACCAGCCAACAATCAGTATGACGATTTTATTTTCCTTGCTGTAACCCCTTTGGATATCGACATTTCGGCAATAGCATTATCAAAATCAATGTGAGTACTGAGGAGAGTGCTGGAGTATCGCGAAGATTATCCACCAAATACTGCTGCTATAAAAAGTCAAAGAGTTAAAAAGAAAAAAATGTAAGACGCATAATTAAAATGAGATCAAAAGATTTTTGTTTAATGAAAGAATTTTAATACGTGACAAAAGACGCATGCGCAATACAAACAACATTAACTCTTTCTAAAAAAAATTAAAGAGTTCTAAAATGAAGAGACAAATAAATACTTCATGGAATGAGATCGAAATAATAAAGCGGGAAAAGTGAAAAAATAACTTGTGATGTTTTGTGTCAAGGCAGACGATAAAACGATTTTGTTAATATCATTACTGACCTTATTGTCTTTTTATGTTTTGTTTTGTTTTTCACTTTTATTTGTTTCCTTTAAATTCTATTCATTTTTATTTTATTTTCTTTATTTGCGATTCTTAGATGTTATGCTAATCATTAACATTCTCTTGTCTTTCGTATTTATCTTTCCTTGAATTTTTTCATTGTCTTTTTTGCTCTCTCTCTCTCTCTCTCTCTCTCTCTCTCTCTCTCTCTCTCTCTTTGATCGTCTTTCAATGCGCCTCTCTTATATTATGATTACTGTTAAGTTGCCTCTCAAGAATTCTTCCAGCATCTTTGTCTTGTCTGTTTCTTTCTTTCTTCTCTTTTCTTTATTTCCCTTCTTAATAATAACCTTTACTCTTTCTTTTTCTAACATTCTTTTTGTTTTTGCTGTTTATTTCAAAGTTAAAATTTCAAAAAGGAAAGCAAACAAACAAACAAAAAAAAAACAAGTAAAAAAAAAAAAATGTTGCATATCGGCCATTGTCATTTATTCGTTTGATCGACATTTTTCAAAGGTTTGCATCGTCCAAATTTCCTCCCCAGTCGAATATTAAATAAAAAATCTTTTAATCGACAACAATGGTAAATTTAATGCGGTGCTACTAATGAACAACAGACACTGACATTATTCCCGACCCCCCTTTTCTAAATATCTCCAAGTGTCTTTCCCATCGCCATCTTTCGCAGTTCTTTTTATAATCCAAAAGCAAGAAACAACATGGCTTCTGTCTTCCATTGCGGAATGCAAACAGACGACAAACAAGCAATAAACAATCTTCAAGTCAGAAGTTTTGAAGATCACACAGTTGGACTCACTAAAAAGATATTAATGAATAGAGTTTAAAATACTTAGCTTTAATTATATGTTATTACTATTTGTTTTTATTGTTTGTTTTTAAAAAGGATTTCCTTTTCCATTGAAGAATACAAAAATTAAAAGTTTTGTGAAACTTAGATGATAATCTAGCGATGGACTGAAGCCAGTTAGTAGGAAGTTCTCCACTAGATGTAAACTTTGTGCTGAAGGTACGCTCAAGCACACAGTTCATGAGTACATATTTATCTATATCACACACACACACACACACATATATATATATATATATATATATATATATATATATATATATATATATATATATATGTGTGTGTGTGTGTGTGTGTGTGTGTGTGTGTGAAACTTCAAATAATGAATGGAACCGACATGAAGAGGTGATATTTATTTTAGGTTTTATTCAGTATTTGCGGACTTTGTTGATTCTAGGAGAAAATTTTTAAGCAATTTGTTTATTAACACACACACGCACACACACACACACACACACACGCACACACACACACGTAAATAAGTAAGTAAGTAAGTACACATTCAACAAGTAGGTTTACAAACCCCTAATTTTAGATTCCTTTTTAATATACCAAACACCAATATTAAAATTCAACCTTCTAATATTTCTTGCAATAACCCCTATGTAATATGCTCCATTGTTTGCACTAAATACGACAACGGATGTTACGTCAGAGAAACAGGTACCTGCCTTCGCCTGAGATTCAACAACAGCAAACAAACCATCCACGAAAAAATTCCCACACTCCTTTGTGACCAAGCACATAATCTGTCCGGAAACAGTCTGGACAACATCAAATGCATCCAAACAGAGAGAAGGTTCTGTTCCGTTACTTATTAACCACCATCTAAGTACTTAGTAAGGTCATCTTTGCTTAACTTCGCTGATCTGACCGGAACTTGACCGTAAGTTATTTAATAGTTTTATCAGTCTGGTTCAGCAGGACACTTTTTCTAACCGTCACTCTAAGGCAGTGCATATAAATGTATAATAATTTTATTTCCCAAAACTAGAATGGTAAAAGGCTACGGGGTATTTTATTCGAGATTAATAATTTTAACTTAGGATAGGATAGGTTATGTAGATTATAGATAGATGGATAGATAGATAGATAGTGGGTGAGAGAGAGAGAGAGAGAGAGGGAGAGAGAGAGAGAGAGAGAGAGAGAGAGAGGTGTATGAGTCTAGTTCTCAATGTGAGTAGATATGTATGAGTAGATAGATTGTAAACTAGTAGTACTCAGACCGGAAGTCACAATTTATTTGGATTTTGGTTTTTCTTCTTTTGGTTGCCATTTTTTCGATTGATGCACGGACCGGTGTATAAAGTTAAAGAATTCGGTTAAACTTCGAATAAAAAGTATTTATGCAGGCTTGTTAAAATATAAACTAACCCATCGCAATGGGAAAAGTGAAGCTGCTTCTTATATGTCAATTTATCAAGTCTTGGCTCTGACCTGGAGTGGTAGTACCTGTTAGGGTCTCATCTATGGGTTAAATAAAACAAAATGAGTTTTAAAAATATGTTTAAAAATTGTGTTTTAAAAAGAAATGAATGCCCATCAAGAATAAATAAAAACAAAACGTCTTTAGCATAGAATGACCCAAATAGAGTTGACATGCCGTAAAATTCAACCAACCAACCAACAACCAGACTTAACTATTGAGGAGAGTAGCTAGACATCAAGTAGAGTTAAAACCAAGACTTGTTAAAGGTCGGATGAACCTCTCTATAGATCAAAGGCCATCTAGCCACTCAGACTGGTGACCTGTGAAATGTATTGTTAACACCTTGGAAGGTCAAAAAAACACGACCCGAGTAAATTCGATAGCTTTGCTTTTATTTACATCAGAATATATGAATTTTATGGATGGTATAATATTTAGAGTATGGTGTCTTATTTTCAATATATATTCTTACGCATTGGCTATGGAGAGATTGGGTCTGTTTGGAGTTCAGGTTACTTTGTTAAAAGAAAGCGGAAAAATTTCCATTTACTTCAATTCCGATTAGTTTTGCAATAAGCCATTTTCTTTTATATCCTGTTCCGCCTCGCAGCCGCGGCCTGATACTTCATCTCCATCTTTTTTTTGTTTTTGTTTGTGTGTTTTGTTTGCTGTGTGCAAGCGTGGATTGAAAAAATCCCAACATAATTTAGTCGGTTCTAAGGTTACAAACAAAGCAGACATTTTTCGTGAAGGATGAGAAGAGAGATGAGGAGAAAAGAACACCTCCCCCCCCACATATATATATATATATATATATATATATATATATGTGTGTGTGTGTGTGTGTGTGTGTGTGTGTGTCTTCTCTTTCTCTCTGAGAATTAATTCTCTGGGTAACTAATCGATTTAGGTTTTTATGATTTGTTTGTTCGATTTGGTCGTTAGAGACAAAAGACGACGCAATTATGAAAGCGAAATGAAAACCCGCCAAAACAAGAGAATTTTTCTCATTTTCTGTTTGCCGATGCAGCTCAATCGTTAGAGGGTTGGTACACCAATTTTAGAGGCCTATAGTTTTATCATTCGTCATAACCCGCCAAAACAAGAGAATATTTTTCGTTTTCTGTTTGCATGTATAGCTCAATTGTTAGAGGCTTGGTACACCAATTTTAGAGGCCTATAGTTTTATCATTCGTCATAACCCGCCAAAACAAGAGAATCGTTTTCATTTTCTGTTTGCAGATACAGCTCAATCGTTAAAGGGTCGGCTCACCAATTTAGAGGCCTATAGTTTTATTGTAATGTTATCGGTGTTGGTTATTTGAATAAAATTTTAAAAAAAAAGAAAAAAAAATGCGCTCCGGGCACAAGTATTTAAGTTTTTGATACAATTAAATACCATATTGAATTAGAAATACAAATAAATTAAATATGAATACAAAAAGTTTACACTTATTTTTACTTTATTCTTATTGATTTCAATATAAAATTATACATCGGATTGCTTTTAATACGTTTGAGAATTAAACAATATAAAATTAATATTACCATGTAATTATTTATTAAAAACGGTTTTATTAAAACCAGGATGTAAACTATTCAAACCATATACTAAGTAAATATTTATATCAGAATGATATATAACACACATCGCAAGATTTTAACCACATCAATGATATGGTCTGTTTGAGGGAATCTATCTCAGCTAGACCTTAATAGAGACATTGTTAATAAATGAAATGCTAATTAAGATTAAATAGTAATTATTTAATAACCATTGAGAATAAACTTAATTAACTAAGGTAAGTGTGACGTTGGTGTGACGTAGCTTCAGTTACAGACATACAATCTCCATTATAATAAGATAACTCGAATTATAAACTTACAATGGAACGGGTTTATTTCATTAATAGTTACAAGAATGGATTAGCAGTTAATATAGTTATTTTACTAAGCTTAGCTAAGATGTAGCACAAGGCCAAATATATGGGGTGCCCAGTGAGAATCGAACTTACTAACAATGTTTCGCTAATCTAGTTTGCTAACCATTACACTATGGGAGGTTGCCCAAAATGAACAGCAATATAATACTAGCTAATCTCGCTAGGATAGACCACCGAGACTAACACCGCCAATGATTATATTAAAATAGAACAGTCCATTCTATTCCCAGAGGGGTATCATCTCTTCTCTACAACAAGTTTTGAATTGATCTTTTACAAAAGGTTAAACAAAGGTAAATGAAATTTAATTCAAAGTCAATTGTAATATTCGACACAGATAAAAAGTTATTCAAAACATTCCGATACACTCATTGGCTCATTTAACAAAAAACTGTCTCAAGAAAACACATTATTATAATTGAAAATTCAGTGTCTGTCTGTCTGTAACCAAACTACGTCACTGATTATGTCCCAATACCCCCAGGAATTGCGTAAGTTATTCAATGATTATTAATTTATAGTAAAAATCATTAATATCTTAAATAAACCTTAATTAAAAGAGATGTCTCTATGAAAAATCAGACTTAGATTTGCCTCAAAAACAGCCCACGTTATTAGGGTATTTACCTCGCACCCCACTTATGCGGGTATGACACAAGGTCGTATTAATGTGGAACCACCCACGAACCGAAGCGCGTGGGATGGCATGTGCAGAAAATGGGTAGATCTTGTCAGCATTCCCCTGAAAGCGAGGGAGGAGCTCAGGCACTAGACAATAAGCCCAGCCATGTCCCTTAAATCAAGTGGCAGGTGTTGCCTATGGGATGGCCTCCTGGGATCACGCCATTAATTTAACAGTAACGGTCCAGTGGCCGAAGCCACCCGCCCCGAAAGGCCCATGTTATTAGTGCGTTTAAAATCACACAACGTGTCTTATATATATCACTAATAATGAAAGGTTTACATAATATATGGTATGATTAATTTGCATACTGGTAAAAAACGGGTTTAATAAATAATTACTTGGTGTTATTGATCTCCAATATCATTTTTCTATTTTCCAACGTATTAAAATAAATCCTATGAATGATTTTATATAGAAACCAATTACAATATAATTGAAATAAGTGCAATATTTTTATTTGTGTTCTTATCTAATTTTGTTAGTCTTTCTAATTTAATGTATTTCATTACATTAAAACCTAAATACTTGGATCCGGAGGGCGCATATTCTTGCTAGTCTTATTAAAAAGAGTTTAAAGATATAGTACGACCATTTACCTCTCATCTCCCAAATCACCAATACATGTTGAGCTCTGCTATAGCAGTGCGGATGAATTCATAAGCGACGTTCTCCTATTGACTCCTATCCATGGACACACCAGTGTTGGCCATTCAGCAAAAACTTACACTCATCAGCTCTGAGCGAACATTGAATGCAGTTTGTTATATACACAACTTTCTGGTCCATGTAAATGAGCACTAAAAATTGAAACGTCAATTCCATTATGTAAGATTTAAATTACAAG
>CM042143.1:84788164-84820664 GCA_023376005.1 Doryteuthis pealeii | reverse complement strand
ATGAGATTGAACGTCTATTGGAGGGAAACACTGACAAGTATTTATCATTGTACACGTGATTCCATTGTTTGTCTGCAGTTGAAAAAATAACCGTTTCGGAATTACCTATATACAGGGGGATTGAAAAGTAACTCTCTATTTTAAACTTTTTATGATCTTTTTATATGTAGTTACATTTTTCTCAATTCTATAATGTATGTTCCTTCATATATGCAAGATAGTGTTCCTCTACATTTTACTATTGTTGTTCGTGAATGGCTGAATCACCATTTTCCTGGGAGAAGGATGAATAGACGTGGTCCATATGTGTGGGCGGTCAGAAGCCCTGATTTAACACTCTGCGGCAAACCAATAACTTTGAAAGAACTTGAAGAACAAATACGAGAATTTATTTCTGTCATTCCTCAAGAGTTACTGAGAAGATCAGTTAATGCGATTCCCGAGCGGCTTGAAAGATTGGAGGCGAATTCTGGTGCCCATATAGAATTTTAAATTGTTGTGTAGGGGCAAAGGTCGAGTTATAGTAGTAGTTGTCAGTCGTAGTCGCCGTCGTTAGCTCAAAGAAACAACATACGAAAGTCGTATAGTCGAAAAGGGGTTTATTTCTTTCTAGGCTCGTGGGTTCTTTTTCAGAGAGAAGGAGAGAGAGTGTGTAAGGTCAAGCTATCCTATCGTAAATGACGTCCATGTACGCTGTTCGTTGCTAGCCTAGGCACGTCACCATGGGACTCCAAGAAACCCACGTCTGCCTCCGACGAAGGCCAAGACGAAAAAGACCGATTTTTCTCTTATTGTGTTTGTGATCCTGGGGGTGGGGAAAGAAACACACCCGCTTCCACCTTCCACAGAAAACCTGAGACTTTCTTTTTTATCTTAAATCTAGTTCAAGGGTCATTGGTCGGTCAATGGCTGACACCGATTGAGTGTTTACAATTCCAAACTTTAATCTCTTTTTGTTCCTATTTCTTTTTTCTTTTCTTTCTCCAGAAATTCGATTACCGTTTTCTTGTCAATCCCCAAATTCTCCCGAGACCATAATAATTACGCTACAAGATAAACCTCCATTTTATGTGTGTTCTTCTCATATTCATTTAATGTAAAAATAACGATTCAGAAATAAATTATAAGATTTTTTTTAAACAGAGAAGGGAGTTGCTTTACAATCACCCTCTAGATCGTTGTCTTGACTGTCCAGCTGAAGTTCACTTTCAGTTCCTTGTAATTTAAATCTTACATAATGGAATTGACGTTTCAATTTTTAGTGCTCATTTACATGGACCAGAAAGTTGTGTATATAACAAACTGCATTCAATGTTCGCTCAGAGCTGATGAGTGTAAGTTTTTGCTGAATGGCCAACACTGGTGTGTCCATGGATATGAGTCAATAGGAGAACGTCGTTTATGAATTCATCCGCACTGCTATAGCAGAGCTCAACATGTATTGGTGATTTGGGAGATGAGAGGTAAATGGTCGTACTATTTCTTTAAACTCTTTTTAATAAGACTAGCAAGAATATGCGCCCTCCGGATCCAAAGATTTAGGTTTTAATGTAATGAAATACATTAAATTAGAAAGACTAACAAAATTAGATAAGAACACAAATAAAAATATTGCACTTATTTCAATTATATTGTAATTGGTTTCTATATAAAATCATTCATAGGATTTATTTTAATACGTTGGAAAATAGAAAAATGATATTGGAGATCAATAACACCAAGTAATTATTTATTAAACCCGTTTTTTACCAGTATGCAAATTAATCCTACCATATATTATGTAAACCTTTCATTCTTAGTGATATATATAAGACACGTTGTATGATTTTAAACGCACTAATAACATGGGCCTTTCGGGGCGGGTGGCTTCGGCCACTGGACCGTTACTGTTAAATTAATGGCGTGATCCCAGGAGGCCATCCCATAGGCAACACCTGCCACTTGATTTAAAGGGACATGGCTGGGCTTATTGTCTAGTGCCTGAGCCTCCTCCCTCGCTTCAGGGGAATGCTGACAAGATCTACCCATTTTCTGTACATGCCATCCCACGCGCTTCGGTTCGTGGTGGTTCCACATTAATACGACCTTGTGTCATACCCGCATAAGTGGGGTGCGAGGTAAATACCCTAATAACGTGGGCTGTTTTGAGGCAAATCTAAGTCTGATTTTCATAGAGACATCTCTTTTAATTAAGGTTTATTTAAGATATTAATGATTTTACTATAAATTAAATAATCATTGATAAACTTACGCAATTCCTGGGGGTATTGGACATAATCAGTGACGTAGTTTTGGTTACAGACAGACAGACACTGAATTTCAATTATAATAATGTGTTTCTTGAGACAATTTTTTGTTAATGAGCCAATGAGTGTATCGGAATGTTTTGAATAACTTTTATCTGTGTCGAATATTACAATTGACTTTGAAATTAAATTTCATTTTACCTTTGTTTAACCTTTTGTAAAGATCAATTCAAAACTTGTTGTAGAGAAGAGATGATACCCCTCTGGGAATAGAATGGACTGTTCTATTTTAATATAATCATTGGCGGTGTTAGTCTCGGTGGTCTATCCTAGCGAGATTAGCTAGTATTATATTGCTGTTCATTTTGGGAACCTCCCATAGTGTAATGTTTAGCAAACTAGATTAGCGAAACCATTGTTAGTAAGTTCGATTCTCACTGGGCGCCCCATATATTTGGCCTTGTGCCACATCTAAGCTAAGCTTAGTAAATAACTGTTGTGATGTTAGTCCCAACAGTAAAAAGAAGTCAAGTCGAGATAGGGTAAAATAAGACAAGTGTATTTACAATAATGGTACATGTACGACTAGCTTGTCGTTAACGGGAACAGTACGACCTTTCCACTATTTATAGTGAGAACCGGTGTCTATTCTCTACTGTAGGAACGGCCGGTACAACAATAACTATACCAAGAAACTCTGTCACCTCATGCTGTTAATGAGTTTGATTCTCACTGGGCTCCCCATACTTCAGGCCTTGTGCCACATATAAGCTAAGCTTAGTAAATAACTATATTACTGCTAATCCATTCTTGTAACTATTAATGAAATAAACCCGTTTCATTGTAAGTTATAATTCGAGTTATCTTATTATAATGGAGATTGTATGTCTGTAATTTAAGCTACGTCACCACCAACGTCACACTTTCCTTAGTTAATCAAGTTATGTTCTCAATGGTTATTAAATAATTACTATTTAATCTTAATTAGCATTTCATTTATTAACAATGTCTCTATTAAGGTCTAGCAGAGATAGATTCCCCTCAAGACAGACCATATCATTGATGTGGTTAAAATCTTGCGATGTGTGTTATATATCATTCTGATATAAATATTTACTTAGTATATGGTTTGAATAGTTTACATCCTGGTTTTAATAAAACCGTTTTTAATAAATAATTACATGGTAATATTAATTTATATTGTTTAATTCTCAAACGTATTAAAAGCAATCCGATGTATAATTTTATATTGAAATCAATAAGAATAAAGTAAAAATAAGTGTAAACTTTTTGTATTCATATTTAATTTAATTTGTATTTCTAATTCAATATGGTATTTAATTGTATCAAAACTTAAATACTTGTGCCCGGGGCGCATTTTCTTTTCTTTATTTTTTAAAATTTTTATTCAAATAACCAACACCGATAACATTACAATAAAACTATAGGCCTCTAAATTGGTGAGCCGACCCTTTAACGATTGAGCTGTATCTGCAAACAGAAAATGAAAACGATTCTCTTGTTTTGGCGGGTTATGACGAATGATAAAACTATAGGCCTCTAAAATTGGTGTACCAAGCCTCTAACGATTGAGCTGCATCGGCAAACAGAAAATGAGAAAAATTCTCTTGTTTTGGCGGGTTTTCATTTCGCTTTCATAATTGCGTCGTCCTTTTGTCTCTAACGACCAAATCGAACAAACAAATCATAAAAACCTAAATCGATTAGTTACCCAGAGAATTAATTCTCAGAGAGAAAGAGAAACACACACACATACACACACACACACACACACACACACACACACATTATATATATATATATATATATATATGTGTGGGGAGGTGTTCTTTTTCTCCTCATCTCTCTTCTCATCCTTCACGAAAAATGTCTGCTTTGTTTGTAACCTTAGAACCGACTAAATTATGTTGGGATTTTTCAATCCACGCTTGCACACAGCAAATAAAACACACAAACAAAACACAAAAAAAAGATGGAGATGAAGTATCAGGCCGCGGCTGCGAGGCGGAACAGGATATAAAAGAAAATGGCTTATTGCAAAACTAATCGGAATTGAAGTAAATGGAAATTTTTCGCTTTCTTTTAACAAAGTAACCTGAACTCCAAACAGACCCAATCTCTCCATAGCCAATGCGTAAGAATATATATTGAAAATAAGACACCATACTCTAAATATTATACCATCCATAAAAATTCATATATTCTGATGTAAATAAAAGCAAAGCTATCGAATTTACTCGGGTCGTGTTTTTGACCTTCCAAGGTGTTAACAATACATTTCACAGGTCACCAGTCTGAGTGGCTAGATGGCCTTTGATCTATAGAGAGGTTCATCCGACCTTTAACAAGTCTTGGTTTTAACCCTACTTGATGTCTAGCTAATCTCCTCAATAGTTAAGTCTGGTTGTTGGTTAGTTGGTTGAATTTTACGGCATGTCAACTCTATTTGGGTCATTCTATGCTAAAGACATTTTGTTTTATTTATTCTTGATGGGCACTCAATTTCTTTTTAAAACACAATTTTTAAACACATTTTTAAAACTCATTTTGTTTTATTTAACCCATAGATGAGACCCTAACAGGTACTACCACTCCAGGTCAGAGCCTAGACTTGATAAATTGACATATAAGAAGCAGCTTCACTGTTCCCATTACGATGGGTTAGTTTATATTTTAACAAGCCTGCATAAATACTTTTTATTCGAAGTTTAACGAATTCTTTAACTTTATACACCGGTCCGTGCATCAATCGAAAAAATGGCAACCAAAAAGAAGAAAAACCAAAATCCAAATAAATTGTGACTTCCGGTCTGAGTACCCTACTATTCTAGCTTTGGAAATAAAATTATCATACATTTATATGTACTGCCTTAGAGTGACGGTTAGAAAAAAGTGTCCTGCTGAACCAGACTGATAAAACTATTAAATAACTTACGGTCAAGTCCCGGTCAGATCAGCGAAGTTAAGCAAAGATGACCTTACTAAGTACTTAGATGGTGGTTAATAAGTAACGAAACAGAACCTTCTCTCTGTTTGGATGCATTTGATGTTGTCCAGACTGTTTCCGGACAGATTATGTGCTTGGTTACAAAGGAGTGTGGGGATTTTTCGTGGATGGTTTGTTTGCTGTTGTTGAATCTCAAGAGAAGGCAGGTACCTGTTTCTCTGACGTAACATCCGTTGTCGTATTTAGTGCAAACAATGGAGCATATTACATAGGGGTTATTGCAAAGAATTATTAGAAGGTTGAATTTTAATATTGGTGTTGGGTATATTAAAAAGGAATTTAAAATTAGGGGTTTGTAACCTACTTGTTGAATGTGTACTTAATTACTTATTTACGTGTTGTGTGTGTGTGTGCGCGTGTGTGTGTGTGTGTGTGTTGCGTGTGTGTGTGTGTGTGTGTGTGTGCCGTGTGTGTTAATAAACAAATTGCTTAAAAATTTTCTCCTAGAATCAACAAAGTCCGCAAATACTGAATAAAACCTAAAATAAATATTACCTCTTCATGTCGGTTCCATTCATTATTTGAAGTTTTCACACACACACACACACACACACACACACACACACACACACACACATATATATATATATATATATATATATATGTGTGTGTGTGTGTGTGTGTGTGTGTGTGTGATATAGATAGATATATACTCATGAACTGTGTGCTTGAGCGTACCTTCAGCACAAAGTTTACATCTAGTTGGTGAACTTCCTACTAACTGGCTTCAGTCCATCGCTAAATTATCATCTAAGTTTCACAAAACTTTTAATTTTTGTATTCTTCAATGGAAAAGGAAATCCTTTTTAAAAACAAACGATAAAAACAAATAGTAATAACATATAATTAAAGCTAAGTATTTTAAACTCTATTCATTAATATCTTTTTAGTGAGTCCAACTGTGTGATCTTCAAAACTTCTGACTTGAAGATTGTTTATTGCTTGTTTGTCGTCTGTTTGCATTCCGCAATGGAAGACAGAAGCCATGTTGTTTCTTGCTTTTGGATTATAAAAAGAACTGCGAAAGATGGCGATGGGAAAGACACTTGGAGATATTTAGAAAAGGGGGGTCGGGGAATAAATGTCAGTGTCTGTTGTTCATTAGTAGCAACCGCATTAAATTTACCATTGTTGTCGATTAAAAGATTTTTTATTTAATATTCGACTGGGGAGGAAATTTGGACGATGCAAACCTTTGAAAAATGTCGATCAAACGAATAAATGACAATGGCCGATATGCAACATTTTTTTTTTTTTTTAGTTGTTTTTTTTTTTTGTTTTTTGTTGTTTGCTTTCCTTTTTAAATTTTAACTTTGAAATAAACAGCAAAACAAAAAAGAATATTAGAAAAAGAAAGAGAAAGGTATTATTAAGAAGGGAAATAAAGAAAAGAGAAGAAAGAAAGAAACAGACAAGACAAAGATGCTGGAAGAATTCTTGAGAGGCAACTTAACAGTAATCATAATATAAGAGAGGCGCATTGAAAGACGATCAAAGAGAGAGAGAGAGAGAGAGAGAGAGAGAGAGAGAGAGAGAGAGAGAGAGAAGCAAAAAGACAATGAAAAAATTCAAGGAAAGATAAATACGAAAGACAAGAGAATGTTAATGATTAGCATAACATCTAAGAATCGCAAATAAAGAAAATAAAATAAAAATGAATATTTAAAGGAAATAAATAAAAGTGAAAAAACAAAACAAAACATAAAAAAGACAATAAGGTCAGTAATGATATTAACAAAATCGTTTTATCGTCTGCCTTGACACAAAACATCACAAGTTATTTTTTCACTTTTCCCGCTTTATTATTTCGATCTCATTCCATGAAGTATTTATTTGTCTCTTCATTTTAGAACTCTTTAATTTTTTTTAGAAAGAGTTAATGTTGTTTGTATTGCGCATGCGTCTTTTGTCACGTATTAAAATTCTTTCATTAAACAAAAATCTTTTGATCTCGTTTTAATTATGCGTCTTACATTTTTTTCTTTTTAACTCTTTGACTTTTTATAGCAGCAGTATTTGGTGGATAATCTTCGCGATACTCCAGCACTCTCCTCAGTACTCACATTGATTTTGATAATGCTATTGCCGAAATGTCGATATCCAAAGGGGTTACAGCAAGGAAAATAAAATCGTCATACTGATTGTTGGCTGGTTGGTTGGTTTGTTGGGTTTTACGGCTTTGATTGAGTTTAACTCGTGTTTAGCTAAAGTAGAGTGTTGCATGTCATTGACTTCTCAGCCACCAGGATTCCGTCCTTAATCATCATGGATCACCACTAAACAAGGCTACTGTATGGGAGTATTCAATGGGAACTGAACTTATCACACAGAAAAAGTGTCAGCAAAGCAAGATTACTTGCCACTGATTTTTATTACTCACTTTTTCGGTTAAAATTGATAAACAAGTTTCTTAGGTAATTGAATCAGTTTACTTAAGTCCATTGTAATGTAAGAAAGGTGTGATGGCCGTGTCGTACAATTGCCAAGAATGCAATACAAATGGCTGCTTCGCGGTACTCTTTACATATAGATCTGTCCAGGGGCAGATCACTCTGTTCTGCCAATACACAGAGGCAGATCATTATGAACCATATGACCTTTAGTCACCCCTTTTGCGATCTCGATCCGTGGGAACATTTTTCCATTTACACCGTCAAAATCCAATTAATTGTTAACAGACGATTTTTAGATTTTTTTAAATTATAAAACTAACCTCTAACCCTAACCCTAACCCCTAACCCTAACCTCTAACAAACAACCGGATTTTGACGGTGTAAATGGAAAAAAATGTTCCAACGAATTGAGATCGCAAAAGAGGTGCCTAAAGGTCATGTGGTCCCTTGTTATTTAATAAGTAATAAGCTGAGTATAATACAAGACAACAGAAATCGGAGCATTTAATTAGAATCAAACGCGATACCCAAGCGAATGTTCTATAAGATTAGTGCGCTAAAGATAATGCTACGATAAGAAGTTTAATTTCAGATAAGTTCTTGCTTTACACAAATTACAACTACTACCTCTAATAATACTATTGTTACTAATATCATTTTTATACTATTACTACAAAGTAAAATTGGTGGTGTGGCCTATTGTCTGTGCTTCTCATGCGCTGAGTTGTGATTCCTACGCGGGTGCTCTACCGACTGAGCTAAACCGGACACTACTTTGCTACTACTACTACTACTACTACTACTAAGTAAATAAATTTGGTGCGGTGGCTAATTGTCGATAACATCTGGACAGCAAAGGAGTCTATCCCTCTTTTTGATAGCGCTAGATCCGGGAGATCGTCTTTGCTAGGGTGGAGCATTACACCTACCGTCAGCTCCCCACTTTACCGAACAGATCAGATTACCCAATCTGTGCTACACGTGCGCTGATTTGGCAGGGACTGGTATCGAACCGGGAACCTTGGGATTCCTAGCGACTGAGCTAAACCGGTCCCCTCTCTTTACTATTACTATTACTGCTGCTGCTTACGGTCTACTTACATTGAAAGCACCAGTTCCCGCTACATCACCGAAGTTAAGCAGCGATGAGCCTGTTCAATACTTAGATGGGTGACTAGTTAAGCAGCAGCTGATACCTTGGGTAAACCGAATATAAAAATGACTTGATTCAGCATTGAATTATCCGAAAAGGGTTGATATGCCGTAAAACAACCAACCAATCAATCAACCTACGACTACTACTAGTAGTAGTAGTACTTTTCACTAGCGCTAGACTAAGGAGATTATTTTAATGTCTGAGGTGGAGCGCCACACCTACCATCAGCTTCTCACTTTACTCATACGCTGAGTTACTATAATTAACCTTGTTGATAACAATTTTGCAGTTGTTGTGTAACTGTTTTTCACTATGCACCGGCCGTGACCAGGAAAGCATATCTGGAAACAGCCATCTGATTATATGGAATCGCAAAAGGGTAAAAAAAAAAAAAGAATTTAAAAAGCTAAAAAAGAGCGAGCAATTAAAAGATGAGAATAAGTGATAGTGGAATTAAAATGCCGGTGTTTTGTGCTGAACAATGTAACCTGTGTTGGACAATAATGTCTGATCGTTCGATGTAATGAGAGAAATGTGTTGAAACTTTGTTGTTTATTTGTGATTGGTTTTAAGAAATAATAAAAATGATATTATCTTCTTTAATGAAAATATGATGAAGTTATGAAATGATTTCAGAAGGTTTCTTTTAAAAGAAAGAAGAAAAATGGAGTCGATAAAGAAAAGAGATCAAAAAAAGTTTAAAGGAAGAAAAGACAGGGGGGGAATGGTGACTAAAGGGAAAAGAAAAAAAAGGAATATTAAATTTTAAAAAAGAAAAAAAAAAAAAAAATTGTTAACGAAAGAAAAAAAGAAACGATAATTTTTTAAAAAAGAAGATAAAGGAAAAAGTAAAAGAGTTAAAGAAGAAAAATCTAGATTGTAAATGGAAAATAGAAAAAGGAAAGAAAGAAAGAAAAAAAGAAGAAAAAAAGAAAGAAAGAAAGAAAGGGATAGTGACTTTAAAATGAAAGAACGAAAGAAAAGGTTAAGAGAAAGAAAAAGAAGTGTTAACTAAAAGAAGGAAATACTCAGAGTAAAAGGAAGAAAATCTAGAAGAAGAAAAGAAGAAAAGAAAAAGGTAAGAAAAGAAAGAAAGGGGAAAGCAGAGCAATGCAAAGCAAAGCAAAAAATAAAGACACTTTCTTAATCTTAGAAAATAATAAAAAGAAAGAAAGAAAGAAAGAAAGAAAGAAAGAAAGAAGGAGTACGTGTATAATAACAAGAGGAGTTTGTAATGTAATGGGTATCGTCGTAGGAAAGGGACACGACGAACCGAATTTAACATCCTGAACGAGGCTGTTTGTGTTTCACATATCATCAATACTTCTTGAGAAAGTATAGAACTATTCTCTTTCCAACTATGGCGAAATAATAAGGTACACTGGGCTCTTTAATTTTGGTAGGGCAACTATATTGGGAGAAGGAAAACTTTGATTTCAAACTTATTAAAGTCTTCTTAAAAATTGGCCTTGTGTCACATTCTGCTCGTGCGGGAGAGGTTGGGTAAATACATAAAGTCGAATGTTTACGGAAAAGGAAAGAATAGAAGAAAGATGTTGGTTGGTTGGTTGGATGGCTGGTTGGTTGGATTTGACGGCATGTCAACCCTTCGTGGGTTATTTTATGTCGAAGTCATTTTGTTTTCTTCATTCTTGTTGGGTATTCAATTGTTTTAAAAACATTTTTGTAAACTCATTATTTATGTATTTAGACTATAGATGGGACCCTAACCGGTACTACCACTCCAGACCAGGTGGACTTGGGAGTAGTGGCAATGAAGGGATACTCCCCAAAGGTTCACATTGGAAACTCGCCATTAGATGCAGTTTAACGCCATACCCAGTACACAAAGACCCCCAGACACTGCTTTCTAGCACATGTATGATAAAAGGGGTTACGGGCTTTCCTTAAGGGCAATAGGGTCGGGGCAATCATATAGGTGCTAGGATTTGACGTGACTATCTTATTCATAGGAGATGGTCTCTCCAACCTCCCCTCTAGCATAAGTAAGGGCCAAAGTGGGTTATTGCATGTTATGGACTGTTTAGCCACCAGGATTCTGTCCTAAAGCATCACGGGTCACCACCCACCGACATCAGGTGGCTCCATTGGAGGGTTGGGGGTTGGTATTAAATATCTATATATTAATGCTCGTGTCCCTTACTTTTGCAACAGTTATCATCTTGCAAAACCCACTGGTTAAAAACGAAAGAATCCAAATCGTCCAAGATGGAATGCAAAAATGTCAATCCTGATTATCTGGTGTTGCTTATCAGCCGAATTCTTTTTTCACATGAGCGTCGTTGCCTCAGCTAAATAATGGAACATGCCATTTTTATTACAAAGAAAGAAAGGGAAGAAAAAGGACATGCTACACAGAAAAATATAATAAGAAAAAGGAAAGAAAGAAAGAAAGAAAGAGAGTAGGTGAAAGATCGAGAGAGGGGGTGATCGCCCGGAAGTGATAATGCTAATCTGTTTCAATCGAAAATAATGAAAAGACGAAAAGGAAAGAAAAAAAGAGTAAGAGAGAGTTAAATGAAGATTATTTGGTTAGCTCAGTCGGTAGAGCGTTCGGCTAGAAACCACTAGGCTCCTAGTTCAATACTGGCCCTTGCCAACTCAGCGTATGAGTAGCACAGGGATCTGTGCGGTAAAGTAAGGAGCTGATGGTAGAAGTGACGTTCCACCTCAGATGCAAAAACAACCCACTTGGTCTAGCGCTAATGAAAAGAAGATAGACTCCCTCGCTTTATGGCTGATACCAACGTTAAGCCTCCCCGACGACTTTACTTACTTTTACATATTAAACTGTTTAGCAAAAGCTCTTAAATAAACATATCAAACGTTTTAATAATTACATTATCATACTGTGGTATATCCACAGGTCCTGCTAGTTATTATTATTATTATTATTATTATTATTATTATTATTGCTGTTGTTATTATTATTGCTCACTTAAAGGCCTCTTTCATCAGTCATTAAGTTTGATATCGAGTGATATTCTATTTATAGAATATACATTATTATTAACTGCAAATTATTTAGAAAGTCTTCTGTAATTAACACTTAATAGGTTTCTTCATCGACTAGAGCACCTGCAAACGCCCCCACCCCCATATTATTATTCGATTGCAATTATCTCCATTGTGAACTTATAATTACAAGGTGCGACCACAAGTGGAGAACACCACGCTATAATTATAAAGTTGCCAACTCAATGGGGAATTGCTTTATTTTCTAAGCATTTAATCCTATTGCTCTAACAAGAGTCTCTCTGTGATGTGCCGGGTTTTTTGTGGGGGGGGGTGCTCTGTTACTTCAACATAGAAAATGTCAGAGCTGAATGGTACAAAAATTGACGCTAATATGCACACAAAAAAAGAAATACTTGGAGATAGCTTAGTAAAAAAAAGCAGAGAATTAATAATAATAAAAAAGTGTTACAGAAGGTGAGATGATAATAATGATGATGATGAACAAATTGAAGACGATGATGATGATGATGCCAAGCCACACTGAATATGCAAGTATATAATGGGAGATTAAAGCGAGAAATTGCTAGGCGTCCAAAAAATATTATCAGATTGTAATTGTCACATGCGGGATTCAATTGGTTTCATTTCAGAAGCAGGCGAGCAAGTGTTCTAAATAGTCGCCATATTGGATTAATCAGTCAGAGAGAGGGGGAGAGAGAGGAAGAGAGAAAGAAAGAGAGAAAGAGAGAGAGAATTTTTTTTCTTTCGATCTTTCTTTTTTTGTATTTTCTTTCTTTCTTTTTTTTCTTTTTTTTCGAATTTTCTCGTCTCCATTAAAACTTTTTACACTGACTTCGAAGCCAACTGCAATTGGTAAGGATTAACGAAAATTGAACAGAAAAAACCGCTGCTTCTGCTCCTACTGCTACTACTGATGCTGCTGCTACTGATGCTGCTGCTGATGATGATGATGATATCTTTTTAACGATCATCATATCGTTATCAACACAACAGATGATATCATCATTCAGAACTAACACTTTAATTTCATCAGCTGGAACTGCAAAATCTACCAGTTGACAAGTTCTCTTTTTCTTGTTAATCAATTCTAGGTCTTCTGGCTGGCATAAAGGGATCCGTCTTTATCTCAAAGTCCTAGAGAATTGTATGCGTCTCATTCTCAAGAACATATTCTGATTTATGCATACACCATTTTGTTGTATAGTCAAAAATTATTATTATTATTATTATTATTATTATTATTATTATTATTATTATTATTATTGATCACGGAAAGATCTCCTTCGTCTGTCATTAAATTTGATATCGAGTCACACTTCTTTCTTTCCTTCTTTCTTTGTCGAATTTTCTCGTTATCATTAAAACTTTTTCTTCGAAGCCGACTGCAATTGGTGGGGATTATCAAAAATTGAACAGAAAACTGCTGCTGCTGCTGCTGCTGCTGCTGCTGCTGCTGTCTTTTTACCGTTCGTCATATCATTTATCAACACAACAGATATTATCATCATTCAGGGCCAACACTTTTATTTCAAATTAAGCCTATTTTTTCTTTTCTTTTTCATAAAATTATTTGTTCATTTTTTACTTCTTTTTCTAATTCTTAAGCGTTTCAATCTACGTCCTTTTGCCTTATTTATATTGTCTAAGCTTAGTTTACTCTGGAAAAAAACACCAACGTATGGCACCTAGTGTGGATCGATCTCACTGTAGTTGTAATATGCAAGACTTGACTGCAAACTACAGAATTATTGAATAGTAACTCCCTATTCCTATTTTAAACTATTTATGATTTTTTTATATGCAATTCTATTTTTCTAAATTCTTTAATGTACGTTCCTTAATATTATGGACTCTCACGTCGATTTTCGACGCATGAGGGTCCATACAATGAACAACCCACACAGTGATTTGTTTATAGTGGTCAAGGCTTGTGTTGGACCATCCGCACTTTTTGGTACAGTCGATAGGAAAGAATTGGTGCCCGAATGCCACAAACCCAATCAACGAATTTTGAATTCAGAGTTTTCCCTCTCTTAGACTGGCTACCTACCCAAGGTTAAAGAGTCCAGTCTGTCCCTACTATATTGCCCATAGCTGGACGGAGAATATATGGATTCATACCTTTCCCAAGTGTATTAGCGCTATGTGAAAAGCAAACTGCATTGTCTGGGATTTGAACTCGAGTCGACAAGTCCATTTCCCACGATTCTAACCATTATGTCAGGCGCTTCCATTGATATACGGCATTTAAATCTGTTATTTTTCTTTTCAGATTGATTATTTTGTTCCAAAATTCGAATCCCTATACAGATGTCTGAACGTTTAATTCTAGTTTAATTCTAATTCCCAAGCGGATTGAGAGGCTGGAGGCAAATGCTGGTGGCCATATAGAATTTTTAATAAAACTCGATGTTATTTGTGTTCTCCTCATATTCCTCTTTTGTAAAAATTGATTCAGAAATGAATTATAATATTTTTTTAAACAAGGAGTTACTTTGTAATCACCCTGTATTATTCCACAGCAAAGTTCGTCATTCATATTTGGTAAATTTAGCCAAGTTTAACATAAGACTACAAATACAAGGTACCAGGTTACTATCAATCTTACTAAATGTATTTTCCCAACCCCTCCACAACGTGCAGAATATGACACAAGGTCAATTTTCAGCGGAGTTTGAATTCAGAGTCTTCCTTCTTTCAGAATGATTGCTTAACCAGTTTGCACTACTATTTACCCTTAGCTGGTGGGTGGGGAGCGATGGATTCATGCCTTCTTCTTCTTCTTCTTCTTCTTCTTCTTCTTCTTCTTCTTCTTCTTCTTCTTTTTCTTCTTCAAGAAAAACAAAGAACATTCTTCTGTTTCTTCTTCTACTCCTCATCTTCTTTTATATTCTCCTTCATTAACCTCTTGCTAGCTTCTCTTTCTTATTCTTCTTTACCCAACCCCTTTACAACATGTAGAATGTGACACAAGGCCATTTTTAAGCGGACTATATATATAATTTCGCTTATTAGGATACGGCTGGAGTTGAATAATTCGGTCCAATTAAGTGACCATTCGAGTTATCTAAATTATTATAGGTTTGATTTAAATGCATACATCTTCAATTCTAGCAAACAATTATTTTGACATTACAGGAATTGACCAATCTGAAGGAATCCTTTAAATATACGGATTTGTAGTAGCAAAGCCATCGTATTGAAGCAACCGGTAAGGTTATTTACGAAGAGAACAAAATAACACACACACACACATACACACACACACACACATATATATACTGTCAGCATGACAGGTAGGGTTCGAATCACGCACAAAGCACTGCCCTGTCTATATCTCTGCTGATGAGGCCTGATAGGCTGAAATGTACATAGAGAGATCAACTTTTTCTCGATTTGTTTACGCTTTACGTTTTAAGCCGATATGCCCGCCTAATTCATTTAATTATAATTAATTAATTAACAAATTAGGTATGACTTTAATTAAGCACATAATCTCCCAAAAATTGTCGACCTTCGCCATTTCAAACACATTGTTTGTTTACTTCATATATATATATATATATATATATATATATATATATATATATATATATAATATGGGTGATATATTATAAGTATATATATATATATATATATATATATATATATATATATATATATAATATGGGTGATATATTTATAAGTAAACAGTGTTCAGTATCATTGATAGTGCATTTATATCTAAGTTAAGATAGCGTGGACATGGAGTCATGCCTAAAGATTGCATAGGCGAGAAACAGTAAGTAACCAGGCGCTGTTGACTCCATATCTATTTTACCTTAATTTATATATATATATATATATATATATATATATATATATATATATATATACGTGTAAGACTTCATGGTATATCAATTCTTACCTATCGTTCATTTTTTTTTAAATTAGGGAATGGCCCATTTTATCATGAAAAAATAAGCTTTCCATCTTTGCCGCATGGAAATATTTAAGCAAATTGTTTTAATCGATAACTGATAATTACTTTCAGGTGAAAATATTTTTCTGTCTGCTTCTCTAGTTTGAAATAAAAAATAAATTGAATTATTGACATTCTCACCACCCATATCGAACTATCTTATTTTTTTCTTATTTTTTTCTTTTTTTTTACTTCTTTTTTCTTTTCTTCCTTTTGTTTCTTCTTTTTGTTTCTTCCTTTTTACTTCCTTTTTACTTCCTTTTCTCTTCTCTTTTGTTCCTTTTTTTTCTTTTTTTTACTTCACAAAATAAAAGGAATAAAAGAAAAAGGAAAAACCCTTTTCTTTTCTTCCTTTTGTTTCTTCTTTTTATTTCTTCTTTTTTACTTCCTTTTTTCTTCTTTTCTTCTTCATTTTTCTTTCTTTTTACTTCTTTTTCTTTTCTTCCTTTTGTTTCTTCTTTTTGTTTCTTCCTTTTTACTTCCTTTTTTCTTCTTTTTTTCTTCTTTTTTCTATTTTTTTTACTTCTTTTTTCTTTTCTTCCTTTTGTTTCTTCTTTTTGTTTCTTCCTTTTTCTCTCTTTTTTCTTCCCTCTTCCTTTGTTTCTTTTTCCTTTTTTCTTCTTCCTTTTTCTTCTTTCTTTTTTCTTCCTTTTTTTCTTCTGTCTTTCTTCCTTCTTTTCTTCTTTCTTTCTTCCTTCTTTTCTTCTTTTAATCTCTGTTCTCAATTAAAAATATTGACGCAATTCTTCTTTTTTCTTCCTTTCTTTTTTTCTTCCTTGATATTTTATCAATGCGTCAATAATTTTTCTTGAAAACAGAGATTAAAATAATTATTACATATATTTCATGTTATTTTGTTTCTTTTATTTTAATTGGTCTGTTTGGTATTTTAAAAATAATCACTTTATTTCCTGTTTTGTCGCCCATTTAGCTTCTGACCAATAAGAACCATTCCCAATTTCCAAAATTTTTGTAAATGTGTTGTATAGTCACCGGTAACTGCTATGCCGTCTCGAGAGAGGAAAACATAAGAACACAATTCATTTTAACGGTTAGGACCACCGCTGTTTTATTCTCACTAAGTTCAGTCTCTGAATCAAGAAGAAATATACTATGGACATGACGTCTGGGGTAAGATTCTTTCGTTTTTTTTTTAGGAATAGCTTTCTTGTATCTTTGATTCGTTTCTCTCTTTCCGTTCACGCAAGAAAATGGTCGCTTAGGTTCCCACACCACACACACAGGCACAGGATATCAGTGAATAGAGTATTAAAATAAAACAAAAAAGCCATTCAACTGAAAAAGAACAGAGATATGTCAAAAATACCAAGATTAAATTTAAAAGTAAAATAATGATCGTAATATATATATATATATATATATATATATATATATATATATATATAGATAATCTACTGAGTCAGACGAACCTACTATTAGTTTCGCATAAAGCTCTTCAGGGCTAAAATCTGACTCAGTAGATTATCTTTATTACTTGGCTCTACTTAGGTATCGAGCACTTTTTACAAATTAGCTTCTCCTAGCGGTTATATGAATATATATATATCTTATATACATATATATACATATAAATTGTTTTTTCTTTTGGCCAAATACTATACCAATAGATTATTTTTTGTTGGTACGAATATTTTGGTCTTTTCTTTTTTTCAAAATTTTTTTTCTTCCTGGTTGATGTTTGGTAGTATATTTTTACAATCAAACTCTCTGCTGGGTTTTTTCTCTCCGCAAGGATCTACCAACACGCTTGGTATATATATATATATATATATATATATATATATATATATATATATATATATATATATATAAACAGGTTAGTTGGTATTAAGAATTATTCTAAGCAGGGCCTTCGTCCTTTTTTTTATTAAAATGTTAAAAGCATTATTATTTTGACTTTTCGGTGGTTCTAATATAATAAATTTAGCTCAGTCGGCTGAGCGTCCGATTAGGAACCACAAGGTTCCGGGTTCGGTACCGATCCTCGCCAACTTAGTGTATGAGTAGCACACGCACCCGTGCGTTAAAGTGAGGAGCTGATTGTAGGTGTGGTGCTCTATCTCTGACGCCAAAACAATCTCCTTGGTCTAGCACTGGGCAAAGGGGATAGTCTCCTTCTATCTGGCTGATACCGACGTTAGGCCACCCAGACGACTTTACTTTAATTAAAGGCTTAAATACCAGGAATATTAGTAGTTATAAATTTATTTCCACCGATATTCAAGGTGTGTCAAAAAGTATCGAGATTTTTTGTACTTTTTGACATACCTTGTATGCCGAAAAAATTAACGTTCCATTCATTGTTCATTTCTATCTTGGTAAATACAGCTTCAAACTCGGCACTTTTATAACACATTTCTTATTCTGGAAAAAAAAATAACGTTCCATTCATTCTATTTTGCTAAATGCAGCTTCAATCTCGATACTTTTATGACACACCTTATATATATATATATATATATATATATATATATATATATATATATATATATATCGGTGGAATAAATTCATATCTACTAATATGGTCAGTATTTAAGCCTTTTCTATGCTAAATATATTGGTCTTTATATAATTTCCCTATTATTGTACATCTCGGCATTGACTATATCAATTTTAACATTTTAATAAAAAAAAAAGATGGACGAAGGCCCTGCTTAGAATCATTCCTAATACCATTGGCGAACGAAAGTTCATTCGGGTCTCGAACCCGGCCAGGGGTAGCTGTTACGGTATAGCCACACTGATGAAAGGTGAAACCTTGAAACACGTGTCTGTGGATTACGTATTTATTATATATATATATATATATATATATATATATATATATATATATTTTCTACTTGGTGGCACTTTAAATGGTGAGCTTGGAAAGACCAACCCGTATTGCTATATTAAGCATATCTTGTTACAACTAGCGCACTGGAAGAGATGTTGAACTCTATCAACTCGTATTTCTTTCGGCCGCTAGTTTTTTTTTATAAAACCCCACAAACACGATCAAAACTAACGTGATAGTTACACAAATATCTAGTGTCTATCCGTATTGGTATTAAAAAAATGATGTTTTCATAATTGAAACAAGAATTGACTAACGCACAGGTGCCTCAACCGATGTCTTTATCGATTATTCTTTAATTTATAATAATCATACTACAACAGATAACCACGACACCAAACATCTAAATTCATAAATTCTACTATCAACTAACAGAGTAATCATCTCACTATTAGAATTTTGTTTCATTTATCAATAAAAGATAAAACAATATTTACGAGTATCAGTTTTCCGTGTTAAAGAAGAGTTTTTTAAATGGTAGTTGAGCAGTCCATGACATGCAACACTCCACTTTCGCCATTACTAGGTTATATGGTGTGTCGGAGAGACCACCTCCGATCAATCGGCTGTTCACGTCAAGCCCTAGCACTTATATGATTGTCCCAACCCTATTGCCATTATGGCAACTCCTAGTCCCTTTTATCATATGTGTTAGAAGGGGGTTCCTGAGTGTCTTAATGTCCTGGGTATGGCGTTAAACTCTATCTGATGGTGAAGTCCCAAATCTGGAGCGCTGTAGAATGTGGAGTACCCCTTCATCATCTTTGTTCCCAGGTCCACTCTAACTCAGGGTGGTAGTACCTGTTAGGGTCCTATCTATGGCTTAAATAGAAATAAATAAGTTTGAAAAAATTGAGTTAGGGAAAAAAAATGAGTTTGAAAAAATATTGGATACCCATCAAAAATGAATCAAACAAAACGTCTTCGGCATAAAATAACCCAACAAGGTTTGATATGCCGTCAAATACAACCAACCAACCAATGAATTGTGAATACTAGTGTAAGTCAAAGGTTTTGCAAGTTTGTAGCGCATATATCACGGTTCAAACCGTAGTAGGTACCTACTGTTCTTGGTAGTATCCTGGTAGTTGGTGGTCTCACACATCGTGCATTTCTTCACAGGTAAACGTGCAACGTAGTCTAATTCGGGAACTTATGTTTTACGTGTTCGAATTGGGTCATAACACTGTGGATGTAACTAAAAACCTTTGTTGTGCGAAAAATGAAGGCACAGTTAATCACGGTAAAGTAACCAGATTGTTCAAGAAATTTGATTCGGATTGCAAGAACATCGACGATCAGGCAAGGTAGGACTAAAACCGTGGATTCCGATGCCGTACTCCATGCCATATAGACAAATTCAGCGAGAAGCAGTCAGAGAGTATCAAGTGAGTTCGGCAGTAGGTACACGCTGTGCTTGGTAGTGTCGTGGTAGTTGGTGCGCTAACACTCCGTGTGTGATTTGAAAGCCGCTGTAATTAACATAGTCTAATGCGAAGATTTATGCTTTATGAGTTGGAACTGGGCCATAACACCAACCGCTCGTCTAGCCTAACTAAGAGCCAAAGGATTCCATCCTTAAGTATCACAGTTCGCCACCTACGGTCAACAGACCGCCTCATTGGGGGACTTTACGCCCCTGCAGAGGTACCGTCGGCGTATTCCAATGTCCCAGCTGACAGGACTAAAGCGAAACTATTACTATTGCATATTTGTATGAATTTGTAAACTTGTCTACGGTAACACTTTTGGTATACCGTTGTAGGTTGCATAAATATAATCAAATAAATTAGCCATGTAATTGAAGTCAGTCGCCGTAGTTTGCTGACTCGTATAATTGTTATCATTAATTTAACACGGAACCGGAAGTTAGGAAATCTACTTCCTTTACGTATTATCTCTGATGATACCTGACACTGATCTCTCAACGAATCTTATAGAATCTCTTCTCCCATATCCGTTCACCAACCTGTGTACATTTACGACAACCCGTTTCATTTAGAATAGTGAAAGAGTGTGTTAGCATTAAACATCTACCTTTTCCGCTTGTGAGAATACATTTATTTGCTATACACAAGTATTATGCCAGAGAGGGTTTGTTGGTTGGTTGGTTGGGTGGTTGGTTGATTTTACAGCGTCAACCCTTGTTGAGTCATTTTATACCGAAGTGGTTTTGTTTTATTTATTCGTGATAGGTGAAATATAATTAATGAACTTGGGTAATTAAGGGTTGCAAAACAATCAGTTTTAGTAAAAGTAAATTATAGGTGAAGAAAAGAGAAATAAATATTTGGAAAAAAAATATTTTGAAAGGAAGAATCTGTCTGGAATGCATTTTGATTGTTGTGAATTGTTTGTTTGAATTCCTGCCAGAGAAAATTCCGGTGTTGAATATTTTGGAGAAAAATAACAATGGAATTAAGATATACAGAAATAAGTAGGGGAATAATGTAAGAAAATTAATCAGCTGATTAACGATAATTATAGAATAAAAAAATAGAAAATTTAAAAGCCAGCACAGGGTTACCCGGGGTCTTAACACTCAACACATGAGCAACACATCTTGGATCAGTACGGTAAAGTAGAAAGGAGGCTGGTGGTAGGTGAGCATCTCAGATGCAAAACTGGTGTAGAGCAAGTGAAAAGAGGATAGACTCCCTCGTTAAGCGGCTTATTCCGCTAATAGGCCACGTTACTAACCTATTTTCCCCACAAGTTTTTACTCAAGTAATATTGGCAGAAAGGGGTCTTTAACCTTGGTATGGCACCCGGTCTAGGAGAATGAAAACTTTGAATTCAAACCAGAAGTACTCCGTTTAAATATTGACCTTGTGTCAGATTCTGCCCGTGAAGGATAGTTGGATAAATATATACACAGTTTTAATTGTACTTTTACAACAAAATAATTATTCGGTGTACCTTTTGATTACATAATTGGAAGATAAAATTTCAGTCAGAGGGAAGAAGGTGAGTTAGAGGACAGGGGGATAGCAACCAAATGTCACCACTGACCTCGGAGACGAACGGTCATGTTAAACCAGCTGTACTCAGCTTAAAATTGACCTTATGTTATAACCTGCCCTTGGTGAAGAGGTTGGGTAAATACATACTCTCTCTCTCTCTCTCTCTCTCTCTCTCTCTCTCTCTCTCTCTCTCTCTCTCTCTCTCTCTCAATGTATTTTATAGTAAAAATCATGTCCAATGCATTTTCATAATAAAAATCATTTCCAATGCATTTTTATAGTAAAAATCATGTCCAATGCATTTTTATAGTAAAAATCATTTCCAATGCATTTTTATAGTAAAAATCATTTCCAATACATTTTTATAGTAAAAATCATTTCCAATACATTTTTATAGTAAAAATCATTTCCAATGCACTTTTATAGTAAAAATCATTTCCAATGCATTTTTATAGTAAAAATCATTCCAATGCATTTTTATAGTAAAAATCATGTCCAATGCATTTTTATAATAAAAAATCATTCCAATGCATTTTTATAGTAAAAATCAAATGCATTTTTCATAATAAAAATCATTCCAATGCTTTTTATAGTAAAAATCATTTCCAATGCATTTTTATAGTAAAAATCATTTCCAATGCATTTTTATAGTAAAAATCATGTCCAATGCATTTTCATATATACACAGTTTCAATTGTATTTGTACATCAAAATGATAATTCGGTGTCATATGTTGATTAATGGAAATATAAATTTCAGAGAAATAGATAAAATTTTATGATAAAAACAGAGGCAGGGGGGTAGAGAGTGTTAAAGGACAGGAGAATTGCAGCCAAAGTCGTCACAAACCTCGAAGATGATCTCTCATGATAAAACCAGCTGTACTTCGCTTAGAAATTTACCTTGCGTCACACTCCGTTCACGATGCGTGTTTGGGTAGATAAATCTTAATAGATTGGAACAGTCGAAATGTTTATTTAAGGGTTTCCACTAAGAACTTGTTTTCGTGTCTCTAGTAAGAAGTCAGCTACGTCGGCTTGGCCTTTAGTATACACCAACGCAGAGATGTAAGAGCCTACGATGGGGTCACCTATTGGCCGTGGGTGGCGACCCGTGATGCTAAAGGCTGAGCGGTTCATGACATCCAATACTTTGCACTTGGCCCATTTTTAGTCTAGATGGGCGGTCAGAGAAGCACCCTCCATTCAATCGACTGGTAATGTCAAGCCCTAGCACCTATATGATTCTCAACCCTATTGATCTTATGGCTAGCCCAACCTTTCTTATCATATATGTGCTGAAAAGTGGTGGCTTTGAGGGTCTTAATGCCCTGGGTATGACGTTAAGACTATCTGATGGTGAAGTTCTACTACTGGAGCAGTGGAGAATTATACCATTACTTCCTGGTCCATTCTGACCCGGAGTGGTAGTACGAGTGGGTCCTATCTATGGTTTAAATAGAAGAAAGTGAGTTTTAAAATATGTATTTAAAATTGAGTTAAAAAACTGAGTACCCATCAAGAATGAATAAAATAAAAACGTCTTTGGCATAAAATAACCCAACAAGGGTTGACATGCCGTTAGACCGAACTAACCAACCAATCAACTAGTAAGCAGTATCCTCTTCTTTTTTATATCTTCACCAAACCAAATGCATATTTCATCCCAACATCTTTCCTGGAACGTTTACACCGGGGATCAAGTTTCTCATAAATGTTTCCTCCCATCTACGACCTTGTAATTTTTGAGTCCAGGGTTTACCCTGTGTCACTTGTGTTCGTTTAGATTTACACTTTGTCACCTTGTTATACCCTTTTCTTACATCTTTGCCCATTATTTGGTATTTCGCAACCCTTTGCATACAGTGAACAACTAGTTTTGTTTGAGATGACTGTGAATATAAATATACAGGGTGTGTGTAAAATAAATCCCTATTTTTAAAATCTTATAATTTAATTCTAAATCATTATTTTTTTACAAAAAATGAATATGAGAAAAACACACATAACATGGAGTTCTATGTAAACATTTATATGGGCACCAGCATTCTCATCCAGCCACCCAAGCTACTTGGGAATCGCATCAACTGATCCTCCCAGGAACTCTTGTGGAATGGCAGAAATAAATTCTCGTATTCGTTCTTCAAGTTATGTCAAAGTCGTTGGTTTCATAGACTAGACTTGCTCCTTCAACCAACCCCAAAGAAAAAAGTCACAGGGTCTTAAATCAGGGCTTCTGGTCGACCATTCATACGGACCACATCTACCCATCGATTTCACAGGAAAATGATCCAGCCATTTACGAATAACACTAGAGAAATGTAGAGGAGCACAAAAATTAAGTCTTTAAAATTCTCCCAAATATTGGCAACAAACCAGAATGCAACTACATATAAAAAATCATAGATAGTTTAAATTGCTTTCCTATCACCCTGTATATTTATATGAACTCTTAGGATAATAATGCATTTTTCTCGAGATTACTGACGATAGATCAATTAGTAAAAATCATCTGATTGATTCATTGTGGTAAGAATTTGAAAATTAGTAAAAAATATATTGATACTTCTTCCTGATCTCTCACCTTATACTCGTTCTTTATAAATGATCTCCAATTACTCAGGGTTAATTATAAAGTTGACCTTAACCTTAATGAGATGGGGTGGGAGGGATGATCGCTTCGTAATTAAACTTTGCTTCATATCTATTGTTGGTTGGTTGGATGTTTACAGTATGTCAATCTTTTTATTCATTCCTAATGGGTACTTAATTCTTTCAAAACTCAATTTTTCAAACACTTTTTAAACTCATTTTCTTCTATTTAATCCATAGATAGGACCCTAACAGTTACTACCAATCAGGGTCAAAGTGGACCTGGGAGTAATGGTGATGAAGGCGTACTCCACATCCCTACAGCTGTGCCGAAGTAACTTGACAAGGTTGAGTTGAAAAAAAAACAGGAGCTGAAGTCCCTACGACAGTCAACTGGACTTGTTCTCATAACTTTTAAAGCGAAACGTTTAAGGCGGCACTCTATGCAACGGTTATTGTTGTAGCAAAGTGAATCGGTGACACGAGTTCAAATACTGGCCGAATCTGGTTGTTTTACTTCACGCTAATAGCCCTGAGAAAAGGTGTACATCCGTGTTTTCCCCTCCAACAATGGATAAAGAGTAGTGCAAACTGGGCTTTTTAGCTTTGGTAAGCCAACCAATCTAGGAAAAGGAAAACTAGATCTTGTGTCACATCCTGCCCGTGGCAGGGCTTGGTTAAATACCTACAGACACATTGTAAAGCACCTTACCTTTCCCTTGGATAATGTCAATGTTGTGAAGAGCTGCTGTGTGGACAACTGCCGGTCTCTCGTAAAAAAAAACTTTGTGCCGGGATTCAAGTGCAGATCTATAATCCTGAGAGACTGATGGATGCTAGAATGTAGACTACATTACTGCCTCTCTGTATCTGATCCAGTGAATATCGATCCATATATATATATATATATATATATGTATATAACCCCTACGCATGAGCAGGATGTGACGCAAGATCGATTTCTTAAGTGGAATTCAGAGTTTTCCTTCTCCTAGATCAGTTGCCTAACCAAGGTTAAAGAGTCCAGTATACCCTACTATTTATTCATACCTGAAGGGAGAGTAGGATTCATACCATTAGCGCCAAGTGAAATGCATTTACCACATCTAGTATTTGAACTCGGGGCGACGAGTCCATTTCCTATGACTAACCACGCTTCCATATTTGAACTTCTTATCAATCCATATCTGCATTTTTTATTGATCCATATGTATATACATATATATATATATATGTGTGTGTGTGTGTGTGTGTGTGTATATGCCAGTGTGTGTGGGTGTGTGGGGGGTTTGATTGATTCATATTTGTCTGACTTTTTTCATTCATACATATCTGTATGTACTTGTCTATAATTATGAGATGGGGCTTGATATTAATTATTTTGATATTTCGGACTGTTGTCTTCTTTTTTTGTGTATAAGCACAATGTTTCTGTCGATAAGTCTAATGGCATTTATGCTGCTTGGAGCCCCTTGAACTAGAGATAACGATTTCAGCTCCGAAACCTCGTTTGAATTCAGCGTAATCGTCTGAAGATTACTTATTTTAAGGTATCTTTTTAAAAGCCTAAACGAGCCCGGATTACAGTGGACTGAACGTTGTGTTTATTTACCTATCTATACTTGTATAAAAGGCAGTTGATGTGTATGTATGTATGGGTGTATGTCCGGGGGAAACTATGAAAATAAAACAATTAAGGACAAAGTGAATACATATATACACACTCACTATCGTTACATCTTGCTTTTTTGATTAAACATAATGAAGATTTGAGTTATATTCGCGAAGATAATTACAAAATAAAATTTAAATGATAACAGCATGGATTTTTTTGCATTTAATATTTTAAATAAGAGACATAATTTTTTTTTTTCAGAGTGTCTGGATCAACGCAAAGTCTTTTTTTACGTAGGGGTTTTAATGGGGAATCCTGTGAGGATCCAACTCGCGATTCAATAATAATGGATCCGCGAGACTAACGTTTTTACCCCCTCTACTCAGGTGACACCCGGTAGCCGCTTCTAGTACATAATAAAGATTAGGAAAACAATCCGAAATATCAAAATTATTCATATCTTTATGCATTTTGAGAAAGAATCAGTGCGATCGTATTATCGATGGGCCAACAAATAGTTATGGTGACAGAAAAAAAAAATTGCTTCAGATGGTGACTCGGTCCTCCCGTCGGCCCCTCCCTCTCCCAGTTACTTAAATGAAATATCAGCATTCAATTTCCTTTATTCTTTTGTTTTTTAATCAACTACGCGCAATGATTGGAAGATAAGCCAACAACTTTTCTCATTAAAATCGGTACTTTCATGTGCCTCATTTTCTTTCATTTTTTCTTTGTTTTTACCTCATTTCTTTGTTGTACACTGAAGCGATGAATTGCACGGGAGGCGATGTTCATCGTTTATTAAAAAACAACAACAATAACAAACAAAAAAAAAAGTGTCCACAAGGAAAACACAACAGATTGAAAGAGAAAGACACATTGAAAGGGGAGGGGGAAGGAGGAAGAAAAAAGAAATAGAAATACCCAGTTGGGTCGCTTTTTCATTGTTATCTCATTTTGTTAATGAATTCTTGCAAATGGCGTCGAAGTGATTGAAGTTTAAGCAAAGAGTTTGCCATTCTCACCGACTTTATCAAAAAAACGTTTCTCTTCAATATGACACCATTTTCTTTATCTTTTTATTTTTTGGGTTTCTTTTTCCTTTGTTTATAAATTCTGGTTCAGGCACCGGCAATCAAAACACGAATAATTATATATATATATATATATGCTGGATGAGGCTGTTTACATTTCACATAGCACTAATACCCTTGAGAAAGGTATGAATCCAACTATTCTGCAGGTAAGGCTAGCTAGTAAAGTAGACTGGGCTCTTTAACCTTGGTTAGGCAACCAGTCTAGGAGAAGGAAAACTCTGAATTCAAACCAGTTAAAATCCGCTAAAGTAATTGGCCATGTGTCACATCTTTCTCGTGCGGAGGGCTTGGTATATATATATATATATATATACATATATATATATATATATATATATATATATATTATGTGTGCGTGCATGTGTGTGTGTGTGTGTGTGTGTGTGTGTGTGTGTGTGTCTTTTTAATTAAGAGATATGATTGAAATAATGAAAAATAAATCGTTGAAATTAGCAACTTAATCATATATTTTAAAAGTGCTTCATCAGATACAAAAAAATGAAAGGAAATTGTAGACGTAAATGTCATTGACAAATTCTTAAGTTATTTGAAAATTTGTTTGTAATTACTACGTTTACTTTAAAATACAGGATTTTTTTAAAAATCTTATATTCTTTAGAATGTACCGTGTGTTTCAGAAGAAGTGGTATTATTTCTTTATTTAATAACTTGACCAATTCTTGTTCAAAGGATCTCAAAATTTATCAAATATTTTATGCGTAAAAACAACTCAAAATTCTTGTTTAATATTTAACGCCTTTTGTTTTCCAGTGAATTACATTTCTCTACATGATAAGGAAAAATATGAAGCACTAAACATTAAACCTATTAGCAAATACATGCACCCTACGGGTGCAAGTATTTAAAGTTTTGATATAATAAAATATTGAATTAAATTAGAAAGACTAATGAAACTAAATAAAAATGCAGATAAAATGATTTGAAACAGAGGTGAGTATAATCGGAAAATAGAACAACTGAAACTTCTTCCTTCACTTCAGTCTTTCATTGCTAATTTTTCCTAATTTAACTATTTAGTTAAATTAGGAAGTAATGAATAAAATTACAGTTATCTCTTCTTGTTAATGGATTTCTTTCAAGATTTATCCCCGATGTTCTTTCTCATAATTATTAAGATAAAATCAAACAATCAGACATCAATAATACCAAACATATGTTTATTAGAATTAAATTTTAATATCGATATGAAAATTAGCCTTCCTGTTCACACTGTAAACCGCTATTTTGTTGAATATATAAATACACTTGCATGTTATTAGTATGTAGACCCGCCCAACGGGGTGGGGGTCCAGTGGCTTCGGCCCTGGATCTTTACAAGTTAATAGCTTCGATCCCAGGGGGCTATCCCCCCAGGCAATACCTGCCCCCTCGACTTAAAGGGACAGGGTTGGGTTTATTGCCCAGCGCCTGAGGCGCCCCTCTTGAGGGGAATGCCGAAGGGATCGACGAAATTTTTGTTCTTTCCCATCCATGAGCTTTGGCTTGCGGGAGGGCACACGTTAAAACGAGGCCTTGTGCCCAGCCCACACAAGTGGGGTATGAGGCAAATACCTGTAGATAAGCCCGTCCCTCGTGGTGGGGGTCCAGTGGTTTCGGTCCGGGGTCTTTACAAGTTAATAGCGTCGATCCCATGGGGCTATCCCCCCAGGCAATACCTGCCCTCTCGATTTAAAGGGGCAGAGCTGGGTTTATTGCCCAGCGCCTGAGGCGCCCCCTTGAGGGTAAATGCCGACGGGATCAACGCAATTTTTTCACTCGCCACCCATGAGTCTCAGCTTGTGGGTGGTCCCACATTAATAGGGCCTTGTGCCTGACCCTTACACGTGGGGTACGAGGAAAATATCATGTAGATATATCCAACAATATTAATAATGTAAAACAGTTTTATCAATAATTGAGGTTCAAATAAAAATAATATCATGGAGAATGTGACGTAAATAACTAATTGTGACTTGACTAGTGATTTAGTTTCGCTTACAGACAAACACACAATCTCCATTATGATAAGATTATTAGTTGTTTCTACACATTAACCTAAAATTTGAGGTGATTTGAACGAGAATTTGTCAAGCTAGTAGATTACGAAATTATATCAATTTTTTCTGAGATACTCTTTACATTTCAAAGCACGTCGAGAAACAACTTGAAATTCTATGTTTAATGTTTAAACACCTTTTATTTGCCATTTCTATACCCGAAAAGAAAAAAGAGAAAATATTAAACATGGAATTCAAGCGTAAAGAAAAATCAAAATATATTTTCCATCTCCGACTGCAGCGACACGTTTAAGGAGGCACTCTCAGTGCAACGATTATCGTCATAGGAAATTGAATCAGTGAGCCGAGTTCAAATACTGGACGAAGCTAATTGTTTCACTTTACGCTGATAGCCTTGGGAAAAGACATACATCCTTATTTACTCCCTTCAGCTATGGGTAGATAGAAGGGCAGACTGGGCTTTTTAGCTTTGGTAAGGCAACCAATCTAGGAGAAGGGAAAAGGTGATTTTTTTAAATTGAAAATAGATCACTAAGTAGACCTGAGCATATTCTAGTAGTGAGCAGGTTTGAATTCAGAGTTTTTCTTCTCCTAGACTGGTTTCCTAACCAAGGTTAAAGAGCCCAGTCTGCCCTACTATTTACCCATAGCTGAAGGGAGAATAGTTTGATTCATACCTTTCCCAAGGGTATTAGCGCTATGTGAACTGTGGCTTCGTCCAGGAATTGAACACGAATTGTCGACGAGCCCATTTCCTACGACTCTAACCAGTTCATCACCACGCTTCTAATCCTAACAATCTGCTTAAAGATAGACCTTGCGTCACATCCTGCCCGGGACGGGGGCTTGGTGAAGTACCAACAGACACATTGTAAAGCACCTCACCCTCCCCTTGGACACCACCACCACACAAAGGCATGAGTAATTTACTGGCATTCTACCATGCCAGTTGGATGCAAGAATCATTAACGTGGAGGACTACGCACAAACCGAAGCTTATGCGTGGCCAGTGAAAAAGTTGCGTGGATCTCTTCGGCATTCCTCTATAGAGACGCTTCAGGCACTGGGCAATAAACCAAGCCCTGTCCCTTTAACGGGACAGGTGTTTCCTGGGGGATGGGGGGGGGGCTCTGCGATCCCACTGTAATCGATATTTTAGGAGTTTAATGGCCGAAGCAACTGGACACAGGACCCGAGCGTCAGGTAAGTATATAGGTACGATGTGAAACAAAGAAAAGTTTATTACAAAGCCCCTACCATGTGAGTGATGCCACAAATGACCTAGCTCTGTCGGCATTTACCCTGATCCCCTCACGCCCTTTAAAATACGTTTCCCGTATCCTCTGCAGAGATGTATGACACACCACGCCCAAAAAGAGGATGACCTGTGTATGACACTAAACTGTATCTGATTGTATCCAGTCCTGAAGCTCTGGGGTGTGTGGAGTAGATCTTTAACGTCATTATCCCCAGATTTACTCTCAAATTATGAATATGAGGTATGTCAGAAGTTCCAGTATGTCAGAAAACTTCGATGCGAGGGATATCGTACACTGCGAGTCCTTGCTATAGGGGCAGACGATCAACCAGCATGTCTACAAAGAGATACTGCGGTGTTTGCTTCATTCAGTGCGCGAGAAGAGGGTAGAGATGTGGCAGGACAATTCGTGGGTGCTTCACCATGACAACGCACCTGCCCACACTGTCCTGAGTATCCGAGAGTTTATGGCCCAGAAGAATATCACTGTGCTGGAGCAAGCTCCCTACTCGCCTGACCTGGCTGCATGTGATTTTTCCTCTTCCCAAGTTCAAGGGGGTCATCAAGGGAACCCGTTTAGAGGATGTGCACATCAAAAAGGCCGTGACGACAGATCTACGGAGAATCCCAGAAGAATCATTCTAGGTGTACATGCAAGTGTAGAACGCAAGAAGTAATATCATTACATTACATAGAAAAAGCATTACATTTCACGGAAATACCCGAAACCTTTAAGACGCTAGGATTAGGGTTATGGTAAATGTGAAGGTTAGTTTTAAGGTTTGAGTTAGGGTTAGGTTACTTCGGGAGTTTCCGTAATCTAAAAACGAACAGTGGGGACGATGCAGTGATTCCCATTTATCACATAACACACATTTATCACATAACGCACGATAATGTCATTAGATTACGTATAAAAAGCATTATATTTCACGGAAATACCCGAAACCTTTGAGACAATATGGTAAGGGTAAGTGTTAAAGTTAGTTTTAGGGTTAGGATTAGGGTTATGCTACTTCGGGAGTTTTCCGTAATCTAATGCTATTTATACGTAATATGCGATTCTAATGATACTATTTCTTGCGCGCTATTCTGCATTTATACAAATAGCTGAATTTAATAGTTAAATAAGCTTAGAATGGTTGAAGGTCATCCAATGAAGCTCGTGAACTATAGTCGGCAATGTTTGCTCTATTCAATAGATTACCAGAAGAGACGTTTCGCTGATCACAATTGTGCGCTAAAAACGAAGAGTGGGAATGAAGATGCGGTGATTTCCATTTAATAAATAAATCCGATCATTACTCAAACCTGTTCTTTTTATCTTCGTCAATATTTACAGTGAATTGTTGAAGGAGAGACAAGCCAAATAAAAGGCAGTAATAGCTTCAATCAGATGTAAAGCGTTATATTAAATTTATGAGCGTCAACAGCCGCGCGCGCTCGCTTATGAAAGCGGCCTGAGCGCCGTCGCCGTCGTCGTCGTGGAGGATCATTTACGTCACAACATTATTCTCCAATTCTAGCGTTCTATTATCAATTCATTCCATTAGTTGGCGCCTTTCTATTATTCTTGGTTGTCATTCTTTTTCGCTTCCATTGTTCTTTGATCCCGGTTTGCACACAAACGTTTCATTGGACAAAGGAATGTCGAGATATCAAAAGCAGTGAGCCAAACAGGCAATATATTGGCACATTCTCTTTGATGGGAATTTTGTCAACTTATAACAAATTAAACAAGCAGACAGCAGAGATTAATTTTCCTTTGGATAAAATCCCCCCAAATACGCCTCATCAAATTCATAAAACTAAATGAAACGTAGATCTATCTTTATTTTACTAAACTTATCTTGAATTTACAATTATATGCAAAGGATATATATATATATATATATATATATATATATATTGATTGTAACTTTAAGAGGATGTTAAATTAAGAGTTAATTATATATAATGATAAATACTACTTATTATCATAGATATATTACATATTTTGATAATATTCCCAATTGTGTTTGGAAATAAGTTAGAATTAGAATTAGAATTCCCAATTAAGTTTGGAAATAAGTTAGAATATATAAATAGTTCATTAGAATGGGATTTATTTTTGATGGGGAGGAATTTATATATATATATATATATATATATATATATATATATATATATATGAGGAAAATGGGATTGGAATGAATCCGACAGAATGAGGTAAAATAAGGAATAAAAGAACAAAACTATATTTTCAATTATCCAATACTGAATAAATACGAACACGCACATACACACACACACACACCACACGCACACACACACACAC
>CM042143.1:84748164-84785664 GCA_023376005.1 Doryteuthis pealeii | reverse complement strand
TTGGTACGGCAACCAGTGTAGGAGAAGAAAAACTGAAACCAAACTGATTCAAATCAATTGGTTTTTAAATAAGAAAATAAAATAAATAAACAAATTACTTTATAACGACTTTGCATTTATTTTAGCTGAAAACTTACCCTACGGGCGGAATTTTAAGCTCATCGTATCAAAATTTGGGGGGGGGTGAGGAATTATAAGTTTATAAACTGATAGAGAGCTTAGGATGAAGCAGAAAAAACATCTCCTAGCTTAAATTTTATCTGAATTTTATCGCCACAATTCTTAAGAAGATTGGAGAAAATTCACAAATATATTTTCTGTGGTGAAACGATATCAGAAAGCTGAACAATTGAACGTGAAAAAATATAGACTTGTGGAAATTACGTGTAGTTCATGATAAGGTAAGTCGTTCACGGGAAAGAGTGTTATGAATACGGATGCATGTGGTCGCAGATTACCAACACTTCTAATATTGGTAGTAAAAAAAGAGTTCCTCTATTTAAAGATATGAGTTTACTACTTTATTTTTATTTCGTGTCACTTAAACTGTCATAGGAATATTCATGCGAGAAAGTTGTGTGAAGATCTAACAATAAGACTAGCCAAAATTTGAGTAATGAAAATATTTCATCTAATAATATAATAGATATATACATATCTGAGCCAGGCCGGGACAAGACAGGACTTCTTTCTTACATGCTACTAGTACCATGTAAACTAGTACTACGTGTTCCATGGTCCGGTTGTCGGCGACTAAACTGGCACCTCCATCAGCCACGCCTTGGCATATCTTGTAAGGTGGTGTGTGGATACCCAGCATCATTAAAAACAAGACCTGTCAAAGGGCGGTATTTAAGTTCCAGAGGAGCCAACGGCCATCCACATCGAGAGTAGTAGTGTAGGGGTATTTACTACTCACATATATCTCCAAATGAGATAGATGGGGCTCCTTAGCCTTGGACGGTAAGTTAAGAGGGGCAGAATTTTGAAAGCTCCTGAACATAGGATACCAGTTTATACCGTGATTCGCCAAAAATGAGACCTACTTGCAAAAAAGATTCGGCAGACAGACGAAAGAAATAAGCACGAGCAGGCTACCTGGATAGTAGAATAATACCGTGTTTCCCCGAAAATAAAACCTACCTGAAAATAAGAACTAAAAATAAGAACTAGCGAGATTTTTCAGGATGATTTTAATATAAGCCCTAGTTGAGAGCGGCAGACAGACGAAAGAAATAAACATTCTTCACTATGACGTCATGCGACGATGATTTTTGCGACTGAGGTGGAGCTCCACACTTACCGCACAGATCAGATTATCCAATCTATGCTGGGTTGGTCGATATAGAACCAGGAACTTTGCGATTCCTAGGTGGGTGCTCTACCGACTGAGCTAAACCGGCCCTTTTTTTGCATTAAATAGTCATCTCCCTTAAGAAATTATTATGAACGGGATGAACGTGAACAAACTCCCAGCCACAGTAATAGACACATCAAAATCGGATTATTATAAAATAGATTTATTATCATCGTTGTTTGGAAATTAAATTATTTTTGATTCTGTCATTTAAATCAAAGCCTGAACTGTTTCTTACATCGTTTTCTCGTTTAACAAAATTGTGGGTTATTTCCTATAAGTCTAACATAAACAAAAGGGAACCACTCTTGACTGATAAATTATTTATTTACTTATTGATCTACAAGGAAAAAAGAAGACAGGGTTAGGGTTAGGGTTTAGGGTTAGGTTAGGGTTAGTTTAATGGGAAAATAAATAAATGATTTATCAGTCAAGAGTGGTTCCCCTTTGTTTATGTTAGACTTATAGGAAATAACCGAATTTTGCCGTCACTCGATCATCAAAATCTTCCTTCGTTTAAAGAAGAGTACAAACGTTTGAGATGTTAACTTTGAAATATTCTTCATAGCAAACATCAAATGCAGCAATGTCTCTTATGTCTGTTTGAAGTCTAACATAGCGACAAATGCCTGTGGCCTTGCAGACTTCAAACGTCCCTTTGCTTTTGACGTACAACCCGGTAATCGACAAAGTGCAAGATTCCCAAAACAGCTGTCAGTGGTGCCACCTGGACTGACATCAAGGGGAAGTAACTCGACTGCCACCGACACCTGCCCTTTGCAAGATTTGCTGTACGTCTGCCAAGATCTGATTTAATACATTTTTATTCTTGCCGTAAAGCAACAATATATAATCACTGTTGCAATTAGAAATATTGTCCGGTTTCTATAATTGTTCAAAAAGTAATGTCGTATTTTTATAGAGGGAATTAATTTATTAATACTCGTGTTCCTTAATTGTACGAAATTGTACGAAAAGAAATGGGTTGAACTTGCACAACCGTCGGAAAATTAAAACGGAAAGTTTTTTGGAGGTCCCATGACAATTTAACTACAGTCTATGAATGAACTTTTTTTTTTTTTGTTTGTTTGGTTTGTTTTGTTTTACGGCATATCAACCTCAGTGGGTCATTTAATGCCGATAAAGTTTTGAAATAAATCAATTCTTAATGGATAATACAATTTTTTTATAAATACATTTTTCTATTTAACCCGTAGATGGGACCCTAACAGGTACTACCACTCCGGGTCATAGTTGACCAGGGAGCACTGGTGATGAAGGGGTGCTCCACATTCCCCAAACCTCCAAAACTGGAACCTCACCATCAGATAGAGTTTAACGTCATTCCCAGGACATGTAGACTTGCAGCCACCGCCTTCTAGCACCCATATGATAAAAAGGGGTTGGGTCTTGCCATAAGGGCAATAGGGTTGGGAAAATCATATAGGTGCTAGGGCTTGACGTGACCAACCGATTGATCGGAGGGGCCTCTCCGACCGACCGTCTAGCCAAGATAGGGCCAAAGTGGAGTATTGTATGAATTAACTTTTTGCGAATTGGGTTACTGTTTAGGGATTTGGGGATTAAGGTTGTTTTTTATTACGTATTGCTAAAAAGACAACAAAAAAAAACCAAAATTACTATACATTTAATGTAGAAAAATATTTTTTAAACCAAGTTTAATTGAAATTAATTGCAATACAAACAACTGAGACTAATGAGTTTACTGTTGGGCTCAATAATTAATGTCAATGGTTAATTAAATGTATAGTAATTTTTGGGTTTTTGTTTTTTTTAAACAATACTTAATTTTTAAAAATAACCTTGATCCCCAAACCCCTAAAAACCGTAACCCAATTCGCAAAAAGTTCATTTATAGACTGTAGTTAAACTGTCATGTGGGACCTCCCAAAAACTTTCCTTTTTAATTTTCCGACCGTTGTCCAAGTTCAACCAAGAAATGTTCCTTTTGGCTTATCATTTTTCATTCTCTCTCTCTCTCTCTCTCTCTCTCTCTCTCTCTCTCTCTCTCTCTCTCTCTTCTCTCTCACACACAGACACACACATGACCTTTCTAGATTTGTATAATTGTTTTTTTTTATCTATTTGGACTGTTGTCCTCATCTTTATTGTAGTAGTTATTAATACAACGTTTCAGCCACTGTAGACTCCGGCTTTCCTCGGATGCTTCCTGTGTATCCTAGCATAGCAAATGATCCAATCTGGGAAATCAGTTTGAATAGTTTGGCTGTAGATTAAACACGCCATCGAAGAACTTTTTTAATTTTTTTCTTCGTTTTTTCTTTATTACTTCTATTGTTAAATATCATAAAAACTTTTAAATAAAATAATTTATCATTTTATCGGACTTTGTAGGAGAGAAATATATGACTGATGATAATCTATATATAAATACTTGTGTTCCTTAATTGTACGGCCGTTATCATCTTATAACACCCTCTGGTTAAAAATGAGACCGTCCAAAATGAAATGCAAAAATGGAAATCCTGATTACCTCATGTTGCTTATCCGCTAAATTCTTATTTCTTATGAGTTTCGTCACCTCAGCGAAATAATGGACCATTTCGTTTTTATTATAAATAAAGAAAGGGAAGAAAAGGACGTGCTATACAGAAAAATATTATAAGAAAGAGCAAGGGAAAATAGACAGAGGGGATGAGTGTATGCAAGCGATAACGCTAATCTGTTTCAATCGAACATAATAAAAGATGAAAAAAAAGAAAGAAAAAAAAAAGGAGTGATAGAGAGTTAAATCAAGATTATCATACTTTTTGCATATTGAAGTATTTAGCAATAGCTCTTAAGTAAGCATATCCAACGTTTTAATAATTAAATTATCATACTGTGGTATATCCACGGGTCTTGCTTGTAAAAATATATTCTATGTAACAATTTAAATATATTGTTATACTCATTAAACTATGGTAATCATTCATCATCAGTTTTCCAGACATTACGCAGCAAAAATATCGGTATTTGAACTTGAGCCCGGAAACTTCAATAGCACGGCAGCACCTCCCCCATTGCAGCAAAAATGGGACTGTAGTAGCCCGACGTAAGCGGAAGTGGCCGCGGGAACTGAAATAGGAGCCCCCCACCCCCACCCCGTGAAATTGACCATATATCAAAACTGAGTGGAGGTAATGAAATCTCAACCAGCTCCCTACCCTTCCGGATGATATAAAAAAATATATGCAACCGCCCCCCCTCGACACGGACTGGATGTGAGACAAGGTCAATTTTTAAACAGTAAATCTGGTTTGAATTTTTCTTCTTTTAGACTGTTTGTCTAATTGATTTCAATATAAATATACATAGAATTGCTTTTAATACGTTTAAGAAAAAAACAATAATATTAGAAACTAATAACACCAAGTAATTATTTATTAAATCCGGTTTTGTTAAAGCCGGTATGCAAATTATTCACACAATATACTATGTAAACATTTATTTTTTAACGATAGATAACACATTGCAGGATTTTAAACAATAAAAATTATGGGCGGTTTTGAGGCAGATCTATCTTAGCTAAACCTTGATATAGACATTGTTAATCAATAAGATGCTAATTAAGATTAAATAATGATTATTTAATAATTATTGGGAATATAATGTAAATAACTTAGGGAATTGTGACGTTAGGGGTGACGTAGTTTCGGTGACAGACAGACAGACAGACATATAATCTCCATTAATATATAAGATACACACATATATATATATGTGTGTGTGTGTGTGTGTGTGTATGTGTGTGTGCGTGAATGAATTTAGGATTATTTCCAACTATAACACTATCAAACAAAGGCCCGGTTTTGCGAGCCTTTGTCCTTATTTAGTTAAGTGAAACGCAAACAGTCTCGTCCAAGATTTGAACCCTGGTCGGTGATTCCAGTTCCACCAACAAGAACAGTTACGATAACCGCTACATTAATACACGCTGCATAAATTAGCACCCTCACGACCAAACCAGGTTAGGGGACCAGTGAAGGGATATGAAGGGATATGAATAAAGTGTTGGAATTTTAGTATATAAGGCGTGTGCCGAACGGTTACTTTTACTTATAGACTCGCCAATGGACATGTGACCAGCCTGTTGTCCAATCACTGGCAGTGCTCTGCTGCTGTTGTTGTTATTTATACTGGCTGATTCTAATCTTAGCTCACTACTACTTGGATCTTCTTGGACGACGGACCTAAAGGATTCTATACCACAGGACGTATTGACTTACCAAAGGATTCTATATCACGGGACTTATTCACTTACCAAAGGATTCTATACCACGGGACTTATTAACTTACCAAAGGATTCTATAACTCGGGACTTACTTACTTATTTACTTTGAGTTCTTTCCAACTGGCCAAGGATGGCGGCCAGATACTTAACATAAAGTTGTTTATGAAATGTGGTTAAGTTAAAAAGGAAGAGGTAATAATAATAAGTTTTGGATTACTTCTGGGTTGGTTTGGTAATGTTAGGATCTATAATGCTTTCTTAACTGATGAAAAGTGCAGGGACTATTTTGGAACATACAAGATGAATAGGAATTTAGGGAATAAATACAGCAAATAGCGTCGTTCAGGATTTGAACTCGGGTAGCCAACTCCACTTCCTACGCAACGAACGCCTCCAAACGCGTTAGGAGAATCATAATATACAAAGACAAAATCGTTTGTTTGTTTGTTTGTTTTACGGCATATCAATCTCAGTGGGTCATTTAATGCCGATAAAGTTTTGAAATAAATCAATTCTTAATGGATAATACATTTTTTTATAAATACATTTTTCTAATTAACCCAAAGATGGAACCTCACCATCAGATAGAGTTTAACGTCATTCCCAGGACATGTAGACCCGCAGCCACCGCCTTCTAGCACCCATATGATAAAAAGGGGTTGGAGCTTGCCATAAGGGCAACAGAGTTGGGAAAATCATATAGGTACTAGGGCTTGACGTGACCAGCCGATTGATCGGAGGGGGCCTCTCCGACCGCCCGTCTAGCCCAAGATAGGGACAAAGTGGAGTATTGCATGTCATGAACTGCTCAACCACCTGGGCTCTATCCTTAAGCATCACAGGTCGCCACCCACGGCAAACAGGTGGCCCCATTGGGGGAGTCTTACCCCTCTACAGAGGTGCAGTCGGTGCATTCTAACGCCCCAGCCGACAGGGCGGTATACAAAGACAGTAATAGTTTATTCATTTTTTAGTTATTTTATTTTATATTCACAGGGCCGGTTTAACTCAGTCGGTAGAGCGTCCGAATAGGAACCACAAGATTCTTGGTTCGATGTCGGCCCTCGCCAACTCAACATATAAGTAGCACAGGGATCTGTGAGGTACAGTAGGTGTGTCGCTCCACCTCAGACACAAAAACAATCTCCTTGGTCTAGTGCTAGTGTATAGGAGATAGACTCCCTCGCTCTCTGGCTGATACCTAATTTAGGCCACTCCGACGACTTTACTTACTTTTGTAAGATTCAAGGTTGATAATTGAATATACAATTCCGACACGTTGTGAGACAAAACATTTAATATGTATAACAGCACATGGAAAAGATAAGATACATAATGTACAGGAGAATAGAACATGTAAATACATATACAATATTTAGGTATAAACAAGATACCCAAATGTACTTAATATATAAATATTACAGACATGGAACTAAAGGATAGTCCATGCTGTACAAAGGACTTACAGTAATATAAGTGGGGCAAAAGCCCCACCGGTAAGGGGGTAGATAGATTCTAGCCCATAGCAGTTCGTTGAAAGATCTAGCTAAAAAGAGGAAGCAGCGTTTTGAATGAACGCGCTTAAATACCAGAGGTCCCCTAGTGGGAACAAACAGCAACGCAGTGAGAAGATAACTCTTCCGGCAAAAGGAAGATAATCTCCTACACTTTTATTTCTTTTCACTATTCTCCGGTAGCCAACCCCAATTTTTACGATGTTAACCGTTATGCAACGAGCGCCTCCTAACGCGTTAGGGATGTTATAATAAGCAAAGACAATAATAATGTATTTTTAATTTTTTTTTTTTTTTTTTTTTTTAGTTATTTTATTTTATATTCATTTATTTCTTATCACTATACCCCGTATTTATTTATAAGTGCCTAATTGGTTCCAGCTCTTTAACTTTTCATCATAACATTTCTAGTCATTCCAAATTTATGTAAATGAGCATGAAGCGAACAGAACTTCTAGGTCGTTTATTTTAAGCAAACATCACTTGCAACTTTTCACCAACCTATTAAACTATTTAAATTAGTCACATTTTCGTAAATTGCAGTAACGCCACCGAGTTATTTTCATACATTCAACTATTAATTGCTACGAATCTTTGATATTGTTCATCGTTTTAAGATTGTTTACGGAAGTTAAACAAAATATCTTTATTATTCGTGTATAAGATGCACTATTTTTCAGCTTTTTCAGCCCAAAAGTTAGAGATGCGCATTATACGAGGAAACTATAGAATTAACATCTCTGTCGGTTGGGGCTTTAGAATACACTGACTGCACCTCTACAGAGGGGTAATCCCCCCCCGAATGGGGCCACCTGTTGTGTCGACCCGTGATGCTTAAGGATGGAATCCTGTTGGCTGTACAGTCCATGACGCAACACTTCACTTTGGCTTTTACTTAGGCTAGACGGAGTCGGAGAGGTCTCCCGATCAATCGGCTGGTCATGCCAAGCCCTAGCACCTATAAGATTGTCTCAACCCTATTGCCGTTTTTTAAATCATATATGTACTAGAAGGCGGTGGCTGAGGGTCTTGGTGTCCTGGGTATGACGTTAAATTATATCCGATGATGAAGTTTCATTTCTGGATCTCTGGTGAATGTGGAGTACCCATTACTCACCATTACTCCGGGTCCACTCTAAACTGGAGTGGTAGTACCTGCTAGGGTCATATCTATGGGTTAAATAGAAAAGAATTGTTTGAAAACAAAATTAAGTTTGAAAAAAATTGTTGAATACCCATCAAGAATGAATAAATCAAAACGTCTTCGGCATAAAATAACCGAAGGTTGACATGTCGTAAAACACAACTAACCAACCAACCAACCAGATTTTTCATGCCAAATGTTAGGGATTTGTATTATACGCGGAAACTATACAATTAATATTTTTCCGGCCATATGCCTCATCATATTAGGGACAGGATGAGCGAAAGTAATTTATATCTATAGTCCATACTACAAAGAAATATTCACATGAATGTGTGTAATATATTGCCTGGTCAACGAGTTCGCACCTGGGAGCCAGGAGCTGATGACTGGCGCGTGAGCGCAGAAAATGCGTGGATGTGAAACATGGGCCTGAAAACAAAAACAGGATATTGCCTTGAACGCATTGAACTGACCTTTCGACACCCGGAAAATGCAGGTGTACATTGTTACTGCGTAGGTACAGAAAATATGTAGTGTTGTATACTCTCTTTCTTTACTTTCTTACTTCTATTCTTCTTCTTCCAGTGTCTGGACTTTGTCTTGTGGACTTCGTGTCTGGTATTCCATTGGGGATTTCTCTTTATCAGAAGCCCTGTGTCATTGGTAGTTTTTAGATAATAACACAAGACTTCGATTTAACTTAGATCATATTTTATTCTGAAATCCCCACCTGACTACCTGCGCAGATTGAGTCGGCAGCGTGCATAACACGACTTACCACTGTCGTGGTTTGTCCGATCTGACTAAAATCTCTTTCTAATCTAAACCGGAAGAGGGTCTTCTCCACCGATTCTCACAGTATCCACCGGAAGGAGGATCAGGACTGAGGTCAAGCCTTGTCATTCAATCCTTCAAGGCCGCCGGCTGAACTTATAACAGCCATTTTGGTTTCTACACTACTGTACATAAGTATTAGGAATCTAATAATTATGTAACTGTAGGTGTAGCTCATAACCAATAAAAACAGGATGCGTGGGCGATGAGGTGTGTCTACAGGAAAACTGCGTAAGTGTCACGATCAAAGAGGCGTGACCTTGTTGAGTTGGAGAATTATTTTTTAAAAAACCTTAGAAATATGGGTTGGGAGATCAAGATCACTCACAGTCATAACTCCCTAAGGCTCCTGTGTATGTGCATCCTCTGCCGACGACTCTCAGTCTACATACAATCGAAGAACAAAAACATAACTTTATATTTTTATATATACAAGTGTTCGGTGTTCTTTATCGGGTCCAGTGACGGTATATAACATATGTGTTTGTTTATAATTTTGTTTCTCCTAAAGAGAGTTTATGTTTTGTGCAAGCATCTTGGTTTTTATATGTGAACATGTCCGTGTGTTTCCTCTAAATAGTGTGCAATTTTTTATCATTTAAGACATAATGTAAACTATGTAAATTCTTATATTTAGTCAATACGAACCGATAAAAAATCTAACAAATGCTAAAATTAGGTAAAACGTAACTGCTACAAATTCTAAAAAGTCAGTGCGTATTATACAATATTTTTTGGTGAGGGAAAGTTATTGAAAAGAAGTGAATAATGAATACAGTCAGTATTCAATTAATATTTCGCCTCTGTTGGTCTTAGAAGCTTCATCAGAATGAATTTTATTATTTTAAAACAGAATGATATATAGACGAGGAAAAGATAAAAAGAACGAGGTGATGAAAGGAGATGGAAGTGAAATGGGTTGCCACAGATGTAGGAAGTCCAACACGTTCGGGTGGGGGATAGAAGGTTCAAAGGGTTTAGGGTAAGTGATGCAGTGATTAGTGAAAGTGTTAGTCGTGTGGCTATTTAGTGGAGACAGCTTGTTGATTTCGTCTGTGTGGAAAGGGGGTATGTTATTTCAGTGATTCTGAATATTTTTTCCAGAATTTCGTACTTCAAAGATAAAGGTACGTATCATACATGAGTATGTGTTATACAGAAATAATTACGATAATACATACCTAAAATGAAACCTGGATCCACCGCGTAGTCTAATTGTTAGCATAGAATTACTAGTGAGTTCAATTTTCGCTAAAAGCCTTATGATTCTAGTTTTGGTGTGGAGGGTGATTCAGAGATGTTTCAAGTGATACTAAATAAAGTTAAAAGTAAAAATGGTGGAGTGGCCTATTGTTGATATCAGCCGGACAGCGAGGGAGTCTATCCCCTTTTCGCTAGTGCTAGATTGGTTTTTGCTTGGGTGGAGCGTCACACCTACCGTCAGCTCGCCACTTTATCGCACAGATCGGATTACCCAGTCTGTACTACTTATGCGCTGAGTTGACGGGAACAGGTATTGAACCCAGAACCTTGCATCGGCTGTTCTAAATGGTCTTTTTCACTAAATAAGATATCTTAATTGAAAGATTGTCAGCCAGATATGAGACAAGTCCAGTAATATTAGGGACTTTTTTTTTTTTTGCATTTGTTTTTTTTTGGGGGGGTCATTTTTCCTTTAACGATTTTTTAGAGACCAAGAGTCTCCTTCCTTGGGATTTCTTTATGCATAGTATTTACATCCCAGTGCTCATTTTAGGGTGGAGGATATTATTTGCTCCTCAAATACAATCTTCATCCCTTTGTCCCACTTCTCCAGTCTTGAGTAAGTGAAATAGTGGAGAATTATTTACTTCTCATCAATGGACCACTTTGCAATAGTTTCTGTTTCTAGTGGTTCTTGTTTGGTCTTGCCGGATTCCAGGACCAGTATTGTGCTGGTCTGTTGGGGTATCCAGCTTAGTGTTGTTACTTGTGGCAGCATCACTAGGAAAAGGTGAACTGTTAATTTCTTCATTATTTAGCCCAGTGCTTAGCTATGACGAGGGGAATATTTGGCCAGGTATCCTCATCTCAGATACTGACAAACCCTTTGTATAGAGAGACTGAAGACACTCGAGGGTCGTGTCTAGTAAGCTTTTCCAATTCTTTTTTTTTTTTTAGATCAGTGTGTATTGAAATGTTTCTTTTTCTTTTTCTTTCTTTTTTTGTCTTTCTTTTTGCCTTTTTTTCTTCTTCTTTTTTGTAAGCTGCTTTAAAATGTTTTAGTTGAAGAATTTCAGAAGCTTTAGAGGATTACAGTTCTTGCGTGCTAAAAATAACACCCCCGAAAAAAATCCGATTCTAAAAAGTGCACTTTACATGCATTTAAATTCTTGTTCACTGACTCAAGTCTGGTTTTTTCAAGAACCATAAAGATTATTGCCCCCACCCCCGCTTGTATTTTTTTTTTGATACTCACAAGGAGTTGGGTTGTCTGAAGTTCAAAGATGAGGTATTGTCATTCTCTTAGGAATTTCAACAAATATCCGCATCTTTCATACAACATTTACGATGGGGCGATCTTTGCCACTATTGAGTAAACATTTGAATATCTTTGAATTTTTCTTCTTTTCTTTTATTTTTTTTCTTTTATTTTTTTTTTTCTTTCTTTTTTTTTTTTTTTTTTTTTTTTTGATTTTACGGCATGTCAACCCTTGTTAGGTTATTTTTATGCCGAAGACATTTTTGTTCTATTCATTCTTGACTAGCAGGATATGTGGATATACCCCAGTATGATAATATAATTATTACGAACGCTGGATATGTTTACTTACGAGCTATTGCTAAATAGTTCAATATGGAAAAGTGTAATAATCTTAATTTAACTCTCTCACTTTCTTTCCTTCTCTTCACCTTTTATGCTCGATTGAAACAAGTCAGCGTTATCCCTTCCGTTCGCTCATCCTTCTCTCTATCTTTACCCAATTCTTTCTTTCTTTCTTTCTTTCTTTCTTTCTTTCTTTCTTTCTTTCTTTCTTATATTTTTCTGTGCAGCATGTACTTTTTCCCTTTATTTCTTTATGATGAAAACGGAATTGTCCATTATTTAGCTGGGGTGACGACACCCAGAAGAAATAAGAATTCGGCGGATAAGCAACACGAGATAATCAGGATTTAAATTTTTGCATTTTATCTTTGACGATTTTGACGGACTCATATTTAACCAGAGGGTGTTGCAAGATGATGACGGTCGGAAGATTAAGGAACAATAATAATAATAATATATAGATGTATAATGAATTTTTAACTCAATTTTTAACACATTATTGTTAATTCCTTTTATCCTATTTAACTCATATGTGAGATCCTAGCAAGTACTACCACTCCGGGTCAGAGTAATGTCGAAGAAGGGGTACTCCACAATCCCCAGAGCTCCAGAATTGGAACTCACAATTCGATGCAGTTTAATGTTGTTATGTAACGTTATATACCCCATCGTCGGGTATACAATCGAGAAAGGAAACTCGTGTGATAGAGAGAGAGAGAGAGAGAGAGAGAGAGAGAGAGAGAGAGAGAGAGAGTAGAGTTGAGACTTACTTGTTCTTCATTTCTTCTTGCTCTCTTGTGTGGCTGTTTCCTTTTCTTCTTTGGTCGTCATCCTGTCGTCTAGTCTCTTTTAAGGGCTTCTTTTGTGGGCTAGTTTTTGTCATGCAATTAATCAACTCACAAGACTTTTATTTTCTTGATCAAGATTTATTTTTCTTACCCATGTTCTTCCGCGCGGGGAGTTAACAACCTCAGCAGAGAGATAGGCATCCTCTCTGCTCAACGTCAGGTTGAAACTAAATCTAACTAGTGACGTTTTTCTCATGGCGCGCAAGATTCGCGCATCTCTAGGGGTCAGTTGGGGTCTTCCAACGGAAATCTACCCACCTACACTTTTAACTCCAACGAACATATTTCAAACTAACTACAGGGCATTGTCAACAATTTATGCTACCACATAAATATATGTAACATTGTCATACCCAGGACACTATGAATGTCTTCATTATTTCTAGTTTCCTTCATACGTAATACCATTTTGTCGGTGAGGCTTAGAATATGCTGATTATATTCCTTGCAGAGGGGTAAGACCCTCCTCCAAAACGGGATGTCCTGGGTATTACACTAAACTGCATTTGATGGTGAGGCCCAAGTTGCGGAAATAGGGGAATGTGGAGTACCCCTTCATTTTCATTACTCCCAGCTCCACTTAGCTCCACTCAGCTCCAGAGTTGTAAAAGTTGTTAGTATCCCATCAATAGGTAAAATAGGTTTGTTTAAAACTTGTTCGATAGAAACGGGTGAAAAAAAAAGAAATAGTGATTTCAAAATGTCTTACGTCATCAGAATAATCTATTACATAGAAAAAAAAATTAAAAGAAAATAATAGCTAAACTGTTACGCACACCTACGCATGTATGGAGCACTTTATGGCGGCTTTTACATACATACAGATGTGTGTATTAAATCAATTAAAATCCCCATCGCATTCTGTGGGTCGATAGCCGAGCGGTTAAGCTGTCCGACTGATGCTGAATCGATCGGAGTTCTATCCCGACTCTAGGTAGCTCGCAAAATGTCTAGCGACACTGAAGAGATTTGATAAGTCGAAACACGTGTCTGTGGATGTCTATATATATATATATATATATATATATATATATAGGGAAATGAAAATGTTGTCACAAGTTTGTAAGTAATTGAGAACAAACTTATTTCGCATTATATTGAGGACATAAAAAGGTATTTTATAATTTGCTTGAAGTATTGTTTTTATATAGTTACCTTATTTTTCTTTACGCTTGCATTGTGATAGCCAAACCAATATATATATATATATATATATATATATATATATGATGATGAAAAATGAGTAAAGAAAAGAAATGTAAATGGATAAAATGAATTTAATCGATATCACATTTAAACTGAACCATCTTACGATAACATCTCAATAAATTAAACGACTTATACAAAATTATCTATATATATGTGGTCCCTTTTTTAATCGACAACTTTTTAATATTTCACCGATTTTTTTTTCAAAACATAAACTAAGCTCCGAGAAAACTGTTCAACATGTTATTGATAAATAATAACACTTTATTTTCATTTTTATTTATTTTTTGTAACAATAAAAAACTATTTTGTACCATAACCCCTAGAAAAAAAACAAATATCCAAATCATAACGGTCTATCTTAACTCTATTCTCAGCGTTCCAAATTTTAAAAAAAAAAAAAAATCGATTTTCGAATATTTCCAAAAATCTCTGTTGTTTTTCCCAACGAATTTTTTCATTCAAAATAAATGTTCACTCTGATGAAGGTCGATTCTTCTATGTGTGCGAAATATTTTCACACACATAAACTGACCGAAACACATGTGTAAGTGATATCGATTAATGTAATATCGATTAAATTCATTTTATCCATTTACATTTCTTTTCTTTACTCATTTTTCCTCATATTGTCGGATTCAATTCCTTTTACATTTTTACATATATATATATATATATATATATATATATATATATATATATATATATATATAATTTGTGTGTGTACACACATAGCATTATACTTATAAGTGAATTATTTGATTATTTGATTATTTCATTAAACCTTCATAAGCGATATGAAAACAATAAACAAAGATCCCAGACGCTTTTTTTGCACAGAAATTCCACGGTGAATTATTGAAATTCAGGAAAATACCACAAGGTTACGTATTTGATATCATATTGGCTCCAAAGTTACAACCATTTTTTTTTTTTGTTATTCCCATAAATTAATAGAATCATTATTCAGTCATTAAAGTATAAATTTATATAACGTGAAGCGAGTTCTTAATTTAATTGTGTGCTTCAGCAGAGAACTGTTTTGGGCTTGATTTGATAAATTCCTCTGAATTTTGTATATTTTGGAATCGGTGGAACTGCTAAAACTTTATCTACAAGGTGTGTCAAAAAAGTTTCAAAATTTTTTGACACTTTTGTTACTTTTTGACACACCTTGTATTCTGGAAAAAATAACATTCTATTTATTCTTCATTTCCATCTTGTTTTAAATAGTTTTAAACTCGGTACTTTTTGACACACCTTGTATTCTTAAATACATTAACGTTCCATTCATTGTTCATTTCTATCTTGGTAAATACAGCTTCAATCTCGATACTTTTTGACACACTTCATATATATATATATATATATATATATATATATATATATATATATATAGAGAGAGAGAGAGAGAGAGAGAGAGAGAGAGATAGATAGATTTATATTAGTATTTATTGAGGTCATGCATTTAAATGCTGTCAGAGAATAAGGCAATTTCCAGTCCATCCTGCAACTGAGTGAAAATTTTGTAGGATTTTGTAAAATTTTGTACGCATTTAGCATAAAAAGTTAGTAAAGTCGACGGGGCGGCCTAAAGTCGGTATCAGCCAGACAGCGAGGGAGTATATCCCATTTACATTAGTGCTAGACCAAGGAGATTGTTTGGGCGTCTGAGGTGGAGAACCACACCTACCACCAGTTCCTGACTTTACCGCACAGATCCTTGTGCTACTCATACGCTGAGTTGGTGAGGGTCGGTATCGAACTAGAAACCTTGTGGTTCCTAGTCACACGCTCTTCCGACTGAGCTATTTAGCATAATATTTTTTTTAAACGCATTTAGAATAATATCTTTTAAATCATCCAAATTTTCTATAAAACCTTGATAACGATGAGATATTAATTATAACCGTTCACTCTTTCCTAAACAACAAAATTATCAGTGGCATTCCACTGCTGGTAATTCAAGATCGCAAACTCAGCAAGCGCGCATATTATCATGGATAACTGTTAACTGTGAAACACTAATTAGAAGACTTCTCTCATTCCTAAATAGAACCATCAATCGAGTTCTGTTCAAATTGGACCCCAACGGATCTGCAGGTCGTCTAGACTTAATTTTGAACACGTGCACAGATGGCAATGTTTTTTTGTGGGGTGGGGGTGCTATTCCTTTTTGGGATTGGGGTTCCTTTCTTGTCTTTTTATGCTTTAATCTTTGGCTTAGGCAGATAATCTCTCGATCTGTAATGATTGATTAATCTCTATATATCCCTTTGTCTCTCTTTACAACATATTTTCTTTAGATATTTTAAAACACGCGCATATAAACAGATAGGTTTTTATTATGATTAGGAATATATAATTACTTGTCCATATCATAAAGAAATATGAATTTTAAACAAAAAATAACTAAACTTAGATAATAGATGTATTTTTTTTATCCAAGTGGTTATTTTAATCGCCCTGAGTGAAAAAAAAAAGAAAAAAAAAAGAAAACAAAAAGAAAGAAAAAAAGAAAAAGAAAATCAATCTGTCAGAGGAGGCTTTTAAAAACTGAATTCCTCATCCCCTGTGAGGAGGCAAGAGAAAAGCGAATCGTGATTAGACTTCACTCTGATTACTAAACAGAATATATTTCACGGGTGGCCTGAACTACAAGTTAACATCAAAGGCGTTTTTCATCTCACCAAACGCTTGTCTCGAATTGATTTTCAGTACAAGAGAGCGTTACTCTTCATTGACTTCGCAAAAGAGTTTCTTTCAATCTACTTTTCATTTTTTTTCTTTTTTTCTTTTTTTTTGGGGGGGTTCAGTTGGGGTTTTTTTGTTTTGTTTTTCTTTTTTGGATTTTTTGTTGTTTTTTTTTTTGTTTTTTTTTTTTTTTGCTGCTGCGTTTTAATGCGTTCCATCAACAATCGATGTCTGCTAGAGAAAGCGCAAATGAAAGGGAAAGCATTTTCAATGGGCTTTTTCTATGCATCATTGCACAGGGAATGTGTTCACTTGTGTTATGTGCACACTTAACTACACACTTTCACCACTTTGACTATATATATATATATATATATATATATATATATATATATATATGGGGAAATGTATACTTTTGAGAGGACCAAAACTCTCAGGCTAGCAAGGTTACACAGATGCATATACATATATATTTTTATATATATAGCGATACAAGATTACACGCGTAGACATCAACTGTATATGCATATAAGTAAACAATCTCAATAAATAAACTTATACAGATTTATATATATATATATATATATATATATATATATATATATATATATATATATATACCGGTCCTCGCCAACACAGCGTTATGAGTAGCACAGGAATCTTTGTGGTAAAGTAAGGAGCTGATGGTAGGTGTGGCGCTCAACCTCAGATGCAAAAACAATCTCCTTGGTCTAGCGCTAGTGAAAAGTGGATAGACTCCCTCGCTGATTGGCTGATACCGACATTAGGCCGCCCCGACGATTTTACTTATATATATATATATATATATATATATGCACACGCATGGGAAAGTTTTGGTTGTTTTAGAAGCATGAAAAAGAATGAAGATCAGAAACAAAATGATGAATATTGTGTTCGTAATCTTATTTATCTACCAATATTCAGAGGTACATTCCTCTTTCTCAAAGGTGTAAGATAAGCTGACTTTTCAATCGCTTGTCTGTGTTCTTTTTGGAGTCACGTGGTGTTCTGTCTAGCTTGATGGTCAATTGGCTAGTTGTTTTTGATGTTGCCTTTTTTGTGTGGTGACTCTTATCTCTATGAATTCTACGCTCTGTTGAACGTGGCGGGGGATTAGAGGGTGGTGAAAGGAATATTTTTGGCTGTGTTTGTTTGTGGTGGATTGCTATGTGTAGTGTGGAGCTTGCTAAAATTATTTGTATGGGATCAGATTACTTTGGTCAGTGTTTAATCCTTGTGTGTGTGTGAATTTAAATTAACCATCCAATTGGTTTCTCTTCCTTTTCCCTTTCTCCTCAATCATGGGTTAAATAGTACCAATAGTGTTCTTCGTTATGGATGGCTTTGGCATTCAATAACTGTTACATAATTTATGAGCAGGTCATAAATTATGTGTGTACCTGTAGTTAGAATATTTTGAATAGGGTCCGTTATATCTAGAATGACCGGGTCCTATGGAAAGTTACTCACCGGTTATTGATGGGTGCTAACCTTTTTACTTGATCTCTTGAAAGCGCGCGATTGGGCACCGAGAGAATAAGTTTTAGTTAGTCAAATTCGGCAGAGATTTCAATGCGATCGAGCAGACGTGAAAGTCGCTCGCTCTGAGCAGGTCTCGATTTGCGGTGGATGAATATGGGCTGGGTTGCGAAATAAAGCTTTATCAAGAAAACAACAAAGTCTTGTTTTGTTAAGTAATTAAAACAAGAAGAAACCAGCCCAAGAAATCAAAGAAAACCAACCCTTGACAAGAAGCCCACTAGATCGACTGAAGAAGATGGCGGCCGAGTTAGACGAAGTAAGCAGCGAGTTAGAACCAGTAGAAGCAGAGTTAATAAGTAAGACCATCATCTATCATCCTATCTATAATCTAATATCGAATAATAATTATAGTGGTACCAGGAAGATAGGGGGTTGCTGGATAATTGTGGCGTTTTCTCTTGTTATTGTTTTGTTTATTATTTTTTTATGTTTTGTTTTTGTTAGTGTTTTTTTTTTTTTTTTTTTTTTTTTTGGTTGTTTGGTTTGTTTTGTTTTACGGCATATCAACCTCAGTGGGTCATTTAATGCCGATAAAGTTTTGAAATAAATCAATTCTTAAAGGATAATACAATTTTTTTATAAATACATTTTTCTATTTAACCCATAGATGGGACCCTAACAGGTACTACCACTCCGGGTCAGAGTGGACCAGGGAGCAATGGTGATGAAGGGGTGCTCCATATTCCTGGAAACTGGAACCTCACCATCAGATAGAGTTTAACGTCATTCCCAGGACATGTAGACCCGCAGCCACCGCCTTCTAGCACCCATATGATAAAAAGGGGTTGGGGCTTGCCATAAGGGCAATGGGGTTGTTAGTGTTTTATTTATTTATTTATTTATTTATTCTTTGTTACGATATCTTTATTTATTGTGTTCAAGCCTAAGGGTCTAGTTTTGATAAGCGGACAGAAATATTACCGTGGATCTTCTCTCTATAGGGACAGAGAAAGGTGTGAATAAAAAGAATTGGTGGGGCTAACGTAGTAAACTGTTTATCTCTCTCTCCGTTTATATACCCGATGTTGAACGAGTATATAACATAACCGACAAAGGCTGATATGATATTAAACAAAGAAACCAAAGAAACTAAAGATAAATATGATTGAAGTATCCATGTTCTGTTCACGTCAGTGGTGTTTTTAAAACAAATTCTCAAAGATAAAGACTATTATTATTATTATTTGTCTATATTTTTAGGTGAGGCTTGGTGTGAATAATTTTGATTTTTCAGACTGTCATACTCCTCTTTATTGTGGTATGTATAAACACAACGTTTCGGCCGTTGTATCCTCCGGCATTCATCAGGTGTCCCCTGTGTATCCAAGCATAATAATGATCGCCTCGAAAATGATTTCTTGAATGAGATCTTCAAAAGTTCTTCAACGTTTGCAGTTGATCGAACATCAACTGCAAACGTATTAAAAATGATTTTCCAGGCTGGATCATTATCATATTCGGATACACACGGAACATCTGAGGAAGGCCGGAGGATACAACGGCTGAAACGTATAGCAGTCCACCACAAACAAATACTGTCAAAAAGATTCCTTTTACCCTCCCTCTATCCCCCACCACTTTCAACAGAGCGTAGAATTCATAGAGACAAGAATCACCACACAAAAAAGATAACATCAAGGAGATTACACGACCGAGACATTGTGGTTATACATATTCATTATTATGAGTTCAATAGCCCGAAAAATAAAAATTATTCAAAGGTGTTGTGAGGTTTTAAGGGGTCAAATAAGAACAAAACGATGGGTAACAAATGTAGAAAAATTTATTAACAGAAAGTAGACAAATACAATAGAGAGATGTGGAAATTACGTCCGACGAACAGTGTTATTGGCATACTCGCATTGGCTTATTGCTAAGCCACAATTATCCCTGTTACTTATAGTAACCTGTCGGCGAATTCCATTAGTCTTATAGGGTGTATCACCTATAACAAAAGGCTATAAGGTCTGCTATTTACATTTGACTACAGCAGTTATGACGTTGCAAATAGTTTTGGTCGTTATGTTTTCTGGATTGGAAAAGAAATGATAGAACGAATAATAATGATAGTGGTGTCACAAAGATAGGGAGTTGCTGGATAATTGTGGCGTTTTCTCTTGTTATTGTTTTTGTTCTTCTTATTATTATTTTCTTTTTCTTTATTTTTTTGTTGAGGTTTTGTTTTTGTTGGTGTTTGTTTTATTTTCGTTTCGTTATCTTTATTTTATTTTATTTATTGTGCTGAAGCCTAAGGGTCTAGTTTTGATAAGCAGACAGAAATATTACCGTGGATCTTCTCTCTATAGGGACAGAGAGAGATGTGAATAAAAAGAATTGGGGGGAGGGGAGGGGCTAACGTAGTAAATAATAATAATAATGAGAAGAAGAGGAAGAAGACGAAATAATTGATAAGCTTGAAATCGCTTGCATTGCCTCATGACGTCATAGCCCAGGGGAATTTTCCATTTCTTTTTATCTCATTTCATTATAGCAGAGTAGCCTCAACACATGGAAGCTTATTTATTTATGTGTGTCTTTATTTATTTATCTATTTATTTATTTACTTATTTATTTACATCCGGGGATTATTTATCAAGAAATATTACTTATTATAGTGTTTTATTTGACATTTTTCCTGTCTTTGAATTATTTTTCTGTTTTTTTTTTATATCCATTCTGTGCATGTGTGTGCGCCAAAATATAATTCCTTATAGAAATAGATATTTACTAAGCTAAGCTATGTGTGACACAAGGTCAAATAACGTGGGAGATGTACATATTTACCAACCTCTCTGCACGAGCAGGATGTGACACAAGGTCAGATTCTTATGCGGAGTTTAACAGGTTTGAATTCAGTTTTTCTTCTCCTAGACTGGTTGCCTAACCAAGCTTGAAGAGCCCAGTCTTCCCTACTATTTAACCATAGCTGGAGGGATTAATGGTATTAATGCTGTGTGAAATGTGACTCTAACCATTACACTACGCGCATCCACACTTTTGGTAGGATTTAAGTCACTCCCGGTCACAAAGCAAGAATCAAATTGCTTCTAACACAAAATATTTACTAGATATGAATTATTTCAACTTAAATCTTAAGTCGTTGGGGCTTAGAATACGCTGACTTTATCAACTACAGAGGAATACCCCCCCCAAAAAATGGGTGCCCTGTGTATGACACTAAAATGCATCTGAAGGTGGGAGTCCAGTTCTAGAAATCTGTCTATTACATCAAGTTCAATTCTGACCTGTTATGGGTCAAATAGCTCTGTTAAAAGATTATTAGTATTTCATAGGAATACCTGATGTCATATAGCTGTAAACTATTTAGATTAAGAATAGTTACTTGTAATTGTTTACTAAGGATTATTATTAGTTTATTATTACTTTCAGGTGGTCAATCCTTATATGAGCCAGTATAGACACACGCAGACGGAAACACAAACATAAATACACTAGCACATACATACAAACACACACACATGCATATATATATATATATATATATATATATATATATATATATATATATATATTAGACCTTTAAAAATAGTTTGTTCCTTATGGATTAAAATCGTTTCTATTTTTTTCCTCTCACATCTCGTCCCCTCCCTATTGTCTTTTTAATTCTTATTTTAATCAATAATGAACATTATATTTGGTCTTTTTAAAGCTCTAATAACATTTTGTACTCCTAAAAAATTAACAAATATATATGTACATATATGTGTGTGTGTGTGTGTGTGTGTGTGTGTGTGTGTGTGTGTGTGTGTTTGGGCAGCATTCTTTCATTTATACATCTTTTATATGATCTGTTTGTGTTCCATTTTTTTCAAGTTAGTAGTTCTCCTTCTAGTTACTCTCACTACTACTTTGAAAAAAAAAACTGGAACACAAACAGATCACCCCTGATGATCGCACTTCGAAGTGCCAAAAGTACTTGGGATAAAAACTTCGGCAGACTAATCCACAGATTCCATCCAAATCTAAAAAAGTTGGCCAGAAATCTCGAAAAGATTGTTAATAAAATCGTTAAACAGGAGACGTGCCTTTTGTTTAATTCTACATGTATATATATATATATATATATATATATATATATATATATATATATATATATATATATATATATATATATATGAAAATAAAAGGAAATTAATCCGACAGTGTGAATTTGATATATTGAAAAAACAAATGATGTTTACAAATGCATGGGCTCATCAGGAGAGAAACGGTGCACATTCTCTCCTGATGATCCCAAGCATTTGTAAACATCATTTGTTTTTTCAATATATCAAATTCATATATATATATATATATATATATATATATATATATGTGTGTGTGTGTGTGTGTGTGTGTGTGTGTGAATTTATTAATCTTAGCTTAGTACAATATAAAATTAAAATGAATTGTATACTTTGTCAATTACTAATAGTAAGGTCAATTCTGTAAGCCAAATTCTATCTACATCTTTTCTTCTTGTTTTAACATATTCAGTAGGCAATGCTTTTCTTTATGTAGATATGTCCAACATATCTAACTCCGGTTTCGACCGGGGGGTTCAGTGGCTTCGGCCGCTGGACCTTACGAGTAAACATCGTTGATTCCAGGGGGCCATCCCTCCAGGCAACACCTGCCCCCTTGATTTAAAGGGGCATGGCTAGGTTTATTTCCCAGTGCCTGAGGCGCACCCCTTGAGGGGGAATGCCGATGTATCTAACACGAACTAGATCACCCTGTCGTCTAGAGCTGTAGAATACTCAGACTGTTCCTCTGCATAGGGTTAAGACTCCCCCAATGGAGCTACCTGTTGGACGTGGGTGGTAACCTGTAATACTTGAGGACAGGATTGTGGTGGCTGAACTATTTGTGACATGCAACACTGCACTCCGTGGGCTACTGGTGGTTGGAGAGACCCGGCCCGATCAATGAGCTAGTCATGCCAAGCCATAGAAACTACATAATTGTCCCGACTATTCTTCAAATTGCTCTCATGGCAAACACCCACCCCTTTTTATCATATAAGGACTTAAATTCGGTGGCTGCGGGTCAACCACCAATATTCATTGATAAACAGGAAGTTAATGAAAAATCATTTCTAACAACTTATTAATACACAGGAATTTAATTAAAATTATTTCTACCAATTTATCAATACATATACAGTTAATGAAAATTATTTCTACCAATTTCATTGAAGTTTTTGAATTAGTTCTTAAACACATCACATATATATATATATAAAAACGATTTGTCATTAAATAATCCACAAGGGTTGATACGCTATTAATCTAACCAACCAACCAACCAACCAACTAGAGAAGGCATAAACGAAACGATTGAAGGCATTGAACGAAAGGCATAAAAAACAGAAGTTTATGACAAAAGAAAAGCTAACGTCGTTTCTTATTTATGACGTCATTTTCAGTTTTACCCGTGATGTCATAGCGATCCGTTCGCTATTTCATCGACACAGTCGCGAACGTTCCGAATCTGACGATCAAAATCTGACAGACCGAAAAAAAAAAAGAAAGAAGTCAAAGCGGCCATTTTGTAGACAAAAGACGACGATTCATAAAAGATGACAGTTTTAATTGCGGCCGCCATTTGTATTTATTCCTTGTTTATCGCTTTTAGTATTTTTGCTGCTGTCCAACAAATTAAATCTGTAAAATATGCCATTCTTCGAAACAGATGTTCACCAAAGAAGTTCTCTCTGTTCCGGCACCAGCAAACTAAAACCGTTCTTGCAAACACTGTGAAATCCTCCAGTCTTTGGATTTTCGCCTTAGTTTTCCTGCTCACCGATCTTCCAGGAGTTTTGTGGTCACTAAATCAAACATTGTCCAAGATCTTATCGTACTACGGAATTTACGATAATAGTTACGAAGTCTGGACAGTGATGCTACCTATCCTAACGTTATACTTACTCTACGAGATTCATTTTTACTTGTTTAAATGGATACTGAAACCAGATTCAGAAGAAAATCACCCGCTCCCTTTCTCGTTGGTTAATCGTATAAGTCTCTGTATAATCGGGTTATACGTTATAACAAAATGCATTCTTGTCAATGATTCTAACAAGATATTCACATTGTTTGCCATATTCTCTCTCGGAAGATTCATCTTACCTTTCTTCAGGTATTATTATGTAATATTCTCTTACCCAGTTCGACCCATGTCTGATCCTTGGTTGCGTCAAGAGACCACCGACATCTCTAAGAGAAACAAGATCACCGTCAAACAAATCCTAACAGTGAAATATCCGTTCATGGAGCGTAAAGGCGTCCAATGCTTTTATGGAAATTTACTAGTGGATTCAAGGTTACTCCGATGGCACACCGACTTTGCCTGGGACTTACCCAGCATAACAATCTTGCACGGTAATTACGCGCCTACCATTTCCCAGAAGGAGGTCAGGGCGATGATCACCCACGCATTGGGTCGCTGGGTGAACTACCACCACCTGAAGACGTCCTTGATTTTTATCTGCCAGTTGGCCTGCATGGTTGCGGCCATTAAGTCAAGTTCTTTGCTGCCGACGGAAATAGACCAACAGTTTCCGATTCGATTGGAACCCGAAATCCAGAACGAGGCAGAGCTTTCTGCCTTGCTTCAAGAGCACCAACTGCGGACCATGTGCATGGGCGTTCTAGCTGTACTCATGTGTTTCATCTTCCCACTGGCCTACACAATCCACTGGATAAACAATATCTACTGGCATCGATTGGACGTCGACGCCGATTTCTTTACGCTGGTCAACTTCCAAGGACAACAAATATGTCAACTGCTCGAGAAGGAGGTTCGCGCAAAAACGCTCGATTTCCATGTCAACCACTGGGCATATCAGATACTCTACCCGGAGCGGGAATCCATGATTGTTGACCGAATTGCTATTTTGAAGAAGAGCATGAAAAGGATTATGTATTTTTAACGAATGTAACTGTGATATTTACACCATTTGATGGAATTCGCAGATAATAATAATAATAATAATAATAATAATAATAATAATAATAATATTTTTGTAAGGGAATATATGTTCCCCTACAAGAAAGTTGGACTCATCCAACGAAACCCATAAATGATACGGACTACTCGACTCTGTAGTCCGTATCATTTATGGGTTTCGTTGGACGAGTCCAACTTTTATGTAGGGGAAATTCTTCCCTTACAACAATGATAAAGACAACGTAAAAGAAAGAAAAAAAATGAAATAACGTGAGATTGTTAGTTCTGACGTTTTATTGAACTAAAAACACCGCATTTCTTTTTAGGAAATTCAAAAGTTATTTGCTGTGTTAATTCGATACTCAGTTTCAATTTGGAAATGTTTCTCGATATTTTTGCGCGCGAAAAATTGCTTCAATTTTTGAAAAAACTTGAGATTTTCAACGTGATATAAATTTCAAATTATCTTTCTTGAATGTTCATCTGATTTTACATAATTTCAAACATAAATAATAAAGAAAAGAGTTTTATAGTTTGATTGAAGCATTATGTGTATATTTGGTTTATAGATTGATTTCGAAGGCTTATCATAATGCGAAGGAAGAAAAGGGGTACAAATGCAGAATAGCACGCAAGAGATATTATCATTAGAATCGCATTTTACGTATAAATAGCATTAGATTACGGAAACTCCCGAAGTAGCCTAACCCTGATCCTAACCCTAACACTAACCCAAGCCCTAACCCTTACCCTTACCCTAACTTTAATTCAAGCGTCCCAAGGTTTCGGATATTTCCGTGAAATGTGTTATTTTGAAATACGTTAGTTGGCGGACTGGCCTATTGTCGGTATCAGCCAAACAGTGAGGGAGTCAGCTCCCTACTTTACCACACAGATTAGATTACCCAATCTGTGCTACTCATGCGCTGAGTTGGCAGGGACTGGTATCGAATAGAGAACCTTGCGATTCCTAGGCGGATGTTCTACCGAGTGAGCTAAACTGAATCAAGTAATATTATCTCTTGTGCGCTATTCTACTTTAGTACCAGGAAAGGTAACAAGCATGTTGTTCATTTACTAGTATTTTTTGTTTCCTTAATATTTCGGGATTAAATCCTATCGTTAATAGACCTCGGAATCATTAAGGAGATAGTAACTTGTGTGTTTCTGCATTTGATTTTAGTGTTTGAATGTATTAATATTCACACGCGCACCGTTATATCGTGCAGAAAAATGGACATTTTGTTTAAAGGTTTTTCTAACAAAATTTAAACGTATTATTATTCTTTTTATTTGTTTTTGGTTTGGTTTGTTTTGTTTTGTTTTACGGCATATCAACCTCGGTGGGTCATTTAATGCCGACAAAGTTTTGAAATAAATTCATTCTTAATGCATAATACAATTTTATTTATAAACTCATGTTTTTTTATTCAACCCATAGATGGGACCCTAACAGGTACTACCACTCCGGGTCAGTGTTGACCGGGGAGCAATAGTGATGAAGGGGTGCTCCACATTCCCCAAACCTCCAGAACTAGAACCTCACCATCAGATAGAGTTTAACGTCATTCCCAGGACATGTATACCCTCAGTAACTGCCTTCTAGCACCCATATGATAAGAAGGATTGGGGGTTGCCATAAGGGCAATAGGGTTGGGAAAAATCATATAGGTGTTAGGGCTAGACGTGGCCAGCCGAATGATCGGAGGATGCCTTTCCGACCGCCCGTCTAGCCAAAGCAAAGCCTAAAGTGGAATATTGCAAGTCATGGACAACTCAGTCACCTGGGTTCTATCCTTAAGCATCACGGGTCGCCACCCACGGCCAACAGGTGGTCCCATTGGGGGAGTCTTACCCCTCTGCATAGGTGCAGTCGGTGCATTCTAACGCCCCATTTTTTTTAATCTTTGGATGAATTAATATTCTAACGTGCAGCGTCATATCGTGTCCGGATCATTTATCTTTTTTTTTTCTAAATGAACACTAACTTTAGAATGTTGTTGTGACGAAATTCAAATGCATGAATGTTCTTCTCCATTGTCAATATCAAAAATATTTATTAAGATTTTTTGTTTTTATTGATATTTGTTGAGATAAAGCGTGGACCAATGCCCACGAAACATTCAACGACGATTGGTGCTATGATGAACCTGTTCGAAAGAGACGCCAGTTTGCGATAATTGACGTCGTAGGCGGCCGATTCTGAGTGCAGGGTTGATGATTGGTAGAAAGTGTTTCTTGCTTAAAGAATGAGTTTCGTATGCTGGAGTAGATCATTAAACACATCTCGCTGGCAATTGTTCGTGGTAACTCCTACGTTGCTCCTATCTTATTGGTGGGACAAGTCAAAATTATTATTTTGACTCATACGGGTTTGTCGCACCATATCTAATTGATATTTTTTCGCCGGAGTCTCCTCAGATCTACAGAACGAAGTAATTCCTAACCAATCTTGGTACAAATGCAGAATAGCGCGCAAGAGAATAAAATCGCATTTTACGTATAAATAAAATTAGATTACGGAAACTCCCGAGGTAGCCTTAATTAACTCTAAAACTAATCCTAACCTTACGATAACCCTAACCCTAGGATCTCAAAGTTTCGGGTATTTCCGTAAAATGTAATACTTTTTATACGTAATCGGTACAAATGCAGAATAACGCACAAGAGATAATATCATTAGAATCGCATTTTACGTATGAATAGAATTAGATTACGGAAACTCTCGAAGTAGCCTAACCCTAACAATATTTGCAAAACTGATTCGGTTAATCGCTTTTCTCCAGCTTCAATGTCAGACATCTTCCTTCCTGCAACAATATTCCAGTAGTTTTCAGCATACAACTCGATCACGGCTTTAAAATGTTTCCTCCTTTCTCGGTCTTGCTTGGTTTTTATGCATCGCGCAATCTGAAAAAAATTTGCATACGTGCAAATTTACTCTTGCTAGATCTCACGGCTGCGAGATCTCGCTCTTTTAAAATTACAATGCCAAGGCAGCCATATTTTCCCTTTTTAACTCATCTTGCAAACAAGACACGTTTGCGCCCGCTTTGCTCCATGGGGTAAGTCTCCTTTCTCGCTGCAAACTCTAACACTTACATTAACCCTAATACTGGCGTCTCAAAGGTTTTGGGTATTTCCGTGAAATGTAATGCTTTTTATACGTAATCTAATGACATATTCTCTTGCAGGTCATTCTGCATTAGTACCCATTCTTCTTACTCTGTGTTCTTATTTTATCATTGTGTCATATTAAGTTTAGTAAACATCTACAGAACGACGTAATTCCTAACCAATCTTCTTTCCTGACAAATTTCATGTTTGAAAGAACTTAAATATTATAATTGATAAGGAGGCGCGTGGTCTAATGGTTAGAGTCATAGGAAATGGACTCGTCACCCCGAGTTCAATTCCTGGACGAAGCTGTTTGCATTTCACATGGCGCTGATACACTTAGGAAAGGTATGAATCCAGTTCTCCCTCCAGCTATGGTTAAATAGCAGAGCAAACCGGGCTCTTAACCATGGTTAGGTAACCAGTCAAGAAGGAAAACTCTGAATTCAAACCTGTTACACTCCGCTTAAGAAATTGACCTTGTGTCACATCCTGCTCGTGCGGTGGAGTTGGTAAATATACATAATTGATAAGTCCATTCTTGAATTGTTTAGATTATCAAATAATCTCTTGACTAAAAATAGAAACTTCTATTCACTTTTGTCAGTTCTTTGTACACGAAAATATAAAAGCGAAAATGTGTTTACCAAATTACCAATGGCTTCTAGAATCTTTATTTCAATTATTAAAGCTAAGAACTTTTGAGTAAGACATAAAACATTTTATTTGATGTTGGTATCTTGAGACTCGTAACCTTTTGACATTAATTCGGAAGTTTTAACAATTCCTTTATTTTACACTTAAGATACGTGACTAGCAAAAGAAATACACCACAGAGTTAAAATGTAATTTATTTCAAATCTGTAACTTCCTTTGTGTCAATGCAAATGCAACAACTTGCACTAGCGTCCTGAATAACTAATTCTGAAAATACAGGGGGGGGGTCACAAAAAATTGATATCATTTCGTAATCGAATAACTTAGCCAATTCTCGTTTAAATGATCTCAAGTGTGTAGAAACGAGTGAAAAGTCTTTTTTGGCGTTTTTTTTTAAGGGGGGGGGTATATAAATGCCATTGACTGGAAAAATGTCTGTAAACATTAGATAGAATTTCGGGTTGTTTCTATCGTTGCTGTTAAAATTTGAGATTATTTGAAAGAGTTCTTAGATTACGAAATGATATCAATTTTTTTAAACACCATGTATAACTTAACTTAAATGATATCAATTTAATTTAAACATCCTGTTCTTTGTCGAATATCGTTTTAGTAAAAATAAAACAAATTGATTTTTAGTTATGTATCTCACTGTAAAGATAAGTTGTTTTTTTTTCACGAATTTTAGACACGCGGAAAAATTGACATTCTATTAACGTTTACAGGAGGTTCAGCAACGTCCACGCTCTGGGGTTGCGTATTATACATTGATATTAAGGAGGAAATACCGCAGAATTTCTTTGAGACAGACTACTTATTTTTTAACCCTGGATTTAATTTACAAGTTTTTTGTTTGTTTGTTGTTCGTTTTTTCCTTTGGGATATGTCAGATGACATTTACTGTAATTATTTATACTAGCAGGACCTGTGGATATACCACAGTATGATAATTTGATTATTACAATTTTTGATATTTTTACTTAAAAGTTAAAGAGTAAAAAATATAATAATTTTAATTTAACTATCTCATTCTTTTTTAAACCCCTTCTTTCTATCTTTCCCCTCCTTCTTTCTTTCTTTCTCTCTCTTAGCATATTTTTTCTTGAAAATTTGGACGGGGAGTCATTTGAACCGTGGAAAAATCATCCAAGAAAAATATTTGTGCATTTCATCTTGGATGATTTGGACGATCTCATTTTTAACCAGAGGGTCCAGAATATGATAACGGAACGGAAATCTAGGAACAAATGTATTATATTATTTGTATACTAATAGGACCTGTGGATATATCACAATATGACAATTTAATTATTAAAACGTTTGATATATTTTTTACAATATGTAGATCTTGATTTAACTCTCTCTCTCTCTCTCTCTCTCTCTCTCTCTCTCTCTCTCTCTCTCTCTCTCTCTCTTCTCTCTCTTTTCATCTTTTCATTATGTTGATTGGAACAGATTAGCGTTATCGCTTTGCGCGCTCACCCTCTCTCTATCTTCCCTCTAGTCACTTTCACTTTCTTTCTTTCTTTCTTGTTATATTCTTCCTGTGTAGTATTTACTTTTTCTTCTCTTTCTTTATAATAAAAACGGAACGGCCCGTTATTTAGCTGAGGTAACATGGAATAATTAACACAGCTTAACACTTGTACTCGGTCATGGTTAACGGAATGAGAACTGTCAACCCCCGTGGATTAAATAAAGGGTTCGGTTCGAAGTTCTGTGTAGGCTCCCGATTACATGAAGGCTCCCGAGTTCGACAAGAAGGTTCCTGAGTTCGAGAAGATCCCCAAGTCCGACAAGAAATATCCGAAGAAGGCCGGGGGCAGATCGACCGATACTTTGTAGTGAACAATAAAGATGAGGTCAATAGTCCGAATAATCCGAATAATCCAAATTTAGGCCTCATTTCAAAAATTCAAAGAAATAGGAACCAGGAATTCCAGCATGACTGGGAAACTGTCATTGTATTTGATGGCATATAAAAAATGGTTCGAAGCTATCTCTTATGTCCTATATGAAAGTTTCGCTATCTGGTAAAGTAATGTTTATCCAGATGCCACAGACTACCAGTAATTGTGTTTAGCCAAACTCCATGATACTGTATTTAAAAAATAAAAGCGGTTGTAGTTGTGTATATCGTCAATAGGATTGTTGTTTTTACAGACTTTTAGCAAGCGGATTCTGATGACAAATAAGTCAAAGATAATCTGCCCAAAAGGGATATAAGATTACTGTCACTACAGGATAATTATTCTAAACGTCTTGAACTAGATACTGAGAAGATATGAATGTTCAAGGATAAACACTCTGGTTATTGTGCAACGGAGATTCCATACATGCTAAATTCATATCGTCTCGTTGAAAAAAAAAAGAACAGTTAACAATTACATCAGAATATTGGTTGGTTGGTTGGTTATTCAGCATATCAATCTTTACAATTATTTCAAAAAAGATAAATGCTTAATAATCATTTAAAAATAGTTGTAATATTCCCGCTTTAAGAATCAATCTATTTATAAAAGTTTTCAGTCATTTAAAACATTTATTGAAATGCTAGTCGGTGGGAAAGATAATTAGTCGAGTTCCCGCTCCCCAAGGATCAATATTAGCATTAGTTTGTCTATGATATACTAACACAGAACAAAACGGAAGAAAAGACAAAATAATCTCAATTAAACATATAAAAACTGACCAGAAGCTTAGAATATAATTTATCATTTTATCATGTTTTTCTCCCATCTCAAAAACTACGAGGTTATTTAATCAACTTTACTATACACATAAACTAGAAGCGACTACCTAGCGTCATCTGTGTCATTATATAAATCTAACTTTAGAGGGAAATAAATATTTTAGTTTAGAATTGATCAGGAAGGTTTCATTTGTCCAAAAGGCGAATAAAATTGACATCCACAGAGTGAACCCGCTCATTCCTACTCCCTGGGGACTTGGAACTTTTAGAAGAACAAAAATATTCAGATTTTTTAGCTACAGACTCCTATACTAATGGGAAAATATTGCTGAAACTTTGTAACCTTTGACCTCAATTATTCAAAGGTAAACAGAGCCCATAATATTTTGACTTAAAATTGATTACAGGAATTAAGGTGGGAGGGGGACCTGGTATATTGATTTTTTCACTTTTGAGATTTACAAATGCTAGACATTTTTAAGTAGAATTTTAATGCTATTTCCATGTATATTTTAATTTGTAAATACCTTCGAATATAAATAAAATCTTGACAATTTTTCCGCAAAAAGCAAGAACTGGTGCTATTTAATGTGTATATACAATTACTTTGTCATTAATTGTTTTATTTTCGTAGTTTCATCCGGACATACATGTATACACTTAAACTGCCCATTATATATGTATAGATAAAACCGCGCTTATTTGTAGTTGCTCATCCATTACTATAGAGATAGTTACTCTCGACGAGAAAAGACAGTAAGAAATTAAGAGAGAAAGAAGGGGAGAATCTTTCGTTCATATAAATAACTTATATAGTATCTCATATAAACCAAAATAACAAAAGTCCATGTCGCCAAGTGCCAAGGATTATTATGCATCGATGCAATAAATGAGACTTCCCGCCATGGCCTACCACAATTTCTTATTTCTTTTAACAAAAGCAATGGCGGCCATTGACAAGTATTAGAAATGCTGTACCGCGGACTCGAATGAATCCAATCTGGATGAAAATGTCGCCAGGATCATATCGAGACCTCCAGTCGATTCACGTCCAACTATTCAGTAATCGAGGACAGTCATGTGTCAAATGAATAATAACAGGAATTCAGTACTGAGTGCGGATTCTAACAATCCAAAAATATATGTTATTATAATGGAGATTCGGTTGTGTCTGTAACAGAAACTACGTCACTGCTTACGTCACAATACCCTCAGCAATTGCGTAAGTTGATCAATGAGTATTTAATTTTTAATCAAAATCATTAATACATAGTAGAATAAATCTTATTTATTAATGATGTCTCTATGAAAATCTGAGTTAGATTTACCTCAAAATAACCCATGTTATTAGTGCTTTTAAAATTCTTCAAAATGTCTTTATATTACAAAGAAATAAAAATCTACATAATATATGGTGCGGTTAATTTGTATACTGGCTTTAATAAAACCGTGTTTGATAAATAATTACTTGGTGTTATTGATATCTAAAATTATTGTTTTATTCCCAACGTATTAAAATCAATCATATGAATGATTTTATAGAGAAATCAATATAAAATATAATTAAAATAAGTGTAATACTTTTATGTGCGTTCTTATTTAATTTTGTTAGTCTTTCTAATTAAATATATTTCATTGCATTGAAACTTAAATACTTAAGCCGGGAAGGTGCATATTCGTGCTAGTTTTTTAATGTATCAGTATTATTATATCCCAAGATGTAGGAATAATAAAAGATAACAAAAACGGTGAAATATGTTTAACATATAACAATATTTGTTTTATTTATTCTCACCGACCAGAATACAGTAGGATGAGTTTGGATAGAGTTCAACTATGTATCATGTGATATGTTCATCACGGCAGCTACGTTCTTGTGATTTGCTGTCTCTCTACTCGTCAGGGAGTATCTCCAGTGTTCAGAGTCGTTAGGGGAGATAACTCTCCCTAACAAGTATATCGGCTGGTACTTATTAACCTGTAAATTAATCTAGAAGTTGTTTTTTTTTTTGGTATACCTATTTACTAACTCTTCTTTCTCCTAGAATGATTGCCTAACCAAGGTTAAAGAACAAAGCCTGTCCTACTATTTACCCATAGCTGGAGGGAGAATAGTTTGATTTATATCTTTCTCAAGAGTATCAGTGGCTGTAGGGCTGTAGAATACACCGTCTGCATTTCTGCAGTGGGGTAAACATCCTCCTAATAAGACCGCCTGTTGACTTTGGGTGACGACCTGTCATGCTTAAGAACGGAATCCTGGCTGATGAGCAGTCCATGACATGCAACACTCCACTTTTTCCCTTACTTAGTCTGGACGGGTGGTCGGAGAGGTCTGATCAATCGGCTGGTCACGTCAAGCCCTAACACCTATAAGACTGTCCCTACCCTATTGAATTTATGGCAAGACCCAACCCTTTTTATCATTGTATATACTAGAAGGCGGGGACTGAGTGTCTTGGTGTCCTGATATGACGTTAAACTATCTAAAAGTGAAATTCCAATTTTGGGGCTCTAGTGTGTGGAGTACCACTACCATTATTCCCAGGTCCACTCTGACCTGGAGGGGTAGAACCTGTTAGATATATATGGTTGAAATAGAAAAAAGGAGTTTAAAGAATTGTGTATAAAAAAGTTTGAGTTTAACTAATTTAAATTTAATACCCATTACGAATAAATAAAACACGTTTTAATGTCCTGGATATGAAATTAAACTTTACCTTATGGTGAGTTTCCAGTTTTGGAGCTCTAGGGAATATGGTGTGCCCTTTCATCCAGGTCCACTCTGACCCGGAGCGGTAGTACTTGTTAGAGTTTTTAAAAATGAGGTTGAAAAAATGTTGAATATCCATCAAGAATGAACAAAATGTCTTCGGCATAAAATAACCCAACAAGGGTTGACATGCCGTAAAGATCTAACCAACGAACCAAGCATGTGTGCTAAACTACGTTCAGTAAATAGCAATCAGCCGTTGATTTTTTCCCACTTTGTATTTAAATGACACTAAACGTTCGCTAAAGCGAATTATTTCTTCCCGCCACTGAATTTCAATTTAATAGAAGAGAAGAAAAAAAGAGAACAGTTTGTTTTTATTCTTTACTTTCTGTATTTAAGATGAAGAAGAAAAAAATCTTTAATTAGGGTTTCCTAAAACTATTTTAATCTGCGTGCAATCCCAAAGAACTTGACGAATTTTAATTAATTTTCTCATCTCTTATTTATTTATAAACAGAATAAACCAAACATTTTCCTACCGAGTTAATTTCCCTCGGGTCAACAAGAAAAAACATTTTTCTGCATTTATCTCCCTTGAATAACTCTCCTGAAAATTCATAAATTTTATGTGCGTCTCTTTTCGAAAATACTCGAGATGAAAGGGTTAATTTGTCTCATCAAAGTTTTTTAAAGAAAAAACAAACTTTTTTAAGAAACAGACGCGCCAAACATAAAGTTCCATTTGGAATGGAATTTATTTACTCAACTCTAATTCGACTCACCTTTCGTCTATAGAAGCTCATCAAACACTTAAAATGAGACGTTAATAAATCTAGAACAAATATTGCATAGTGTAGATTAGATTTTACTAAGTTATAGATGAAAAGGAATTACATATGAAAACACACACACGCACACGCACACACACACACACACATATATATATATATATATATATATATATATATATATATATATATATCGTAAGTATACATCACTGATGAGACTTAATAAAGTTGAAACGGCTGCTGTACGATGTTCTACGTGGTGGGCAATGTTTGCCGAGTTCGCTTGTCATGATTATTTTCATTAATTATCGAATTTTATATGCATTGATATACGCATTGTAACTGCCTTCAAGCAAAAAATATAAATCATATATCATCATCATCATCATGTCGCGCTTGCAGCACGGATATCCATGACAATCTCTTGCCAACCCTCCCTATCACTCATTGCACCTGGGAGGTCCTCTGCTGAGCATATAGCATCCTCGCATAGCTGGTCAATGTAGGTCCTTGCTGGGCGCCCCACACTTGCATGTCCATGTGTTGGCTTCCACAGGAGAACGTCGCTTATGAGTTCGTCCTTGCTTCTCCAGCAGTGTCCTGCATGCCTTGTCCGTCTCACTCGGATAGTTTGAGAGAGGGGGGGGCAGGTGACCGTACAGCTGTTTCTTCGTGGGGTGCTGCTTCCACGATTTGTTCAAGACTGCACGTAGCATTCTTGTGCAGCTTCCATCTAGCTTATTTTCAAGACGCTTCGTTAGGGTCCAATTGGTGCAGCCATATAGCAGCACCGATATAACCACAGCCTGGAAGAACTGTCGCTTCAGCTTGTCAGGGAGATCAGACCTCCATATGACTGACAATTTGTTTGTGGCCGACCATGCCTTTGCTATTCGTGTGTTAACATCTCTCTCTGTGGATGAGATATTACTACCTAGGTACGTGAATTGTTCTACAGGCTTGAGAGGCGTGCCGTTGAGTGTTGAGATGCTTCCTTTCTTTTTGAAACTCATGAACTCTGTTTTACTGGAGTTCACATAGAGGCCGATATTTTCTGCCGCCTCCTCCAAGCTGTGTAACAGTGACTCAGCTTGTGTCGGTGTATCTGCAAGGAGTGCAAGGTCGTCAGCATAGTCTGCATCTGTGACTGTTTGTGCGGGATAACGCCTGCTCCTTGCCTTTTTCAGTGTGAAACCCTTTTCTTTTATGGTATCTAATGATGTTTTGAGTACGTAGTCTAGGCATATTATGAATATATATGGTGCCAATGTATCTCCTTGTAGGACTCCAGCAGCGATGTCAAAGAAATCTGTGTCGCCATCAGGTGAGCGTACCATTGCTCTAGTGTCCCTGTATAGCATCATTATAGCTGCAACTGTTCTTTGGGGAGGCCATATGCTAGTAGTATTTGTTCCATTTTCCCTCTGTGTATGGAATCAAATGCCTTGGAGAAATCTACGAATAGTAGCGTTGCCTCTAGATTCTTTGCTCGTACTCCTTCTATGATCCGTCTTATAGTCAGGATCTGAGAGGTTGTGGATCGATTTTTGCGGAAACCATTTTGGTTTCTCCTAAGGATTTTTTCTATTTCAGGTCGGATGCGATTAAGGAGAAGGGCATTATATATCTGAGCTGCAATAGCAGTAAGAGTTATGCCTCTGTAGTTCTTAACGATTCCGAGATCTCCTTTTTTAGGGAATGGGAGGATGCAGCCTTTTGTCCATCTATCTATTCTATTTTGTCTATACACTGCATTGCATAGCCCAAGCAGTATGTCACTGAACTTTCCTATCTTCCATACCTCCGGTGGTATTCCGTCAAGTCCTGCCGCTTTTCTACCTTTTAGCTTCTTTAAAACTTGGTTGATTTCATCTATCGTGAAGCCCCCAGTTTGATATCTAGTTGTTTATCGACAATCTTTTGGGTATTATCTTCTACTATTTTAGGTTCCCCAGAAGTTTCTGGAAGTGGTCTTTCCATTTTAAAAAATATAATAATATATATATATATATATATATATATATATATAGTCATCAACAGACACGTGTTTCGACTTATCAAGTCTCTTCAGTGTGGCTAGACATTTGTAAGCTACTTACAGCTGAGATTGAAATCCGATCGGTTCAGTGTCAGTCAGACACCTTAACCACCAGAAAGCGAAGGGGATTTTAACTGTTTCAATACACACATCGCTTTGTACGTAAAGGCCGCCATAGAGTACTCCATCCCCTATATAAGAGAGCGTTGCGTTTACCCTTTAGTTGGTGGATTTCAGCGAAATCCCCCCAAAAGTGCGCAACCCTAGGGGGTGAGGAGTACACACACACACACACACACACACACACACATATA
>CM042143.1:84638164-84740664 GCA_023376005.1 Doryteuthis pealeii | reverse complement strand
ATATATATAATATATATATATATATATATATGAGAAGGAGAAAATAAATAGACTAAGAAAAATAAAAACAGACACACAAGTCTCAATATAGCGCGTAAATACGTGATTAAATATGGTGCACATATATTTTTACATTTTTATTTCTATTTCTCTTTTTATTTTTAGACTTAATTCATTTATTTAAGTATTTACTAAAAGTTATATATATACATACATACATACATATATATATATATATATATATATATATATATATGTATATATATATATATAAAGCGAGAGTGAAAGATAAAGACTGAGAGAGAGAGAAATATTAGTCTGTAAATAGCGCGTAATTTACGACTAATTAGTCTGAAAAGAGAAAATTTAATTTGCTTTGATCTGAAATAATTTTCTGTCTGCTTTTTTCAAACGGAAGTTTCAGCTCATAAACATTTATTGATCAATTTAGCAATGTCTGACACAATATTAGGTCAGCTGATATATTCTTAAATAGGCTGACCACTGATTCATAACTATTTGAAATTTTGCATTAAAGAAGATGTCAATCTAAGAAATATAATCCATCTATACATATATAAAAGGCATATTATATATATATATATATATATATATATATATAGGCATGTATGTATATCCAGAGGGATATACAAAAATAAAACAATTAACGACAAAGTAAATATATATACACATTAATATTACTGGTTCTAGCTTTTTTGTGCAAAAATCTTGTATTTTAAAATTTGTGAAAGATTCAATTTATATTTAAATATTACAAATTGACATAGTAATAACATTGAATTCTATTAAGTCATTTGACAGTGTTTGCCACTATTAAACGTAAACAAATCAATATCTATTATCTGCGTTATTCGACTATTGTCCCCATCTTCATTGTTATTTGTACAACGTTTCAGCCGGTATACCCTCTGGCTTCTTCAGGTATTTCTTGTCGGACACGGGAACCTTCTCGGATTCGGGAACCTTCTTTTCGAACTCGGGAACTTTCTTTTCGAACTCGGGAACTTTCTTGTCGTACAAGTAGTCCGACACGAAATACCTGAAGAAAGCCGGAGGGTATATCAGCCTAAACGTTGTACAAATAACAATGTAGATGGGGACAATAGTCCGAATAACGCTAATAATACTAATCTTCAAGCCTCATCTCAAACATTCAGAGGAATAAATCAATATCTTAAACTAAACTGTTAGTATTGTTTAACATTATTAAATAAGAATACAATAATAGATATCAGGTATGCCACGAACATACAAGTAATCTTTTTCAATACTTTTTATTGTGGAATTTTTAATTAGTGATTCTTAGTAACTTAAAATAATTCTATGAAACACCCTGTATTATAGTATACATTTCTTATCATATTTTTATATGTGATGTCATTCTTTTTACCTAGGTGACGCCTGATAATCCCTTCTAGTATGCAATAAATCATTTACTTTACTTGAATGAAAGAATGGATAGCTGAAAAATCTGTGATCTATATCAGGGATCACCAAACTACGGCCCGCCACGGTACTTGAATTTGTTTCTTAAAAAAATAACTTATGTATACGAGCGAGCCTTTTCAAAAGTATGTGAAATCAACCGAAATTGACTGATAAACATTTGAAAGCAATTCTCTTGATTGAATGTAGCAATTCCAAACCAATTATTGATGATATCTTGAAAAGCAAACTTTAGTTTCACAAATCTCACTAAACCTTTCTGCCAAGTTGCGTTCTTTGATAATTTTTGAAATGTTGGTTGAATTTGTTATTGTGCATCACCAATGAATATAACATAGAAAGATAATTTTCTTTTACATCTTTCTTTATATCATAATAGATAGTTATGTGTGTACTTTAAAAAGAATCCTAGTAGTGAAGTTAATTCTAAATTTCAAATTAACAAGACATTCATAAAAGTTTGTATTGAGAACATAGAGTTAGAGTATAATGCACGTATGTTAGGTTTGTTTCTGTAAGTGATGAGGACTTGCACTCAATAGCTGCCCTGCTCTTTGGAGACCAAGGTGGCAGTGCTGAAATTTACAAAAAGGAAATTAGGTTTCTATAAAACAACGTAGGCAAAAATATGGTGAAATAGCCATCGTGGTAAAAAGCAGAAAATGAACTAAGTTGATATTTTTAGAAATATATTTCCAATTTTAGTTTATATGTACGGTTGCCGTACTTCAAAACTATACAAATTTTAAAAATCCTGTGTGTCTCCTGCGGACCGGCAGGTAGTACTCCACCGACCGGCAACGGTTAGGTGGACCGGCTAGGAGAAGCACTGTTCTAACACGCATACCGTAATACTTTTAATCTAACCTTTAAAAAGATATCGGACCGCAACGGTTAGGTGGACCGGCTAGGAGAAGCACTGTTCTAACACGCATACCAAATATTGTAATACTTTTATTTAACCTTATAAAAAGATCATCGGACCGGCAACGGTTAGGTGGACCGGCTAGGAGAAGCACTGTTCTAACACGCATACCAAAATATTGTAATACTTTTAATCTAACCTTAAAAAGATCATCGAAACACTGTTCTAACACGCATACCAAATATTGTAATACTTTTAATTTAACCTTATAAAAAGATCATCGGACCGGCAACGGTTAGATGGACCGGCTAGGAGAAGCACTGTTCTAACACGCATACCAAAAATTGTAATACTTTTAATTTAACCTTATAAAAAGATCCACACTACAGCTGTGATCCAAAGGAAAAGTAAGGACCTAATGCAGTTTGACAGCGGTAGTGTCACAGGAGTTGCTGGGTATCACTGGATTTCAGCATCACACCACTTTAGGGACTCCGGCTCCTTATTTGTTTTCGGGGTTTACTCCCCTAGCCTTTTCTTGGGATGAGGTAAAGCCGATAGGCAGCGGAGGTTTTGTGTCAGACTTTTCCTTGTCCTAGATGGGCTGCTAGTCCATTAATCCTACTTCTGCCGGTAGTGTGGAGAGGGGGGTTGCTGCTTGTGCAACAGCTCATCCTCCATATAAACCCGCCCAGGCTACGCATATCCAAAAAATAGAATTTGGACACTACTCCATCATCTCTCATAGACATAAGGATGTCAACAATAAAAAGATGTAATGAAATAAAAGAGTATATCACTCTTGTTTTTAATTAATGATTATTAAACACTGCATTTGTAAGTGCAGTGTGTATGCAAATATTGACACGAAATAAATAGGATTTATATCGCATTACGAATACGTTTGTATTTCTGCCATGTGCTTTTTTTCTTCTTTTTTTTGCGTGTTACAGTTATTGAAGCGAATGTAATTGTATTCAGACTTAAACAAAGGAGATATTAATTCCTCATGACTGGTTACTTATTTAGGTGTGCCTGTTAAAATAGTTGTATTGACTGGTCGCTAGGTGGCGCTTTTACCGATAGGAAACACCTTTGTTGGTTGTTAGACCAGCAATAATTACATACTAGCAGGATCTGTGGATACACCACTGTACGATAATTTAATTATTACAACGTTTGATGTGTTCACTTTAGAGCTATTGCTAAATAGTTCAATATGTAAAAGTATAATAATTTTGATTTAACTCTCTCTCTCTCTCTCTCTCTCTCTCTCTCTCTCTCTCTCTCTCTCTCTCTCTCTCTCTCTCTCTCTCCTCTCCATTAATTTACTGACAAAAACGACAAGAAAACGACTCGAAAATATCTAAATTAGGCCGGAAATTCGCTAAAACATAGTCAGGCAGGAGGTCGGAACGACATGAGATCAAAATTACCAAAATATATTCCGTAATTTACGATTTCAATATTATAAATAAAACAAACATGTAACTCTTTTCTCTACATTGGGCATATAAGCGATGCAAGACCATTTGAAATATTTCATTTTTTAAATTGGGGGAAATAAAATGGAACAAATAATAATACTGCGATTAAGCGACACCAGATAATTTGGATTTACATTTTTACATTGCATCTTGAACAATTTGGACGGTCTCCTTTTTAACCAGAGGGTGTCACAGGATGATAACGGACGGAAGATTCAGGGACAAGCGTATCAATATATAGATTAACCCTTACCAAATAAGAACTGTTACTATAGAATATGAGTTTTTCGGTCATTGTATTCTACGGTCTTTGCAGAAAAAGTCCCATTGAATTAATTTAGACTGTCAATCAAATTTAATAGGTTAGATCTGCAGAATTTTCTTGTATAGGCTTAGCTCAGTCGGTAGAGCATCGAAAGGTTCCTGGTTAAATACTGGTTACCCGCCAACTCTGTGCGCTAAACTTGGGATTTGACAATAGATGTGGCCCAGCAAAAAAAATCCCAGGTCTAGCGCTAGTGAAAAGGGGATAGACTTCTTCGCTGTTCGGTTGATACTGAAAATAGGCCACTCCGGCAACTTTTACTTTTTTTTCAAATAGCCAACAGCCTTGTCGCTTGGGGCTTTAAAATACAACAACTGCACCTCTGCAGAAGGGTAAGACTTTTCCCCCCAATGAGCTACCTGTTGGTCGTGGGTGGCAATCCCTAATGGAACCCTAGTGGCTGAGCAGTCCATGACATGCAACACTCCACTTTGGCCTTTACTTAGGCTAAACGGGAGGGGGGGTTGAAGATGCCCCCTTCGATCAATTAGCAGGTCACATCAAACCCTAGCGCTTATGTGATTGTCCCAACCCTCAATGGCAATCTAATCTGTGCAGTAAAGTGTGGGTACTCATGATGGACTACTCCACCTTAGCAAAGTCCAACCAGCCAGCATCAAATAGCCACAGAGGTAGAGTTTCTTAAAGCTAATTCATAAACTGAATATTACTTTTACGGTTTTATTTTTCTTCCAGAATATCTTATTATAATGGAGATTGTGTGTTTTTCTGTCTGTAACCGAAACTATATTACTATTCAAGTAACAATTCCCTTAGTTATTTATGTCACCTTCTACAGGATTTTATTTTTATTTAAACTGTAATTTTATTCTTTACTTCCTTTTTAACTAAATAGTTAAATTAGGAAAATTTAGCAATGAAAGACGGGAGTGATGGAAGAGTAAGTTTCAGTTGTTCTGTTTCTTTATTATACCCTCCTCTGTTTCAAATATTTTTATCTGCTTTTTTATTTAGTTTCATTATCATTTCTAATTTGATACAATATTTCATTACATTAAAACTTAAAACTTAAATACTTGCACCAGGAGGGTGCATATATTTGCTAGTTTATTTAATTACTTTTCTTGTCGTATATATCAACATCGGGCTCCCATATAAAAGAAAATCAATCAATCAATGTTCAGTATGATTTAGAGAAAAGCAGAAGCAAATAAATTAGTCGGGATTGACAGGTTTGCATTTACTTCGCATATTTTGATTGTGTGTTAATGTTATTGCAGGCCAGTCGGCAATAACTGTCAATAGCGTGACGTCATAGCTCGATCGAGCCACGCACTCGAGTCGACCTCTCGTGTGCGAGGCCGGGAAAACATGAGATGTGACAGTCTGAAAAAGGCCGCGAATAAATACCGCCGCTCAACAGTCGGGATCAAGGCTATTGTGGCCAACAACACGCGACGGAAGCAAATCTTACTATTGATCCGATAACCTTTCGATACGGTGCCGGTATCAGAGGGTAGATATTGAAAGTGGCAATCTCCCCGGGCACGGTTGGCATGGCAACGGGATTGCCCAATCAGATGTGCGTTTTATTTACTTTTTTTTCTTTTTTTTTTCTGCTATTCAAATCTGCGCAAACATCTTGTTTTATTGACATTTACTCAGCTTTACTGTGAACAGATCAAGGCCAAATAGATGAAATTCAGAATAGAAATCATAGTCTATATCGTATCATATAGGTGTGTCGCTCCACCACAGATGCAAACACAATCTCCTTGGTCTAGCGGTAGTGAAAAAGGGATAGATTCAGATTTTTATGCCCCCCTCCCAACGACATTTTTTTATATCGTACCACTTCTTCTAAGTGGGGAACCCTTGCCTGCCTTGAAAATCACCATTTAAAGATTGGCTTTGATTAGAGTTGGTTGGTTGGATTCTACGGCATATTAACCCTTGCAGGGTTATTTTATGCCGACATCATTTTTGTTTTATTCATTCTTTATGGATACTCAATTTTTTAAACCCAATTTTTTAAACAAATTTTTTAAAGATCATTTGTTTCTCTTTAGCTCATACATAGGACCCTAACAGGTACTACCACCTCGAGTCAGAGTGGACCTGGGAGTAATGTGAAGGGGTACTCCACATTCAACAAACTGAAGAATTGGAACTTCACCATTAGATAGTTTAATGTCAAACCCATGACACTAAGCAACCGCTTTCTAGCACATATATGAAAAAAGTGTTGGGGACTTACCATAAGAGCAATAGGGTTGGGACAATCATATAGGAGCTAGGGCTTGACGTGACCAGCCGATTGATCGGAGGGGCTTCTCCGACCGCCCGTCAAGCCTAAGTAAGGGCTAAAGTAAGGGTCTAAGTGGAGTGTTGCATGTCATTGACTGATCGACCACAAGGGTTCCATCCTTAAGCATTACTCGTCACCACCGACGGCCAACAGGTAGTCCCATTGGGGAGGGTATTATCCCTCTGCAGAGGTGCAGTTGGTGTATTCTAAAGCACCATGCGACAAACCTGCTTTTTTCAGGGCTGAACCGGAAAAAATAGCTATCACCTCATTGAAGGCAGGCCCAATATTTACAAATGTATGTTTAAAATGGCATAAGGTCACTAATGTGGAGCATCTTGTGAGCACCTACAAGAGTGGGCTGAAAAATTCATAGGCTGAAAGAGTCATATGATGACGTCATATCTACTTTTGATATTTTTTTTTAAATAATAGGATCCAAGCTCTAATAGAAGTGTGTAAACCGTAAGAGCAGGATGTGACACAAGGTCAATTTTAAGCGTAGTTTTACAGGTTTGAATTCAGAGTATTCCTTCTCCTAGACTGGTTGCCATACCAAAGCTAAAGAGCACCGTCTGTCCCACTATTTGCTCATGTTCATTTAGACGAATGGAGAATAGTTTGATGCATACCTTTTCCCAAGGGAATTTGCACTAAAATACAAACAGCCTCAACCAGGATTTGAACTCAGTTCGCCTTGTCCACGTTCTACGACGATAACAATTCCACAACATACTCCTCCAAATGCAGGAATATAGAAAAATAAACCTTATTTTGTCCCATTCAATTCGTGCTAATGTCCCTGAAAAAACCGCCTCTGCAGAGGTGCAGTCGGTGCACTCTTATGCCAACCTTTGTGGGATATTTAATACCAAAGCCTTCCCAGAAGAACAGGAAAGTAAAGTCGTCTGGGTGGCCTATAGTCGGTATCAGCCAATCAGCGAGGGAGTCTATCCCCTTTTCACTAGCGCTAGACCAAGGAGATGGTTTTTGCATCAGAGGTGGAGCGCCACATCTACCATCAGATCCCTGTGCTACTTACACGCTGAGTTGGCGAAACCGGCCCTCGCTGACCCGTAGTGGTACTATTTAACCCAAAGCTGAAAGGATGGGCGGTTCATACCTTTCCCAAAGGTATTAGTTCGAAAGTGAAAGTAATAGAAACGACTAGAGTCTGAACACGCTTGTTAATGTGTCACAGTCCAGCTTATAATTAACTACGCCACTGAGACTCTCCAGCAAATAGATGGCCACTTAAACAAGAGCAGGTACTGTAAGCTACCGGAAACCTGTGTGCTATATCTAAGCAAAACTTAGAAAATAACGCTTTCGAATTCAAACAAGATGTACCCCGCTTAAAATTAACCTTGTCACATCCTGCTCGTGACGGAAGGATTGATTAAATACACACACCCTCACCTCTTATGTCTTGTGGTCGGCATATTCATAAGCTGATTGATGAATAAAATTACAATTCAGAGATTCTTACTTTCTGTATTTAATGTAGTATTTTTGTTTTATATTACTAAAAGAGGAGATGGGTGCCGCCCAGTGACCCGTTGCTTGTAGGACATCTTGAAGAACGAGGTTAACACGGAATTTTTGGAGTCAATGTGTGGATTTTTTTTTAAATTTCCTTCAACAATTCCTGTACACATATCGAAAGGGAAATCCCATCCACATATTTCTTATATGCAGTTTCCTTGGAGATGGATCTCTTCACTGCATGCCCTTCGTTCATGCTGTAATAGGAGCTGCTGCTCCTCCTGCTGCTGCTGCTGCTATCGATAGTAGAGATCGATGCTCTACCATCTTTGTTTCTTGATAATAAAATCAATCATTTCTATATAATAAAACAGAAACGATGCGAATGTTGCGGAGAGTGTATATGCCGGTTGATACATACTAAACATAGTCATTCCATCTATATATTAATACGCGTGTTCCTTAAAAATACGACTGTTATCATCTTGCAATACCCTCTGGTTAAAAATGAGACTGTCCAAATTGTCCAAAATGAAATGCAAAAATGTAAATCCTGGTTATATGGTGCTGCTTATCCGCTGAATTCTTATTTCTTATGAGTGTCGTCACTTCAGCTAAATAATGCAACATTCTGTTTTTATTATAAAGAAAGAAAGGGAAGAAAAGGGACATGAGGGAGGGGTGAGCGAATGAAAAGAGAAGATGAGAAGATGGAAAGAAAGAAAAAAGAGTGAGAGGGACTTAAATCAAGATTATTACTTTTTACATATTGAACTATTACGCAATAACTCTTAAGTAAACATATCAAACATTGTATTTATTGAATTATCTTACTGTGGTATATCCACAGGTCCTGCTAATTGTTATCATTTCTACTACTACGACTAAAACAAAAAATAGTGAAAATTAAAACAATATGTAAGGATGTCAACCCTTTCGGACCACCCTGTGTAGTGAACATTATGAAAAGAAGGAAAGAAAGTAAGAAAGAGTGAGAGAGAGTTAAATAAAGATCATTATACTTTTTACATATTGAGTTATTTAGCAATATCTCTTAAATAGACATATCAAACGTTATAGTAATTAAATTATCATACTGTGGAATATCCGCATGTCTTGCTTGTAATAAATCTTTTTTATCGTCTGACTTTTTTTTTTCTTTGTTGCAAAGAAAGAAAAATTATTTAAACTCTGACCGATGATCGTTTGTGTAAATTCAGGTGGAGCTCATCTGCTTTTAGGATGGTTTTTTATGGCTTATAAACGGCGCATTATAGTTGACTGATTGCAACGGTAATAAAAAAAAATTTGAGTAAACATCAAAGACACGTGTAATATTTCTCTAGCATTGTACAAAAGATCTTCAAACATTTATATCAACTTAATAGCAAAAAATAAATTGTGCATTTCTTTTATCTAACTGAACGGGGGAAAAACTATGTTCTTTTCTATAGATTATACTAGAAGCGGCTACCCGACGTCGCCTGGATAGAGTCGGTAGAGTGTCCGTCTTGGAACCAACAAGGTTCCTGGTTCGATACCGACCCTCGCCAACTCAGCGTATGAGTAGCACAGCTTGGATCTCTGCGGTAAAGTAAGGAGCTGATAGTAGGTATGGCGCTCCACCTCAGATGCTAAACCAATCTCCTTGGTCTAGCGCTAGTGAAAATGGGATATACTCCCTCGCTTTCTGGCTGATACCGACGATTTTAATTACTTACTTTTCTTGCTTTTGAGATTTACAAATGCTGAACATTTTTAAGTAGAATTTCAATGCTATTTCTATATATATTCTAATTTTTAATTATCTTCGAATATAAATCAAATCTTCATAATTTTTGCACAAAAAACAAGAACCGGTGATATTTAATGTATATATATATATATATATATATATATATATATATATATATATATACATACTTTGTTGTTAATTGTTTTATTTTCGTAGTTTCATCCGGGGACAAACATACATTAATACACACTAATTTCCCTTTATATATGTACTAGAAGCGGCTACCCGGTGTCGCCTGGGTAGAAGGGGGAAGCAAAAAATTTGTCACGCAGATCCATTATAACTGAATCATTAGCTGAATTGCAGGATGCCCCATTAAAATTCCTACGTAAAAAAGACCTTGCGTTGAGCCGGCCTGACGTGGCGTCAGAAAAAAAGTGCACAGACACCCTGAAAAGAAAAATGATTTCCTATTTAAAATATTAAATACAAAAATATTTAAAAAATAAAAGAATTTCATGTTGTTACTATTTAAATTTATTGTTTAATTATCTTCACGAATATAAATCAAATCTTCATTATTTTCCCAAAAAGCTAGCTCTGGTCATAGTTAAGGTGTGTATATATATACTTCTTATTTGAAATTGAGCACACTCGTGCACCAACTTCAAAATGTTTTATTTATTTCGAAATGAGTTACATCAAGTGTGCACACGACTCGGCATATAGCCGGAAGTTTGGAGTTTGGGGGGGGGTGATAAAACTGGTCATAACACTCCACAGATCTAGCTAGCTAGGTTCACTCGCCGACCGATTCATTCAAAAATAAAATAAAAATCTTGCATTCTCTCCTTGCGGAGCCCCCTTCCACCAAAATACCTCATTTGCTCTATGCATCTATCCTACTTAAAAATTTCCCAATACTCGTTTGATGATTGGAGAGGGAGGGGATGGGGGAAAATTGAAAACTAAAAGCCCCAAGAAACTGAAAACACATGTAAACAAAACAAAATTGTGGGTCATTTTGGTTACCCCCTTTCCCTCAGCTAGTATGAAGGCCCGCCGACTGTTTTCCGCACTTTATTGTTTGAAAGCAAGCCGGTCAGTGCCTCTAATATGGGAGTGGGTGTCCTTAGTGGGTTGTGGGTAAAAATTGTGGGTAAAATAATCTAAATGCAATAATTTATAGAATGCGACATCAATATACGCATAGGAAAGGATTTGCAACACATTTACAAAACCTGAATAAAAATACGTGTAATCTTTTTATATGCGTTCTTATTTAATTTCGTCACTCTTTCTAATTTAATATATTTCAAATCATTAAAACTTAAATACTCAATGATTCATGGAGATTCGGTGTCTGTCTGTCTGTAACCGAAACCTAGTCCCCACTGACGTCACGATATCATTAGTTATTTAAGTTATATTCACAACTATTATGAAATAGTCATTATTTAATCTTAATCATCATCTTAATCATCATATATCGTCGCCAGTGTAGAGGTTTTTTTAAAAAGTTAGTCTCGCAGATCCATTATTACTGAATTGTGAGTTGAATCCTCGTGGGATGCCCCATTTAAATACCTACGTAAAAAAAAATAGACCTTGCATTGATCCAGCTACTCTGAAAAAAAATGTTAATGTCTACTATCTAAAATATTAAATGAAAAAAAATCCATGCTGGTATCATTTAAATTTTAAAATTGGGAATCTGTAGGCCGGGCGGGCCTACAGATTCCCAATTTTTTACTAGAAAATTTTACTAGAAAAGTTGACTTTCCAGGAAAAAATTAGGGTAAATCGGGTGTTTTATAAAAAAAACTTGGGATTGGGGTCCTGGATATGTCCTACTTTGTCGTTAATTATTCTATTTTTGTAGTTTCATCGGGACATACATACATTCACACCAACTTCTCTTTATATATGTACTACCCGCTTCTAGTACATATATAGTTGGCTGGCAATTCTGTGATATTTGGTGTCTGGGTGCCAACTTGGGAGTTGAGGGTTATCTTGCCTTGTGCCATTTGGAGTTTTTAGTAATAATACAAGGTCACTTAGTTTTACTCATGAGTATTTTATTTCCCCCAAAATCACAACTGCCGAGAGCGAGAAATCCATGTCTTATTCCGTTAACGCATTAGCCCAGACTCAATTCACACTCTAACCTCTCACCTCTTCTTTCTCCCCTTTGCCACGTATCATTGGCTTGTCCAATCAAACCACGCCATATGTCCATTCCAAATCATCACTTAAACCTTTCCGTTCTCCTCTCACTCAAAATTACCACCCAAAACTTTACGTGCTAATCCACACATCAGGTTACCCTCACGGCTCCACGCCTATTACGTAACACACGCAAGTGCCCTTTATATATGTATAGATAGATAACTAAAAATGTATCACCCTCACTGGTTTTACAGACAGTAAATCGTATAATAGTTTGTTTTGTTTTTTGTTTTCTTTTTTTCACGCTACAACAGAATTTACTAATCGAGTTAAAATACATACTTGCTGCGTCTGTTTAACTAAAGGTGCTAAACATACGTTTGTTTTGGTTTTTCATGATAAGATATTCGCTAAACATTTTAGAATGAAGTTAAACTAGACAGAAGAAATATTTACGATGATGGATTTTTTAACAACAAAATGTTTGTATCCGAACACGTAGTTGTTAGAAATGAATTCAAATTACCGTAAAGTCAAATACAGTTGTCTATCCTCTGGATTAGCCGTGTTCTGGGTATGACGATAAACTGCATCTAGAGGTGAGAACATGTGGAGTACCCCTTCATTGCCAATACTCCAGGGTCCACTGACTCGGAGTAGCAATACCTGTTAGGGTCCTTATCTATGGGTTAGATCAAAATATGAGTTTAAAAATGTATTTAAAAGAAAATGAATTTGTTTAAAAATGTATTTAAAAGAAAATGAATTTGTTTAAAAATGTATTTAAAAGAAAATGAATTTGTTTAAAAATGTATTTAAAAGAAAATGAATTTGTTTAAAAATGTTAATACCCCGACAAGAACGAATAAAACAAAAATATCTTCGGTTTGGATTGGTTTGGTTTGTTGTATTTTACATATTTAGCTTATTTGGGGTTATTTTATGCCGAAGACGTTCTGTTCTATTCATTCAGGGGGATTCAATTTGTTTTTTAACTCAATTTTTAACACATTTCTTTAAAACCTATTTTTCTATTTATCCCGTAGATGTGACCCTAACCAGTACTACTACCACTCCGGGTCAGAGTGGACCTGGGAATAATGGCGATAAAGGTGTACTCCAAAGCTCCACAATTGGGACTTCACCATTAGATGCAATTTAACGTCGTACCTAGGACACTAAGACCCTCAACCACCGCCTTCTAACACATGGATAATAAAAAGGGTTGGGACAATCATATAGGTGCTTGGGCGAGACGTGACCAGCCTATTTGTCGGAGGAGGTCTCTCCGGCCGACCATCTAGCCTAAATAAGGGAGTGAAAATCATTCAAGGGTTGATATGTAAAATCCAACCGGCCCACGGGATCAGCCACTATAAATACTAAAAGAATTTTCCCCTTAACTTGACCACAGTTAGGATATATTAAAATAAAACTTAAGTAAAGTCGTCGGGGTAGCCTAAAGTCGGTATCAGCCGATCAGCGAGGGAGTCTATCCCCTTTACACAAGCACTAAACCAAGGAGATTGTTTTAGCGTCTGGGGTGGAGCGCCACACATACCATCAGCTCCTTACTTTACCGCACAGATCCCTGTGCTACTCGTACGCACAGATCCCTGTGCTAATCATACGCTGAGTTGGCGAGGGCCGGTATCGAACTAGGAACCTTCTGACTTCTAACCGAACGCTACTTAAATCTTAAGTAAAGCAATTAAATTGTTAGTCTTTCATTACAATTACTATCAAATAAGCCTGCTTAATGGCTGAAGTAGTTAGGCATTTCCCACTTGTGCTTGTAGGTTGGTTGGTTGGATTTTACAGCATATCAACCACTGTTGGGTTATTTTATGCCAAACACGTTTTGTTTTAATTCTTAATAAGTACTCAATTTTTTACATCAATTTTTTAAACACGTTTTTTCTATTAAACCCATAGATGGGACCCTAACAGGTACTACCACACTGGATCAGAGTGGACCTGAGAGTAATGGTGATGAAGGGGTACTTCTCATTCCCCAGAGCTCCAGAATTGGAACTTCACCATTAGAAGCAGTTTAACGCCATACCCAGAACACTAAGAACCTCAGCTACCGCCTTCTAGCACATATGTGATAAAAAGAGTTGGGGGTTAGTCATAAAGGCAATAGGGTTGGGACAATCATATAGATGCTAGGGCTTGACGTGACTAGCCGATTGATCGAAGGGAGTATATCATACCGCCCGTCTCGCCTAAGTAAGAGCCAAAGTGGTATGCAGAATGACATGGACGGCTTAGCCACCAGGATGCTATCCTTAAGCATCACGGGTCGCCACCCGCGGCCAACAGAAAGCCCCATTGCAGAGGTGCAGTCGGTGTATTCTAAAGTCCCAGCTGACAGCAGTTTCAGTCTCGATACTTTTTGAAAACACCTTGTATGGGGGAAGTGTTGATCAATAAACCGACGTACTTATTGACTGTAATTCCGAAATGGAATTTTCATTGCACAATGTTCGATCTATTGAACTAAGTGCATTAACAAAGGAGGATATTATGTTGAAAGGATCAAAGAGCACCCCTATAGAAATGAATGCGTTCATATCGATATTATCCCTCCAACTCTTACAAAAGAAAACTTTGAAATCTATTATAGTCACGTGATGCAATCACATATCAATTATGACGTATCGATCAGCGCTCGATTGTGTTTTGTTAATTATTAAATATAAAGTATTATCTCATATTTTATATTGCATGTCAGCAGTGCTGGTTAGAAATCCTATTTCCATGGCACACTCACGCACAACCATACACACACACACACACACATATACACACATACATAAGTATATATACATGTATATATACATGCAGAGATATGTATGCATATATATGCATATATGCACAGAGACATACAGGTATAGTACATATGTATGTATATAAACAAAGAGACACATACATACATACATACATAAAAATGCATATATACATACACACATGCGTACATACATATCATTTTATTACACAGGGACACATACACATACATACATACAGATGTACATATGCATATACACACACATATACATACAACATACAAATGTACATATACACAGACACACGTACATACAAATGCACATATATACAGACACACACATACATATAAATGCACATATACAAAGAGTCGCATACATATGTGCATATACAGAGATACACACACACATATATATATATATATACAGACACACACGCGCATACATACATGCAAATGCACATATAGACACACACATGCATATATACATATGCACATATACTCACAGATGTATAGACATATATACAAATGCACATGTACCTAGAGAGAGAGAGAAACACACACACACACACACATACACACATACATCATACATACATATTCACATGTAAACAGAGACACACACACATACATACATATGCAAATAAAAGTATAAATAAATACAGAAATGCTGGTCCGTATTTCTACATGGACACACATACAGATACGCACCTGATTCTTCATTATTAGTTGAAATTTGACCTGGAAGTTTCATTGTATAAATTTAATGGAAACGCATTTAAGGGTATTGACAAAAAAGAAGATATTATGTTGAAAAATAAATGCTTTTTTTATTGTTAGACACTCGAGTTTATTGACAACTTTTCTTTACCCGGCCTTCAGACCCTGTGTCCAGTTGCTTCGGCCATTGGACCGGTAAAAATATTTACTATCAACGTGATCCCAGGGGTACATCACCCCATGCAGCACTTGCCTCCTCGTCTAGGAGAGGCCGGGTTGGGTTTATTGCCCAGTGCCTGAGGCGCCTTAAAAGAGGAATGCCAAAGGGTTCACTTTTAAACACCATCTACGCATGAGCATCGATTTGTGCTTGGTTCCCCACTTGTGTCAAACTGACCTGGTGGGATGTTAGTAAATACTTACATCTATATGAGGAGTGAAAGATTGAATAAATCTGGCAAAATGTTGTTGAGAGTATAGGAAAATGTGGATATAACAACACAAAACGACTTTTCAATTGATAGTTCGCCTCATTATTGGTTGAGGCTTCCTCAGAAGTTTATTGATTTAAGTGCTTGTACATTCTGTTTTTATAGTGAAAAGGTAAATGGGTGAGGGAGAGAAAAGGAGATGGGTTATTGGTATGTAGTCTAGGGAATGAGAAGAAAGTCGAGAGAGAGCTTGGTATGTATGTGTGTAAATGGTGTTTTCATTTTTATGGGGTCAGTCAGTTGACTTTGAAGAGAAATATTTTATGTTTAGAGAATGGGTCAAATGTGAGAGAGAGGTGTGTCACCAAGGGACGGGGATATTTTTGTTTGAAAATATTTAGAGAAATCCTTAAGGATTTTGTTACATCTATATACACACATCTTCATGTACACATATACACATATAAATCCCTTGGGAAAGGTATGAATCCTACTCTCCCTCCAGCTATGGGTAAATAGTAGGACAGACTGGGCTCTTTAACCTTGGTTAGGCAACCGGTCTAGGAGAAGGAAAACTCTGAACTCAAACCTGTTAAACTCCGCTTAAGAAATTGACCTTGTGTCGCATCCTCCTCGTGGGAGGGGTTGGTAAATATATATATATATATATATATATATATATATAAATCAATGCATACATTTACACACACACACACATATCTGCACATATACACCTACACACAATAATAAATCTATTGATTGTTTTCTTTCTTTCTTTCTTTCTTTAATGAGCTGATTTTACTTGGATTCAATGATTTGTGATATTTACAGATTTTGCGTCACTTGTCTAACGACTTCCTGTTGACTTTCCGCCCTAAAAATCTTATATAAAAATGGAAATTTCTCTTTATGTATCTGTATAACTAGAGAAAGTGTATATGTATTTACCCAACCCCTCCGCACGAGTAGGATGCGACACAATGTCAATTTTTAAGCGGAGATTAGCAGATTTGAATTCAGAGTTTTCCTTCTAGACTGTTTACCATACCAAGGTTAAAGAGGCCGGTGTACCCTACTAATTAGCCATAGCTGGAGGGAGAATAGATGGATTCATACCTTTCTCAAATGTATTAGTGTTATGTGAAATGCAAACAGCCTCGCCAAGGATTTGAACTCGTGTCACCGTGTCCATTTCCTATGACGGTAACCATTACACTACGGACATCTACTAGGAAAATATATAGGAGTGCGCATGCGCAGATGTCTTTCAAAACAGTTTTTTTCTCTTTATTTTACACGTAGATTTCTAAGAGAAAAGTTAGGATTTTTTTTTTTTTCGTTTAGTTTTCATTTCGACTTTATAAAGACTTCAGATCTACTGACTAGATATGAAGGAGGCAGTTTTTTTATAAAAACTAAGAACAGACATGATTGTTGGAATTTTTTGGTATATAAGGTGTGCTACAATACACCACTTAAATGTATAGACTAAGCGAGGTCACGTGGTTTAAACCTCAGTCAATCATCAGCCCGACTGCGTGGCTGGTTGACTACTTAATCACTGATACTGAGAGACGTCCTTTTGCAATCATTGACGAAGACTTGCAATACTGAGGAGCACCAAGGAACAACCAAAGGATTCTTTACCAAGGATTTCCGCTGGACAAGCTCTTTTGCTTGAAGCCTAATGGATGGCCTATAAAATTGTAATTTACTATGATTTTTTTGCGGTGACAGCATCAAATGAATTAGGGTTATTTTTTCCAATTTCTTCTTTAAAAAAAAAAAAATAATTTTGTAACCTATTTTTAAAATACCATTTTGGTTGGTTGGTTGGAATTTACGCCCTATTTGGTTATTTTATGCCGAAGACGTTTTGTTTTATTCATTCTTGATGGATGCGCATTTTTTAATTCATTTTTTCTACTTAACCCATAAATGGGACCCCACAGGTACTACCACTCCGGGTCAGAGTAAACCTAGGAGTAATAGGGATGAAGGTGTACTTTACATTACACAGAGATCCAGAATAGGAACTTCACCATGAGATAGTTAAACGTCATACCCAATACATTAAGACCCTCAGCCACTGCTTTCTAGCAAATATATAATAAAAATGGTTAGAGTTTGCCATATATACGACATCAGTTCTTTTTTAAAAAATCTCTGACACTGTCATGTAACAAGTTTTCAACACAATCTACCGGTCTGATACTTTGTGAACTGTGAAAGAACCATTAACTAGATAAAATTACATATATAAAAAGTATGCTGCATATGTGTAGGCGCGTGGTGTAATGAATAGTAAATGGATATGGCGAGACGAGTTCAAATCCTTGGCGAATCTGTTTGCATTTCACATAGCGCTAATACCCTTGAGAAAGGTATGAATCCAACTATTCTCCCAAATATGGGTAAATAGTAGGGTGGACTGGGCTCTTTAACATTGGTTAGGTAACCAGTTAAAGAGAAGGAAAAGTTTGAATTTAAACTCCTCTTAAAAAACTGACCATGTGTCACATCCTACTTGTGTGGGGGTTGATATATATATAATATATATATATATATATATATATATATATATATATATTGCTCAGTCAAAAGGATTCATGTCCTTAAGTGTCACAGATCGCTACCCACGGCCAACAGGTGGCAACACTGAGAGATCTAACCCCTCTACAGAGGTGCAGTCAGTGTATTCTTCTTCCCCAGCTGACAGGGTGGAAAAGAAAAATAAATTAATTATATATATATATATATATATATATTATATATATATATATATATATAATGCTGTATATATGTACATATTTACTATTCCCAAGTTTCCAATCGTGAAAGAATTAATCGCAACTTTGGAGAAGTTTTCAAATTAAACTGAAAACGATAATTTAGAGAAAACTTTAGAATCTTCAAGAGCTTTTAAATCGCGTGGTCCTGAGACATGTCCCCCAGGCAGCATCTTCCCCATCGCCTAAAAGGGTTAAGGATCAGGCTTATTGTGCCTGAGTTGATCCTCAAGGGGAATGCCGATAGAACTACGCATTCTTTGCACTCTCCTCGCATGAGTTTCGGTTTGTGCATGGCTCTCCGGGTAAAAAATCTGGCCTGGTGGGAAACCCGAGAAATATATACATACCTGGCCTTCGGGGCTTGTGTCTAGGGGTTTCGGCTATTGGAGCGGTAAGATATTTAATAGCGTGATCCCAGTGGGCTATATCCCAGTGCAACGCCTGTGTACTCAATTTAAAGGAGCAGGACTGGCTTTATTGCCCAGTGCCTGAGGCGCCTCAAAAGAGGAATGCCGACGAGATTCCTGCAATTTTTAAACACTAGTCATGCGTGAGCTTTGGTTTGTGCGTGGTTCCCCACTACAATGATCCTTGTGTTCGAATGACATGATCGGATGTCAATAAATACTTACAATATTACGACAGCGTTGGAATAAATTGTCGTAGGAGACAACGAATGAATGTATACGTGGAAAAATTTGTAAAAATCCACGAGACCTCAAAATACACTAAGACCGGATGAAATGTTTGCAGCAATCGCAACGTAAGTGTCATAGCCCTGGTAAAACGGAGGAGGAGTGGGGCCAGGAGACAACCCACAGAGCCCAGACTCTCCAAGCAAACTTGCTCCTTGTTTAGGTATTGCAACCCGGAAGAGGATTAAATGACCCCCGCCGAACAACAGAGGGGAACTGCAAGAGTTCGATAGTAACATCGGAGAGAAGGATATTTGAATACATGTACCGAGCAAGTCTCTACGTGGCTGTTACGTATCCCTGGGCCAATATATAAGAATTCATGCACTATTCATAAAATACGCAGAGCGAATCTGGAAAGAAGCGACCTAATAACATACCAGGTCTACCAGTTAAACAGATATAATGTTGCAAAACTGGAGTAACATCATTTATGACCTCCTTTAGTGCATTTCGGCGATGTTTAACATGATATATATCTAAAGATTTCCAGTTTGTCAATATCTCGGCTAAGAAATATACGAGAGAGCAGACGATCAGTTAGAAAACTAAACTAAAATAAAAGATGAAGGCCAAGTTAGCACGGTAATAAATCTTCTATTTAATGAAAGGTTCCTGTCGAGATTTTAAAGAGTTAAAATAAATCTAAAGGGCAGATAACTCTTATGTTGCTTTTAGTTGTCACTGGGTAGTAATTTGATCCTTTTTATGGACCCCAAAATGTTTGGTTCTGTGACAATAAATTTTTTACACAAAACAGACGAGTTCGTGCGTGAGGAGTTTACATTTCCCACTGGTGCTATTATTGAGATTGTCTACCTGATAAAGTTAATCTCCGGTAAATATTTCTCTCTAAAGAGTTATTTTCTAATAAACAGGCCTTCTAATAACTTACCTGCTTTTCCTATTAAATTCCTTACAGGCTATTGAATGATCTTTGTAAGAGACATAAACATTAATTGATTTATTTTGTCCACAAAATACGAATCTTGATAGTAGATTGAAATAGTTATATAGGATTTTATATCAGGATTTTAAATGTATTGGTAATATTGGCAGTTTTGCAACAAATCTAACTCAGCTAGATTTTGAGACATCATGAATGAATAAGATGCTAATTAAAATGAGATAATGACAATTTCTTAATTGTTGATAATATAGCTTAAATAGTTTAGAGAGATCGTGACGTCAGTGGTAACGAAATTTACGTTACAGACAGACAGTTACACAATCTCCATTATAATAAGATATCTTTACGTGAGGTTTAATTTGGTTTGTTGTTACTTTTATATTAGGTTTAATCTTTTGGCTTAAGAAAAGATTAGGATAAAGGAATCTAATTATCTACTCGGCTTAGCTTGTTTTTATCTTTTTTGTACAAAATCAGAAGCCAGTGATAACCAAAGTCAGTAATTATGGTCTCAGAGGGCTCCTGATTCGATACCGTCCCTCGACAACGCAGCATATTAGTAGAACAGGAATATGTGCGGTAAAGTGAGGAGCTGATGGTAGGTGTGGCGCTTCACCTCAGACGCTAAAATCATCTCCCTAGTCTAGCGCTAGTGAAAAAGGGATAGACTCCCTCGATGTATGGCTGATATTGACATTAGGCCGCCCTGGTGACTTTTTACTGACTGATTGAAATGTGGTAGCAATGTAGCTGTTAACCCTGTGAAAAAAAATAAACAAATGCCACAGCAAGTCTCCGCGAGTCTCGAGGATTCTTCTGAGTATTCTAGCTGATTTGACAATGCTGTTGTCTCGATTCTTTTTCGGATTTTCAATTCCTCAAGTCTTTTTTCCAAAATCTAGGGGACCGTTCTACAGGCACCAACTAGAATTGGTATCACCTTAACCCCCATGTTCCATCATTTTTTCTGTTCTCTGGCAAGATCCAGGTATTTGTCTATCTTTTCGTTTTCTTCAAGCTTTCTTTCAGTGATCCACCGGGACAACAAAATCCATGAGATGAGAATTTTTCTTGTTAATTAAGACTAATTCCGGTCTCTTGGCCGGGATTTGGTGATCCGTCTGTATGTCAAAGTCCTAGAGAATCTTATGCGTCTCCTTCTCTAGGAATATTTAGGTTTGTGCATATACCATTTAGTTGTATGGTGAAAATTTAATTTATTGCACAATTTCCAGTAGATCACCTTTCCCACTCAGTCCTGCATACTCTTGTAAACTCTTTGTGCTAGTTTGCTGCATTCGTTTATTATATGATTGACTGTTTACTATTTTTCTCTACATATCATATACACTTGCTATTTGTTGTGTCTTATCTATTTTGCTTTTATATAATTTGTTTTTATGGTATTGTCTTGTGCGACAATTAATTTGGTATCGATGGCGGACAGTCACAGTAGCGGCAAAGTGATGGTATTGACTGTAAAAGTTGTCGGGATATTATCATTTCCAATTTTGTCTTTCTAATGTGAATAGAAGTAATGCATTTTAGGCAGTTTACCAGCATCTTGATAAATTTTCTTCTCATCACTTTTCTTGTCCTTTCTCTGATAACCTTCAGCTATTCTTCAAATGCTCAAACACACAACACACACACACACACACAACACACACACAACACAGACACACACACACACACAACACACACACACACAGACACAGCACACATACACACACATACACACACAGACACAGACACATCCACACACAACACAGACAGACACACACACACAACATAGACACAACACACACACACACACACACACACAACACACACACACACACACACACACACACACACAACACACACAACACACTCACAAACAGAGATATACAGATAAACGCACAAACAGACATGCACATCCACCCTTACCCACAGACAGTTGACAGATAAGTATATGGAATTAAACACACAAAATCTATTACATCTGGTCAGCATTTAAATTATATTAATACTCATATTCCTGAATTTTAAGAACCTTATCATCTTGCAACACCCTCAGGTTAAAAATGACACCGTCTAAATCGTCCAAGAGGAAATGCAAAAATGTAAATCCTGATTATCTGCTGTTGCTTATCTGTCGAATTTTCATTTATGAGTGTCGTCACCTCAGCTAAATAGTTGAACCATTCCGTTTTCATTATTATAAAGAAAGAAAGGAAAGAAAAAGGACATACTACACACAAAAAATATAAGAAAGAAAGTTGGGAAAATAGAGTAAGGGGGTAACTGCGGAAACGATAACGCTAATCTTTCAATCAAATATGAAAAGAAAGAAAAGTTAAATCAAGATTGTTATACTTTTTACAGATTGATCTATTTAGCACCAGCTCTTAAATAAACATATCAAACGTTGTAATAATTTAATTATCATACTGTGTTATATTCACAGTTCCTACTAGTTAAAATATTCCTCTTACTATAACATGGTTATATTAAAACTTATTATATATATATATATTATATATATATATATATATATAATATATATATATATATATATATTCACCTTCTTCCGCTTGTCAGTTCTTTACTTCCTTCCATTCGTCAAATTATTAAGATAACGGTGCCCTTTTTTTTTTTCGCGGACTAATTAAAGATGTGACCAAGCACGCAAGCTACAAATTAATGATCTATTTTCATAGTGAATAGCTTAGATCAAATGGATAATCACAAATAAATTTAACCCTTTTTCTTTCGATTTGACTCAATATTCCTCTACTTTCTTTTCTAATTCTTCCGACATTTCAATTATTCTGTCAGGTATTTTACCAATAGATACATACATGCCTACCTTTTTAATATATATATATATATATATATATATATATATATATATATATATATATATATGCTCCCAAACCTGGTAGAGCTCTTTGGAAGGGGATTCGGCTGACGGTCACCGTATACACTTCAGCAAGGATTTCCTATTATTAGATATGAGCTGTCTGGTGACCTTGACATATTTACCTATGTATGTGTTTATCAGTTAAAATTCCGCTTTTTGCTTGTAGATGCTGATGGCCGAGGGGTCAAGAAGTCTGACTGATGAAAAATCAGTCAGGTTTCGATCCCGGCTGGAGGTAGTCTGATAAGTCTAGCCACACTGTGGATGGCTAAAATATATGCCCCCAAACCTGGTACCAAATAGTCATTTTTTAGTCGACCGATGAAGAAACGATCCTCTTATTCCATAAATCATAGCCCGCCCCTAATGGTCGGTGTGGTTTCTCCAGTTTCAAATTTTAAGGTCATTATTTGTCCTCTGTCGGCTACTAACTGACTGCTTCATTGACCTTTAAATAATTACTCAACTCTCTTGTGACTGTGTCTCGCACATATCGCGAGAGTTATCGTAATTGACACTTTGTTTTAGGTCAATTGGTTTACTGTGGAGTGGGAAAGCTGCTTAGTACATTACATTTCCATTTTTATTAAAAATGGCTTGTAAGGTCAGCTCATGTCAACCCCAGGACTTAGTGTGTGGGTGGCCAGACAATCAGAAGAACAAACAGTTTGATCTGTGTGATTTATTGATAGTCCATTTCCTGGGCATTCTTTTTTTATTTTTTTTATAGAATTATAAACATTGGAAGGCTTGACGGACAGACGGTAATTTCAGTGCACGGAATATAAGCTCCATAAAGATCTGAAATCGAATTGGAACGATTTAGTGTACACAAGCAAAAACACATTTATTTTTTTACTGAGATGTCGCATTACTGGGCCTTGGCGCAATTTGCCGGAGATAAAGACGAGATGAAGAGATAAGGAAAAAGTCAGACACGTGTTCCAAGAAAAAATACCACTCACTTCATGAGTGTGTTTTTGCTCTCCTTTAGACCTGTCTCAAATTAGGAAGACGTGAAGTAGCAGGTCATCGAAATCAACCGGCAGAACAGGTCGGAAGTTACAATTTCTACATCCGACTGATTTTTAACAGTTCCCGCACAAATTTCCAATCAGTCTGGACATGTGTTAACTATGAGCTGCAAATTAAAATCCTTCACACCTTCCTAAATAGCATCAATATAATCATGGACAGGTATTAACTAGGAATTGTTAATTAGAATTCTTAACTCCTTCCCAAATAGAAACATCAATATCATCATGGACGCCTGCTAACTATGAAATGCTAATTAAAACCCTTCACTCCTTCCTAAATAGCAGCATCAATATAATCCTGGACATGTATTAACTAAAGTAAAGTCGACGGGGCGGCCTAAAATCGGTATCAGCCAGTCAGCGAGGGAGTATATCCCCATTTCAATAGCGCTAGACCAAGGAGATTGTTTTTAGCATCTGAGGTGGAGCGCCACACCTACCATCAGCTCCTTACTTTACCGCACATATCCCTGTGCTACTCATACGCTGAGTTGGCGAGGACCGGTATCGAACTAGGAACCTTGTGGTTTCTAGCCGAACGCTCTACCGACTGAGCTAACCCGGCCCATTATGTATTAACTAAGAACTGCTAATTAGAATTGATAATAATAATCAATAATGTAAAATAATTTATAATTGAGGTTTAAATAAAAAATAAAATCATGGATAATGTGACGAAAATAACAAAGGGAATTGTGACTTGAATAGTGATATAGTTTCGGTTACAGACAGAAAAAGACACAATCTCCATTATAATAAGATATGCATATGAATTAAATATCAATAAAATTCATATATTTTCAAATAGTATTTTAAATATATAATAATATAGTCAAGTAAATCATCGGGTATCACGTTTGATTCTTCATATCATTTTTAGGGGTCAGTGGAGTTAGTTGACCGCGCCCATCACCTCTTTCAATAACACCCAATGATGTTAGACGGTACCGTGAAAAGATTATAATTCCTATTTCATGACTTTAAGAGTATAATACCACGTGAATAAAGAAGCTACGTCAGCCGGAATTTAAACACGGTTCGCTGATTTCTATTTTCTGGTTTTATTAAACTTTCAATCTTCGTCCACACCTACAGATAAATAAATAATGATGAATAAATATTAAAAAATCTAACAATAAAATCCAATTGACGTTAGTAATAAAGATATGCACTAATTCGTCAGTACAATGTTTTGTGCGACTAAATAGTCGCTGGAATGAAATCTTATTCAAATAAGAAGAGAAGAAAAGAGAAAATGAGGGCGTCTATGTCAAATCTCGAATGCAATCTAGATCGACCCGAAATCAGATTAATATCTTCTTTATAAAACATCAAATAAACTAATACGAAAAATATTTCTTTTGTCTTCTCGTTTATAGATTATTATTGTTACTTTCACAGAAAAGGATAACTACAATATCACCCATAAATAAATACAACACTAATAATTTAGTTTGGATTGTTTTGTTTTACGGCATATCAACCTCAGTGGGTCATTTAATGCCGATAAAGTTTTGAAATAAATCAATTCTTAATGGATAATACAATTTTTTATAGATATATTTTTCTATTTAACCCATAGATGGGACGCTAACAGGTACTACCACTCCGGGTCAGAGTGGACCAGAGAGTAATGGTGATGAAGGGGTGCTCCACATTCCCCAAACCTCCAAAACTGGAACCTCACCTTCAGATAGAGTTTAATGTCATTCCCAGGACATGTAGACCCGCAGCCACCGCCTTCTAGCACCCATATGATAAAAAGGGTTGGGGCCTGCCATAAGGGCAATAGGGTTGGGAATATCATAGAAGTGCTAGGGCTTGACGTGACCAGCCGATTGATTGGAGGGAGCCTCTCCGACCGCCCGTCTAGCCCAAGATAGGGCCAAAGTGGAGTATTGCAAGTCATGAACTGCTCATCCACCTGGGCTCTATCCTTAAGCATCACGGGTCACCACCCACGGCCAACAGGTGGCCCCATTGGGGGAGTCTTGCCCCTCTGCAGAGGTGCAGTCGGTGCATTCTAACGCCCCAGCCGACAGGGCGGACAATAACTTTTGTCTCCGATCTTAACAACACGGAGTATAAATAAGCTCTGATGACGATTTTCATAAATTATAGTTATAAAAATGTTTTCACTTTAACAGCATTTTGTGGTGAATTCATATCTTTTTTATATATACTCATACCGTCGGATTCATTTCCTTTCTTTTAATATATATATATATATATATATATATATATATATATATGTGTGTGTGTGTGTGTGTGTGTGTGTGTGTGTGTGTTGTGTGTGCAATTTTCATTCTAATTTGCAACTGAATTATAATCTTGTTGGGTCTCGTCAAACGTAATTCATACAAATTGTCGATTCAAGGGAAATAACAATGAAATTTTAATTATAATTCTTATCTCTTTCCTAAATTAGATAACCATTTGCCGCTATAATAATTGGAACCCTACGAGCTCATCGGTCGTCTAGTACCTATTAGAGATAGGGAATAGTTGAAATGAAACAGGGGTTATGCTTGGATCTAAATATGGCGGCCTTCGCAATTATCAGTACTTGCTGGACCTGTAGATATGCCACAGTATGATAATTTGATTATTATAACGTTTGATATGCTTGAGAGCTATTGTAAAATAGTTCAATATGTAAAAACTATAAGAATCTTAATTTAACTCTCTCTCACTCTTTTTTTTTCTTTCTTTCCTTCTTTTCATCATTTTCTCATGTTCGATTGAAACATATTAATGTTATCGCTTCAACGCGCTCACTCACTCTCACTCTCTTTCCCCTACTTCCTTTCTTTCTTTCTTATATGTTTCTATGTAGCATGTCGTTTTTCTTCCCGTTCTTTCTTTATAATAAAAACGAAATGCTCCATTATTTAACTGAGGTGACGATACTCATAAGAATTCGGCGGATAAGCAACATGGGATAATAAGGATTTACATTTTGCATTGCATCTTGGACGATTTGGACGGTTTCACTTTTAACCAGAGGGTGTTGCAAGTTGATAATGGTCGCACTATTTAGGAACACGAGTATTAATATATAGATTTTCAAGACAGGATATTTGCAGTTCCAGTCAGCAGACATTTGTAAAATAAGAAACTAAAGTTGGTAAAAGGGGCCTATTGTCGGTATTAGCCGGACAGCCATGGAGTCTACCCCCTTTTCCCAAGCGCTAGACCAGGGAGATTGTTTGTGCGGCTGAGATAGAGCTCCACACCTACCGTTTGCTCCCTACTTTACCGCACAGATCAGATTACCCAATATGTGCTACTTATATGCTGAGTTGGCGGGGACCAGTATCGAACTAGGAACCTTGAGTTTCAAAGGTGCGTGCTCTACTCACTGAGCTAAATCTAGTAGAATTCACTCCACTCCATACACATACATAGACGTGTTCCCCTAGCTTTTACAGAGATATTAGCTTGTTTTGTTTTTCTAATGTCCCAAAATTAGAACCGCTTTTTTTTCGGGGTGGGGGGTCCTTTCATTCATCTTAGCTGACTTTGGGGACAATAAAAACCCTAAGTAACACTGCCGTTAGCCATTTTATCAAGGAATTAAGCTTAGTTGAATTTAGCACATGGTCAGAAATAGAATGGGCACCCAGTGAGAATCGCTAACCATTCTAACAGGTAATATGTAGTAAAGTAGTTTTATTTAGAAAGAAATGAAATAAAAAGGTTTTCAAAAGGGGGGGGTCAAAAAAAGAGAAGGTAACGTGAGACTATATGAAATGGTTTATTTAATCTTTTTTGATTAATCCTTGCATTTGCATTTGGTCAATTTATGAGTGGAATTTTAATCGTTTAAAACAAGAATGGCAGTTGTAATGGCGGCCAAAATTGGCGGCAAAATGGGTCGAAAACTTTTTACTTGATAAGTTGAAGATTTGATCAGTTTGTGAAAGCTGACAAAAAAGGATATTACGAATGTTTAGTGCTAATATATAGGAGATGAGGAAGAAAAGAAGATGGAGGAGGAAAATGGGAAATAGAAAGAATATCGAAAAAGGAATATGGAAAATTATATAAGTTTAGGAAAAAAGAATATCGAAGCAAAATAATTGTACAATAAAGTTAGCGAGAAAATAAAAAGAAAATAACCAACAAGAAAGAAAGAAATGACTAAAGAAATAATATAGGGAATAAAAGATAAATATGACCAAAGAAAGAAGGAAAGAAAAAAATTCAGATGAAAAAGGCATTGCAAGAAAGAGATGATCAAAGACATAGAAAAGAAAAAAGAAAAAATGAATGTTATAAAAAAAAAGGAAATAGCAAAAAGAAAGAAACTTACAAAAGAAACCAAACAAGTCACCGAAAGAAAGAAAGAAAGAAAGAAAGAAGAAAAAAAATTAACAAAAGTGAAATTAACAAATGGAGGGAAGGAATACCAGAATAGATGAAAGAAACAGAAATTGACAGAAGAAAAAGAATTATAGAACTCATGAAAGAAAAAAACAATGAAATTTGCAAAGAAGAAAGAAAAAGAAGAGAGAAAGAAAGAAATTTGCAAAGAGAGAAAGAAAGAAATTTGCAAGAAGAAAGAAAGAAAGAAAGACATTTGCAAAATAAATTTGTATGGAAAAGAAAGAAAGAAAGAAAGAAAGAAAGAAATATAAACTAGAATGAAAAGGGAATAAAAAAGAAAGAAGAAAATAGAAGAATGGAAAAGAATTCTGTTGTGTGTATTTTTTCATTTCTTTATTTTTTTATTGGAAGAGAGCTGCATAATCTTTGTGGTGTGACGGCCTTTGTGTCCTCAATTTTGAAATCATTTTTCGATCTATTTTTTTATTGATTATTTATTTTGCTTATTGAAACAGCAATTTATTTCGTCATCCCTGTTGCATTTCGATTAGATTTTTCAATACCCCCCCCCTCCAATTTTTTTTGCATTAATTCTTTTCTAACCTTTTTGGCATCCATTTTGCTTTTCTGTCCGGTTGACTTTTGTTGCGTGATTTTCATGTAGCAATAAAGCAATGAGAATCGGTTGGTTGGCTGGGTTTTACGGCATGTCAACCCATTGGGTTATTTTATACCGAAGACATTTTTGTTTATTCACTGTCGATGGTTACTCAATTTGTTTTAAACACATTCTTTATTTAACCCATTACTACCACTCTGGGTCAGAGTGGACCTGGGAGTAATGGTGATGAAGGGTGCTCCACATCCCCAAGAGCTCCAGAATTGGAACTTCACCATCAGAGTTTAACGTCACACCCAGGACATTAAGACCCTCAGCTACCGCTTTCTAGCACATATATGATAAAAAGGGTTGGAGCTTGCTATAAGAGCCTTAGGGTGGGGACAATCATATAGGTGCTAAGCCTTGACATGACCTCACCGACCGTTCGTCTAGCCTAAGTCAGGGTCAAAGTGGAATGTTGCATATTATGGACTGTTCAGCCACCAAGATTCCGTCCTTATTCCGGTGAATAGGTGGTCCCATTAGGGGCGGGGATCTTACCCCTCGGCAGAGGTGCAGTCGGTGTATTCTACAGCCCCAACTGTCAGGGCTGGATGAGAAGCGGGAAATCAGCCAGTTAAACAGCACGAAAATAGGACGAAATGGGTAGGCAGGCTAAATCAAATGCACTAAGTGTGCCGACATGCATGCCAGCCCAGGAGGTGGTGTCAAAGTTTAGGAACTAAACATGTATGCCGAAAAGGGGGTCCCTTTAAAGAAAAATTGCGATATTGTAAAAAGTACTTGGTAGCTCTAAGGAGGCGGGGGTCATTCCTAAAATAAAGTAACCAAGTAAGTACATGGTACTACTAGTATTTTTTTGTAATTTAACCATTGTAGTTCTTTTAAACAATAACAAAATAAATAAAATTATTCTAATGAATTATCATTCTGATAACTCCATTGCAATCTATTAGATTTACATATGCCACAGTTGAATGAGCTGTACATCTTTATTAAATTCTAAAAGTGTCTTGATTAGTTAAGTTAAAAGTTAATAGAAAAAAGAACATGATGACATGCATTTTTAAAATATTAAAATAATTCATAATGAATTATTTTAATTTATTATGCTAGTATATATAAATAAATCATTATATTATATCTACATCTAGATATAAATGTTTTGCTTAAGTAATAAGTACTAGGTACTTTTTACTACATAACTATTTTCCCTTAAGACTTTTCGGTATACACGTCTGGTACCTAAACTTTGACCCCCTCACTTCCTAGCCAGACCTGCAATGATCGACACTCGTGCTCATAAGTAACAGCTTTGATTGTATTATACTTATACTAGTATGAAATTATGAGATGAGGCTTGGTATGAATAATTTTGATAATTCGGACTGTTGTCCTCGTCTTTATTGTGTATAAACAAAACGTTCAGGCCTTTTTTAATAGGCCTCGAGGTTACTATGGCCTGAACGTTGAGTTTATACACAATAAAGATGAGGATAATAGCCCGAAATATAAAAAGTATTGATTGTACTCGTTTCTGTCCTGTGGTCTTCAATTTAATCAGTCTCCAAAATAGAATTTCCTGACAGACATTGCCAAGATTCTGGAGCTTTGCAGCGTGTTATGTTTACAAACAAAAATACATGATCTTGTGTAGAATAATAGAAACCAAAACTAAAAAATAATCAATATATAACCGGCATGGAAATTTCTAAAAGAAACATCACCCTGTTGGTTCGGATTAGAATACGCTGACTGTAACCCCTGGGTAAAAAAAATGAGACATAGGTATAACGCTTCTTGTGATAAATGTTTTATGATTGTGAATACGTGGTTTTCATGGTCCTTCAGAAACCCCAATATATACTTTATTGTACACAGTGACTTAGTAGGCAACGTCCCGCGTATATATATATATATATATATATATATATATATATATATATATATATGTATGTGTGTGTGTGTGTGTGTGTTTGTGTATGTGTGTCCATGTGCGACAATTTTTGCAGATAGCACATATAGTTAATTGTGATCTTATGCCGGATAGTGATTCTGATTGTAGATAGAGCACACGGATAGTCTGAAACCTGGCAGAAATGCCCATACTTACTAAACTATCAATTCTTATTGGTACTGTATTCATCTGGTACTCATATATGCTCAGTATTACTTTATATACATGGAAATATAAGCACACACATACATGCACACACACACGCATATATATATATATATATAATTCAATAACAGAAGATATTTAAACAATACCACTCTATCCAAACACGTATGGCACATAAAAGGATAAAACCCCAATAATGTAAAATATTTTTATTTTTTTTAAACAAGCATACAAAGGGGGCTAATATAACTGTAGATTCTGCATCGAAGAAAAATTGTGCATTCTCCAAAATATGAATGTCAATTTTCTGAACAAAAAAAGTAAATTAGTTTCTAAATGTAATCATTTAAACAGATTTCTTTTGTGTCACTTACCACCTGACCCATAATCCCATATTTTATACCTCTTTGTTAATTCTTTTTTTAAATATCTGGACACCGTGCGCGCCTAAAGACCTTAGCATGTTATGATATGTTTTTAAACATAAGTATTGCGTAATAATATTCTATCACATGAACACGCATCCCGTTATAAAAACGCTGTACAAGTCTCTTTTTTACTTTAAACTGTCTGAAGATTGCCTAATACGCATGAAACTTTAGTAACGGCAAATTAGTACAATTTTTTTTTTTTTTTTTTTTTTTTTTAGATTTTAGATTTGCTCTGCTAATTTAGCATTGAGCACTTTCATATGCAAACTTTTCATATTTGCTATTCTCCAACACACACACACATATATATATATATATATATATATATACCTTGGTGCAGATATAAATTTATTTCGGCATTTCTTTATCTCTTCAGTCTGATCTTTCCTAATTCGAAGACCTCATATCCGTTCTCACTGGTATGATTTTCCCGTTTCGCTGATTTTTTTAATTTATTTATTTATTTTTTTTTTTTCAAATTCCTCCTTTCGCGTTTGTTAAATACTCCAGTTCATGGGCATGTACACACTCGACTTTTTAGGAAATTTTCTTTTTTTTTTACTTGAGAATTTGTATGTTCTAATTTATGTATTTTATGTTCCTATTGTTGGGGTTTTGTATGGGTATAGATGAGTATGTAAATGTTCTCATTTTTTTCATTTTTTTATATAAGTTTAAAGTTATTTGCATGTTTACATTTGAATATGATTTAATTTCTTCTATTCAGTAGTTTCATATCTGCACTACGTTATCCATTTATTCATTTACTTATAATACCGTATATGTAACAATATATACGCAAATCTTTATATGCATGAATAATGAGTTCTCAATTCTGGTTGAATCTTATCAAGGAAACACTTGATACTATCCACCAATATATATATATATAACGAACTCATAAGAGACGTTCTCCTGTGGAAGCCAGCATATAGGAACGCCAGCGCGTGCCGTCCAGCAAAGACTAAAATTAACCTTTCATACACACACACACACACACACACACACACACATATATATATATATATATATATATATATATATATATATAACCAAATATGTAAAAATCTCTTAAACAACAGAGTAAATTAAGGAAAAGTTATATCAAGAAATACAATTTGCATAAATAAATATGCGTGTCTATGTGTGCGTGGGTGATTTTCCTTAGCCTTTCCTATCGATGCAAACCAAATTGTGTTGTGTGTTGTCGTGTGTCCGCCTCTAAATAGAAATCAAGGGCCAAGATGCGGCGTCAATTTTCCTTTAATGATTTGATGGAAAAATCTAACAGAATAGAAAACTGTCCGACAAAATCTTAATGATTAGGTCACCAGTTTCCCGCCACTTTTCGATCTTAATTGAAGACACCAAAATTGATTAATCAATAAATGGACTTCATTTTGTGTTAGGAGAAATTTGAAAGAAAAAAAAAGTTAAGGATATGAAAATCACGTGGAAAGTTCTGAATCAATTTTCCAGATCTGTTTTTGTCTTTAATGATTAGTAAAATGCCAATATATATTGACAAGAGTGAGTGGCGTTAACAATATTATGTATACTAGAAGAATAAGTCCCCTCCGCCGGGCGTAAATATTTGTTTTAAAGTAGAGGAATATATTAAATAAGAACGCATATAAAAAAAAAGTTTACACTCATTTTAATTATATTTTAAGTGGTTTCTATATAAAATTATTCATAGGATTGATTTTAATACGTTACAGAAAAAAAACAATATTAGAGAACAATAACACCAAGTAATTATTTATTAAAGCAGTTTTGTAAAAACCAGTATGCAAGTTAACCACGCTATATATTATGTAAACCTTTAGTTTTTAGTGATACAAAACACGCATTGCATGATTTTAAACACATTAATAACATGGGCTCTTGGGGTCTGTGGGTCCGGTGTTAAATTAATGGCGAGATTTAAAGGGGCACGTCTGGTTTATTGCTTAGTGCCTGAGGCGCCCCGCTTGAGGAGGAATGTCGACGGGATCCTCACATTTTTTTGTGCCTGCCATCTCATGAGCTACGGTTTGTGGGTGGTCTCACATTAATAGGACCTTGTGCCTGACCCGCATACGTGGGATGAGAGGTAAATACCACTAATAATATGGGCTGTTTTGAGGCAACTCTAACTTAGATTTTCATAGAGACATCGTTAATAAATAAGATTTATTATTCTATCTATTAATGATTTTGAGTATAAATCAAATACTCATTGATTAACTTAGGCAATTTCTGTGGGCATTGTGACGTAAACAGTGACATAGTTTCGGTTACAGACAGAGAGCCAGACATTAAAACTCCATTATCATAAGATGAAAATAAAAGTTAAATGAAATTATTCAATTTAATACTTATTTGATAAATAAATGCTTACTTTAATAAGTATGGAATTTATTAAATCTCTAAGAAAGTGAATTAAGAGCGTAACAACATGTATTATGATTTATTTTTATTGTTTATTACATCTATTATGTTAAAAATGCATACGGTTGTTTTTCTTTATTACTAGTGTTATTTCATCTGCAATATATTATTTAATTAATATTAGCGAAGTAATTAATAGAGTAGTATTTTGTTTATTGTTTAAACAATACACAAGGTCACATCTATGGGTCAATAGAACAAAAAAGACTATCAAAAATGTGTTTAAAAATTGAGTTTGAAAAAAAACTTGAATACTAGGTAAGAATGAATAAAAATGTCTTCGTCATAAAATAATGCAACAAGAGTTGACATGCCGCAAAATCCAACAAACCAAAAGCCATTACTGAGATTCGATCCCCAATCAATAATTCTGGGCTCATGTGATCTCATGTTTATATTCCTCATTTTTATTTATTTATTTATTGCGAAACTAACGTGTTAACAAAACTACGATAGAGAAAGTTAGAATTTTGTATATCCAAATGACAAAAATGATTTTCCAGGTGCAAGTGTTTGCCTGAAAAAGTTGGTAATGATATTAATTCATTTGTCGATGTTCCCCACGGTATTAGTGCCCAGACAATGACATTATGAGATTTGGGATTTGGGAATACACACACACACACACACACACACACACATATATATATATATATATATATATATATATATATATATATATATATATATGAGAGAGAGGGAGGTGTACGGGTGCTATTTATGTTTATAGTTTTCGGTAGATTATATATATATATATATATATATATATAAAGTAAAAGTAAAGACGTCGGGATGGCCTAAAGTCGATATCAGCCAATCAGCGAGGAAGTCTATCTCCCTTTCCACTAGCGCTAGACCAAGGAGATTGTTTTTTTTTGCGTCTGAGGTGAAGCGCCACACCTAACATCAGCTCCTTATTTTACCGCACAGATTCCTGTGCTACTTATACGCTGAGTTATATTCTTATTTGAAATATGTATATTTTGGCAGCATCTATTCATTCAGACAAATTTGTTTAAACATAATAGAATCTTTACTGTTTTCAAATATTTTTGTTATCATCTTGAAAGGCGTTAATCAGTTGTCCGAAAGAGTTATTATTGGTAAACCAATTACTTTCGGTTATTTTCTGAGGTTATCAAGGTTTTTTTATATTTGTCTAAACTATCATTATAAAGACTGTTTATTATTTGACTAAACTATTGTTTTGTTTTTGTTGCTAACGTAACGCTAAATAAAGGTGGCTAAATAACCTATCTATATTTATTAGCTCTATCACAGATATTGAGCACGATGGTAACGATCCGTTTCACGCTCATGAAATCATCGGACCAATGATCGCATAGACGAGAAAACCCTATAAGCTCTGTTGACACTGTATCTATACTATCCTGAGCTAGAATTATTTCATATTCATATAAATAAATATTTATCAACTCTCCGCACGAGCAGGATGTGACGCAGGTCAATTTCTTAAGCGGGGTTTAACAGGTTTGAATTCAGAGTTTTTCTTCTCCTAGACTGGTTACCTAGCCACGGTTAAAGAGTCCTGCTTGCTCTACTATTTACTCAAAGCTGGAGGGAGATTAGTTGGGTTCATATCTTTCCAAAGGCTATTAGTGCTATGTGAAATGCAAACAGCCTCGTCCAGGATTTGAGCTCGGGTCGATGAGTCCATTTCCTACGACTCTAACCATTACACCACGCACCTCCATATTTATATAGACCTGTTCAAAAATCTCATAAGAAACAACAACACATAAAATGTAAATATGAACGTGCAAGGAACGAGATTTCCAAAACTCTAAGCATAAAATTACCCTGGACGGGTTGACGCCTCGTTAAAATCAATCAATTATATTTTCCTATTCGGTTTTGCTTAGAGACCATATTACATTTAGGCACCCCTTTTTGATCTCGATTAAGAAAGGACATGTTTTTCATTTACACCGTCAATATCCGGTTATTTGTTAGGGGTTAGGGTTACGGTTATAATTTTTTTTAATCTAAAAATCGTCTGTTAAAACAACCGGATATTGACGGTGTAAATGAAAAACATGTCCTTTCTTAATCGAGATCAAAAAGGGGTGCCTGAAGGTCATATGGTCCTTGTTTAGTTTAGAAGAAACAGCTCGCAGCATCCTTGTGTAGTTTACATCTAGATTTTTCTCCAAACATTTCGTTAGTGTCCAAGTGGTGCAACCATACAGTAGCACTAATACGGCTACAGCTTGGAATAATTCCCGTTTTATTTCATCAGAAAAATCAGATTTTTCCCAAGCATTTCGTTAGCGTCCAAGTGGTGCAACCATACAGTAGTACTAATACGACTACATCTTGAAATAATTCCCGTTTTATTTCACCAGAGAAATCAGATTTCCATATAGTTGATAACTTGTTCGTGTTTTCCCTATACGTATATTGATATCGCTTTCAGTCGATGAGATATTGCTACCAAGATTGGTTATTAATTTCAAGTGTACTCCGCTTAAAAATTGACACTGGCAACTCGTATAGAAGAAAAACTCTGAATTAAAACATGTTAAACGCCGCTTAAAAAATTAACCTTGTCTCAAGTATTTTTCTGAGGCTCATTTTATTTCTATCCTTCTAAAATCCTCGTTTTTAGCAATTAACAATTCTCAAAGAAAATTAACCTTTTTTTTTCCCCGAACTTTGTAGAGGGGTAAGACCTCCTAATTGAGCCACCAGTTGGCCGTGGGGGGACTCGTGATACTTAAGGTTGGAACCCTGGTGGCTGAGGAGCTGATGATAGGTGTGGCGCTCCACATCAAAACAATCTCCTTGGTCAAACGCTAAGGAAAAGGGGATAGACTCCTTCTGGCTGATACCGACATTAGGCCACCCCGACGACTTTACTTTTAGCTGAAACATATCAACACTTTATTCTATTTATTAAGGGCATATTAACGACTCACACGTTTTTAAATGTTTTACATAATTATATTTTAATCAGATTTAATGTTCTTCAATCCTATATTGTTTGTTTACACATATTTCTAATCAACCTGATGTTTTACTATCTTAAGTCTTAATGTTCTTGTAAAATATATATTATATAAAAATTGTGTAAGTTGCGCTTAATGGGCTTCGTATTATAATTGCATCTTTAATTTCAGGAACCAATGGGGCCTGTTCTGTGTTGGCTATTAGATTATTTTCATTCTATTCATCAATATAATAAATTTGAGTTGTTTTTGTTTTTTTCGTAAGATGGTCGTATATTTTATGGTAATCTATTGCTTGTTTTTGCTGGTACATTAATAAATGAATTTTTCCCGTCTAGTGATCATAGGTTGTCCTCGGGGTTTGTGGAATTGGAAGAGCTCCTCTGAGGAATTAATGGTGGAGTTATTGGAAATACGTATTTGTTTTGTTTTTTTTTCAATAATTTTGTTTTGTGGTTTGTTTGTATTTGGTCATTCTAGATATTACACTGAAGGGAAGCCATTTTGTGGGGTGTGACAGTTCCTTTTACGCGGACTGCTAGACAGACGACAATTAATTTTGAAATTTAAGCGTTTAGCTTGTGTGACGGATGGTGGTGGTGGGTGGGGGATATTTCAGAATCAATGTGGTGTCTTTGTTTGTTTGTTTTTTTTCATTGTTACGTATTATCTTTTTGCAAAATAGTTCAATATGTGAAAAGGATAATAATCTTTAACTCTCTCACTCCTTTTTTTTTCTTTCTTTCCTTCTTTTCATCTTTTCATTGTTCGATTAAAATAGATTAGCGTTATCGCTTCTGCACGCTCACACACACACACACACTCTCTCTCTCTCTCTCTCTCTCTCTCTCTCTCTCTCTCTCTCTCTCTCTCTCTCTCTCTGTTGCATGTTTTTTTCTTCCCTTTCTTTCTTTATAATAAAAATGGAATGGTCCATTATTTAACGGAGGTGACGACAGTCATCAGAAATAAGAATTTGATTGATAAACAACAATAGATCATCAGAATTTGCATTTTTGCATTTGATCTTGTACAATTTGGACGGTCTCATCTTTAAACAGAGGGTGTTGCAAGATGATAACGGTAGGAAGATTAAGGAACACGAGTATCAATATTTACATATACGGTGTCTATTTGTAAAAATTGATATCATTTCGTAATTTAATAACTTATTCAAATGATCGCAAATTTTTACAGCATGAGTTGAAACAACTCACAATTCTATATTTCATGTTGAAACACCTTTTCTCTTCTGGTGAATGGTATTTCTATACCTGAAATGAAAAATATATGGAATATAGAATTTTATGTTATTATTACACATGCTGTTAAAATTTGAGATCATTGGAACGAGAATTGGTCAAGTTATTGGATTAAGGTTCCTAGTTCGATACCGGCCCTCGCCAACTCAGCGTATGAGTAGCACAGGGATCTGCGCGGTAGAGTAAGGAGCTGATGGTAGGTGCGGCCCTCCACCCCAGACGCAAAAACAATCTCCTTGGTCTAGCGCTAGTGAAAAAGGGATAAACTCCCTCGCTGATTGGCTGATACCGACTTTAGGCCACCCCGACGACGACTTATTATTGATTTATAAATAGTTTGTTTTATTTTAATATATATTCAAAGTTATCTAACGAATAGATTTTTACGAAAAAGTTATCTAGAAACAAAATATCATATAAACTTGTCTAGCCTTAAATTTTACGCAAAAACAATCTCCTTGGTCTAGCGCTAGTGGAAAGGGGATAGACTCCGTCGCTGTTTGGCTGATACCGACTTTAGGCCACCCCGACGACGTTTTAACGACTATTGGATTATGAAACGATATCATTTTTTCTTAAATATCCTGTATATATATTTACCAACCCCTCCACCGAACAGGATGTGACACACGGTCAATTTCTTATTTGGAGTTCAACAGGTTTGAATTCAGAGTTTTCCTTCTCCTAGACCGGTTACCTAACCAAGGTTAAAGAGCCCAGTCTGCCCTACTATTTATCCATAGCTGGAGGAAGAGTAGGATTCACACCTTTCCCAAGAGTATTAGCGCTAATTGAAATGCAATTACCACATCCAGGATTTGAAATATCCTGTATATATTAAAATGATGATTTCTTGCAAGGTTGGTATATATTGTAGAGGGATCATCGAAGAGTTTAATTGGTAGAATTTAATCAGAATTATTAGGTTTAGTCATTTGTTGTGGTTGTTGTGCTCAGTGAATAACCAATTAGTATTAAATCAAGTGGCATTAGTGAACTGGCAAATATTAGGTTTAAAGTTTGGAATGTGATTAGCTTAAGAGGTCATCCATGGAAATGTCTCGTTCATTTATCTTAAATAAGTTTAATTTAACGGTTTAAGAATGAATGACAAAATAATGTAGTAAAAAGAAAACAACAAAAAGATTAATAAAAATTAATAATGAAAGAATATATTAAAAACAGGTGACTTGATTGAAAACAAAGCGACACTAAAACAATATATATATATATATATATATATATATATATATATATATAAAGTCATCCACAGGCACCGTGCTTCGACGTTTCACGTCTCGTCAGTGTGGCTAGATACAACAACTAACTCCGAGCAGAAGCAAACCCCGACTGACTTTATGCCTGTCCGATCCGTTAACCTCTAACCAGCTGCCGTTTAAGGGGCGGTGTTTTAACTGTTTACATCTGTGTATGTACTTTACGATCACCAGAGAGATCAAATATGTTAACAGATGATCATTGCGTTATGCTTTTTTGGCGGTGAAAGTCTATTAAAGTCACCCCCATATATTATTTATTTATTTCAACTGTATGATTACAGCATCTTCAGAAATGAGCAAAAACATGATTATCACTGAATGTTTTTGCTCATTTTTTTTCATTTTTTTTTTACGGCATATCAACCTCAGTGGGTCATTTAATGCCGATAAAGTTTTGAAATAAATCAATTCTTAATGGATAATACAATTTTTTTATAAATACATTTTTCTATTTGACCCATAGATGGGACCCTAACAGGTACTACCACTCCGGGTCAGAGTGGACCAGGGAGCAATGGTGATGAAGGGGTGCTCCACATTCCCCAAACCTCCAAAACTGGAACCTCACCATCAGATAGAGTTTAACGTCATTCCCAGGACATGTAGACCCGCAGCCACCGCCTTCTACCACCCATATGATAAAAAGGGGTTGGGGCTTGCCATAAGGGCAATAGGGTTGGGAAAATCATATAGGTGCTAGGGCTTGACGTGACCAGCCGATTGATCGGAGGGGGCCTCTCCGACCGCCCGTCTAGCCCAAGATAGGGCCAAAGTGGAGTATTGCAAGTCATGAACTGCTCATCAACCTGCGCTCTATCCTTAAGCATCACTGGTCGCCACCCACGGCCAACAGGTGGCCCCAGTGTGGGAGTCTTACCCCTCTGCAGAAGTGCAGTCGGTACATTCTAACGCTCCAGCCGACAGGGCGGGTTTTTGCTCTTGTCTGAAATTATGCAGTTGAAATAAATTATTACAATGAAGCAAATTTAAAGTTTTTTTTCCTTTATTTATTCAATATATTGCTCTTTCCGTCCACTTACTAGCACTTATCGAGCTCTCACTACGATTTACCTACGCATGGATTGATCCACATTATCACAAACAAACACACACACACACACACTCACACACATATATATATATATATATATATATATATATTACAGTAGAGTAGGCATAAACTCACAGCCCCCCCCCCTTCCCAAAAAATTGATGACCCATCAAGCATGAAAAGAACAAAACGTCTACGGCATAAAATAACCCAAAAAAGAATTGATATGCCGTAAAATCCTGTTACGATTTTACAAGCTATTCTTTAGGCTTTACGCAAGAGCACTTGTCCAGCGGAAATCCTTGGTAAAGAATCCTTTGGTTGTTCCTTGGTGCTCCTCAGAATTGCAAGTCCTTCGTCAATGATTGCAAATGGACGTCTCTCAGTATCAGTGATTAAGTAGTCAACCGGCCACGCATTCGGGCTGTTGATTGGCTGAGGTTTAAATCACGTGACCTTGCTTAGTCTATAAATGTAAGTGGTATATTGTAGCACGGCTTATATATCAAAATAATCCAACAAACCGAACCAAGTTAAGCCATGATGTAACTGATCATCGTTACCTAAGTGTGCGGAGTATCAACATGAAATATGGAATCGACGAGCCGTGTTCGAATTTCGTCTCATCTTACTGGCACTAATTCTAGCGAAAAGTGCATAAATCTATTTTTTAAAAAAAAAAAAAAACTCTGTTCATTGCCAGTTCTGTTGATAAAAATCTCTTGTCTGTGGCATGTCACGGTGGTTGCAATTACACAAAACACTCTCACGTAAATACCTAAACAATCAGCTGTAACAATAGAATAGTTTAATATATTGTTAACTTTCAACAATGCAAGTTACTACGCCCCAAAATAATAGGACATACAGACACAGAAACACACACACACACACACACACACACACACACACACACACACATATATATATATATATATATATATATATATATATATATATATATACGTGCTGCTGGAAAAAACAGTTGGGAAGCCAACAAAGCTTTCATCAAACTTTACGCACACACACACACACACACACACACATATATATATATATATATATATATATATATATATATATATATATTTATCTTTATGCATATATATAAAATATTTATATATGTATATTTATAACATTTTGTATATACAATATTATATACATATATATTATATATAATATTGTAGATATATACATGCAAAAAAATATTTTATATATATATATATATATATATAACTCTTAAGCATTCATACTGAAATTCTATCTATCTATTCCAGTCTATTTATATATATATATTCCAGTCTATCCATATCAATCTATCCATCTTTCTATCTATCCACACCAGTCTTTTTATATCTATCTATCCCAGATTACTTTTAAAGCCCTGTCAGCTGGGGCTTTAGAATACACCGACTGCGCCACTGCAGAGGGGTAAGAACTCTCCAATGGGGACGCCTGTTGGTCGTGGATGGCGACCAGTGATGCTTAAGGACGGAATCCCGGTGGATGAGCAGTCCATAACATGCAACACTCCACTTAGACCCTCTTAGTCTAGATGGACGGTCGGAGAGGCCCCATCCGATCAATCCTGTTGCTCTTATAGTGATCCTCAACCCTTTTTATCATACGGGTGCTAGAAGGTGATGACCGAGGGTCTTCATGTTTTGGGAATGACGTTAAACTCTATGATGGTGAGGTTCCAGTTCTGGAGGTTTGGGGAATGTGGACCACCCCTTCATCACCATTGCTCCCTGGTCCACTCTGACCCGGAGTGGTAGTACCTGTTAGGGTCCCATCAATGGGTTAAATAGAAAAATGTGTTTATAAAAAAATTGAGTATCCATTAAGAATACATTTATTTCAAAACTTTGTCGGCATTAAATAACTCATTGAGGTTGATATGTCATAAAACAAACCAAACTAAATCAAACCCAGTCTAATTCGATATATCTACCTACCTATCTACCTATACTAGTCACTTCATACCCATCTATCAATCTATCTACCTAGCTATACCATTTATTCATATCTATTAATATATATATATATATATATATATATATATATATATCAGTCTAATCATATCTATCTATATCTATCGATATACATATCTATGTATCTATCTACCTATACTATATATCTATCTATATCTATCGATATACATATCTATATATCTATCTACCTATACTATATATCTATCTATATCTATCGATATACATATCTATGTATCTATCTACCTATACTATATATCTATCTATATCTATCGATATACATATCTATGTATCTATCTATCGCAGTCTACTCCTATCTATCTATTTATACCAGTCTCTTTATATCTATGTATCTATCAGATCCAGTATTACATTTTTCCGAGATAGATAAATTGAGCCAGATCTGAACCGTGTGTCTATTGCATTGTGCGTTCAGTCGGCCATAGCACCCCCACCCCCCCCCCCATAATTTACTATCCCTTAGGACATTAGAGAAGCCAACAAAATGGATTCCACATGAAGTTATGAAATGGAACATTAGTCAAAATGTTTTGAACACTTGTCTATCGCTTCATGCTTGTTGCAGAAAAATGTCATTTTTGGACAAGAGTGATGAAAAATGGATTTGATAAGAAAAAACAAAATGAAGAAAATCCCAAGAAGATCCAGGACAACATTCTGAATGGAATCTTCTGCGGAAGATTGTTTACTGAATGTTCGAAAGTATTAGTAACGATAAAAGCTCTTACCGCCCAACACTTAAATGAGCAATTGGCTTGTTTAAATGACGCACCAGAATAGAAAACGACTTGTTCCGGGCAAGACATTAATTGGAGACGTTGGTTGGTTGGTTGGATTTTCGGCATGTTGGATTAAGAGGAATTACGGGGTCGTGGGGAGCTCTTAAATATCACAGTGGTCGGCAATTGTTTCGGACGAAAGAAGAAAAACAACACAAATGAAAATTACACACATATATTAACAAAGGTACAACATTCTTGCAAATTTTGATGGCATTTGCTACAGGACTTATCTGTGAGGTGAATTAACAGTTCGTTGTAGTAGCGCTAGAAAAGGGGGCGTTCTACTCGCTGTGGTTTGGAGTGCTATCAAATGCGTCTCTTCTGGTCGGCTCTCGTTCGATAAGTGTTGGGGTGTTGGGGGAGTTCTTTTTTTGAGCGACTCGCCTGGTTAATTGCCCTTTGAAGTGGGCGGTGGATGGAGCCCTTGTTAAAAAGACTCCTCAGGTCTACTGCCTTCAGATAAGTGATGGGGTTTTGTTTTGCCACCAACATTGTATGTTGGCGTTTCGCCTCCTAGCGGCAGGGGAAGATAATTCTACTATCAGGTTTCTGATAGGATTGTGGTATACCAATGATATTTTATTTGATTCATTCTTGATGGGTACTGAATCTTTTTAAACACATTTTCTTAAACTCATTTTCTTTCTATTCAACTCAAAAATAGGACCCTAACAGGTACTACCACTGCAGGTCAGAGTACATCTGGGAGGTACTCTACATTCCCCAGAGTTTCAAAATTGGAACTTTAGCATCAAATAGTTTAACATCAAACACGGGACATTAAGAACCTCAGCTATTGTCTTCTAGCACATATATTATAAAAAGGATGGAGATTTTCCATGAGGGCAATTGGGTTGGTAGGAGGAAGCCTATCCGACCCTCCGTCTAGCCTAAGTAAGGGCCAAAGTGGAGAGTTGCATGTCATGGACTGCTCAGCCACCAAGGTTCCATTCTTAAGCATCATGGGTCACCACCTACGGCCAACAGGTGGCACCATTGGTAGGTATCCTTCTGCAGATGTGCAGTCAGTGTATTCTAAATCCCTAGCTGATGAGCAATTGGCTTGTTTAAATGACGCATCAAAAAAAGGACTTGTTTGGGGCATGAAATTAATTGGAGATTTTGGTGCATCACAACGTGCGTGACGCATCATGTGACGCAATGAAGGATCATGGAATTGGTAAGGGAAGTTCTTCGACACGTATTCTCAAGAGTTGTTGCTTTAATGTTTTCACTTGTTAGTTTCCATGCAACACATTTTGGCTGATAATAGATTTCAACAAAGATGGGGAAAATTTTATCAAGACACTCATCGAATCAAAAATCAAATATTTATTATCTAATATATAATTGAGCTGAAATAGATTAAGGAAAATACAATCTCTCTCACTATATATATAGTAGGAAGCGCGTGGTGTAATGGTTAAAGTCATGGGAAATGGGCTTGTTGTCCCGAGTTCAAATCTGGACGGGATAATTGCATTTCCCTTAGCGCTAATACCGTTGGGAAAGGTATGAATTCTACTCTCCCTCCAGCTATGGGTAAATAGTAGGACAGACTGGGCTCTTTAACCTTGGTTAGGCAACCGGTCTAGGAGAAGGAAAACTCTGAATTCAAACCTGTTAAACTCCGCTTAAGAAATTGACCTTGTGTCACATCCTTCTCGTGCTGGGGTATATATATATATATATATATATATATATATATATATATGAAAAATGTTGTTCTGGTTCCAACGGGAGAAAATTCTATATTTTATTTTTAAAAAAGAAGATCCGCAAAATGTATTTTGTTCTCAGAAAAAAATGTTTAATTCTTTTTGTTTTACATATGCAACACGTGTTTCAGATCTTCTGGTATCTTCTTCAGGCTTTGATTGATATAATATATATATATATATATATAATATGATGAATGTTGGTGGAAAATTTGGTTGTCCTAGAAGCATGGAAAAATATATGTAGAAGAGTAGAAAACAGAATATAAATCAAAGTGATAAATACTGTTCTTAATCTTTATTTATTATTTGTTGGCCAGGTGGTTAGTAGGCTGGTTGTCTTTGTCATTTTGTGTAGCCTCCTGTCTCTGGGGATTCATGTTCTGTTGGAAATAGCGGGGTGGGGAATGGTGTTTGCTTGTGGTGGAATGCTATGTGGGTGGTGGTGATTAGTTGAAATAAACTCATACGAATACTTCAATTAATACCCACCACCCACATAGCAATTAGTTATAAATACAACACACACACACACACACACACATATACATATATATATATATATATATATATATATATATATATATATATATATATATGAGGGTAAATAAACAAACAAATGTGTTTTATTTTTATATGGCTTTAAGCCGACAATTTTTGGAGGATATGTGCTTAATTGAAGTCATACCTAATTTTGAAAATTAATTAGTTAATAATTAATGAATTTAGGCGGGTATATATGTTCAAATGTAAGGCTAAATATTTTGACATTTTCTCGACTTGTTTAGCCTTACATTTGAACATATATATACCCGCCTAAATTCATTAATCATTAACTAATTAATTTTCAAAATTAGGTATGACTTCAATTAAGCACATATCCTCCATATATATATATATATATATATATATATATATATATATATATATATAATTACTAATTGTTTTTCAAAATGTTAAATTCATTCTGTCGGATTAATTTCCATTTATTTACACATTTGTCTCATGAAAAAAACAAAATATACGGATTTTTACACCTCCGAAGATTATTCTACGAACACTACAAAAAAATTTTACCTACATCACAAACTTTTTGAAACTTAACATCTTCTTTCAATTGTGCTGTGGACATGTAAACAACTTTATGCTGGATCATATTTTTGAACATTTTTGATAATCTCTTACACTTTTTTATATATTTACACCAAACTCTTTTTGAGTTTATTTTTGGATTAAAAAATGCTTCTGTTTTTTTAAAATAAAATTTATTTTATTTTTGAAACAGTATGCGCATTTAAAAATTCAAGCATTCCAGCGTGTGTTTGTACCCCCTATTCTCTTCCAACGGTTATTCATCCCTTCTCTCTTTCATATTTTTTTGCTCGTTGATGATGACCCTTCTACTAAGGCGTCGAAACAGAATTCTGTCAGCAGATAATAATTACTAATTGTTTTTTCAAAATGTTAAATTCATTCTGTTGGATTAATTTCCATTTATTTACACATATATATATACATACAACATTCATCATTCTACTGTTTCTCTGCTTGGGTGGCCATTTTCTTGTCTCGTTGACTTCTATCTGCTGGCTTCTTCTTCCTTGCTAATTGTTCTTGGGCTGGGCTAAGCTGGTCATTGTCTTAATTTAATATGGGTTTGCTTGATCAAGCTTTATTTTCTTCTAGCCCATAATGATTGGTTCCACCGCAGGGATTAAGATGACCCGTGAGAGGCGACAATCACGTCTGTTCTGCTTCCAAGTCGGATCGAATCTAAATATAACGTGTCTGTCATGGCGCCCAAATCGCGCCTCTAAGGGTCAAGGGTTATTAACAGTCACCGGTAATTTTCCACGGAGACTTCCTGATTCTAAATCAACAGACCCTAATTCAAATTCTTAGCTACAGGTCTGCTCACAATTCATGACCTCATTTTAATTGTAACAATTGTACGATCGTTTTCTCTTTGCTACACCCTCTGATTAAATATGAGACCGTCTAAATCGTCCAAATTTTCCTGGTGTTGCTTTTCCACTGAATTTTAATTTCTCATAAGAAATAAGAATGAGAGTTAATTGTTACACCTCGACTAAATAATGAATCATACAATCTTTATTAGATAGAAAAAAAAAGGAAGAGAAAAAAAAGGACAAAAAATATAAGAAAGACAAAAAAAGAGCATGTGGAAGCGATAACGTTAATCTGTTTCAATCGAACATAATGAAAAGATGAAAAGAAGGAAAGAAAGAAAAAAATGAGTGTGAGAGTCAAATCAAGATTATACTTTTTACATATTGAAGTATTTAGCAATAGCTTTTAAGTGAACATATAAAACGTAATAATCAAATTATCATACTGTGGTATATCCACAGGTCGTACTGCTCAACATATATATAGTGAGACAGACAGATACACAAACACAACACACACGCACACACACATACATACACACATACATACACACACACACACACACACATATATATATATATATATATATATATATATATATATATATATATACTGACAGACAGACTTGGAACATATGTGCGAATTCTTATGTTATACATACATATTTTAACTTGTTTCTCTTCTAAATGTGTTCTATTCTTCACGTATGATCACATGACCCTCAATCCGCACACTTCTTGATTTATCCTAAACACGCGTAAACATTTGGGAATATGTATGTGTATATAGACATATATGTGTGTATACATTCACATCATTCCTCTGACTGTGCGCTGATTGCGTTCAAATATCTATGCGTCACCATGTGTTATCACGTATCTATATGTATATACATACATCTATATGTAAATCCGGCCTGTCATCTAATATCATAAGAGCTGTGCAGCGAATCTCAAAGCCTTTGATCTCGCCGCCTCGCCACCCGACCACCCTGGGTGGACTAATGCACGAGATGGAAATGCCGGCTAACTTGAAACACATCAAAGTTATATCGTTGGAATTTTATTCTAAGCCGAAATTTTTTTTTCTTTCTTCATCATTACTTATGGTTCAAGGGCGCCGGGTGTCACGGTTTAACTCACAAAGCCATCGCTGCTCTGATCTGTTCTTCTCATAAAACACACTCACCAAAGTTAAAAAAATCTTTGAGCGCTCATCTAGACACCGTTTCATCCGTGCTCAATTTAAATACACGATACTAATGGCTGTTATTAATTTGCATAAAAATAACATCACGTGGTAGAGTGTCGTTCAGTCATTAATTCTAATCTGAATTTTAGAGTGTTTTCGTTATTCCGCACTTTATACACACTAGTATCTTAATCTCAATTGCGTTTATCACAAAGTTTCGGCCGATATGTTCCCTAGCCTTCCTCGTGTGTATGATATATGTCCAGTCAATATCAACGGCATCGCTGTTCTAATCTGCTCTTCTCATAAAACACACACACCAAAGTTAGAATCTTTGAGCGATTATCTAGAAACTGTTTCATCCGTGTACAATTTAAATACTAATGGTGGTTAAATCCTACTTAACGGACCTAAATTCCACCATCGTATGTCACCCCGCCAAAAGAAAAAAATACTAAAAATCAAGGAATAAACTGAATTTAATGAAATTTTCAGTGTTGATATATTAATTAATAAACAATATAATGCACCAGTTTTTATTTTAAAACTTTTACATTTTTTCAGGTCAGTTAACTTTGAACCATGTATCTTTGAGGCGCAACATAGATTCACAAACATACGGGATTCAAAGTTAATTGACCTGAAAAGATGTAAAATATTTGTTTTTTAGAATCTAGAAATATCAAATTTGAAACTTAAAATTAGACGTTTCATATTTTAAATGAATTTTATATAATTAATTTACCACAGCAGAAATACCTAATTAAACCAGAAAGTGTTAAAATAAGATAACTGATGCATTATAAAATTCATTCATTGATAAATCAACACTGAAAATTTCATTAAAATTAGATAATTCCATGATTTTTGGTAATTTTTTTCAATCGGGGGGTAAATTTATTTTGTAAAATACGAAATTTACATCATCTTAGACACGTTTACGGCCATGTTTATCATATATCTGAGCAAAATTGACCGAAAAAATAGTTTAAAATATTAAAAATAAATTACATGTGTAATATTATTTTGCTTTTTTTTACTGATGCTCATTATATTACTTCTTTTCAACTTAGACAAAAAATTTGACCTTAAATAAATTCGATTTAATTAAATTATAATTTGTTTTTAGAATTAAAAGCAGACGAAAATAATGGTATTTTAATTCGCTTTTAAAATGAAACTAGTCAACATTTTGGCAGTGTCTAACGTATAGTTTTTTTACTAAGCTTATCGGTGTGGCACAAGGCCAGAAGTATGAGGCATCCAAACGAGAATCGAACTCACTACGATTGGTATGCTGATCTAACTCGCTAACCATTACACCACGTGATATGCCCATGTTAATGCTCGTATAGGGAAGACACGGTCTGCCATAGACAAAATATCAGTCATATAGAAATCTAATCTCACTCTCTTAAATTCCGTTTTTTATGACAATCACCGTTATGCTCGGCATGCTTCAACCCAATATCTATAATAAGAAGTATTTTAACATCTATATATTAATACGCTTGTCCCTAAATCTTCCATCCGATATCATCCTGCAACACCCACTGGTTAAAAATGAGAGCGTCCAAATTGTTCAAGGTGAAATGTGAAAATGTAAATCCTGATTATCTCATGTCGCTTAATCGCAGATTTCTTATTTGTCCCATTTTATTTCACTCAATTTTTAAAATGAAATATTCCAAATTATCTTGCCTCGCTTATATACCCAACGTAAAATTAAAATGAATTGAAAAAAAAAAAAAGAACTTACATGTTTGTTTTATTTTTAGTATTGAAATTGTGAATTACGAAATATATTTTGGTAATTTTGATCACATGTCGCCCAGCCTCTGGCCTGAATTTAGGCTGTTTAGCGAACTAGCGTCTGACGAATTTCCGGCCCAACAGATATTTTCCGAGTCGTGTTTTTGTCACTTTTTCGTTGGCAAAAAATATCTTAAATGCCTCCCCACAGATTTTTATCGGCAAATCAATGTAGATATTTTACACACACACACACACACATTTTTAAGAAGGAGTGAAAGAGTTAAATCAAGATTATTATACTTTTACATATTTGTAATAGCTCTTAAGTAAATATATCAAACTTGTAATAATTAGATTGTCATACTGTGGCTCTGTCCTAGTGTATATCTCTCTCTCTATATATATATATATATATATATATAGTCATCCACAGACATGTGTTTTGACTTATTAAGTCTCTTCAGTGTGGCTAGACATCTGTAAGCTACCTACAGCCGATCGGTTTAGTGTCAGTCCGTTACCTTAACCATCAGACTCTCATCACCTACAGAATGCTAAGGGGATTTTAACTGTTTTAATACACACATCGCTTTGTATGTAAATGTCGTCATAGAGTGCTCCATCCCTTATATAGGAGAGCGTTGCGTTTACGCTTTTAGTTGGCGGTGTAAGATTCATGGTTAATATATGAACGTACAACTCCGACACGTGGTGTTGGACAAAACATTTATATATCACAGCACAGAAATAAAACAAGATACATAAACATACAAGAGTAGAGATAAAAGGACAGGAGAGTCTGTACATACAAAATCACGTACTAGTGATGGGGGGGGGGGCGAAGCCCCAGGAGAGCAGCATAGCGTTGGGGACCGAAGCCCCCACCAAGAAGGGTGTGACAATGTCTCTAACCCATGTGCTCGTACGAGGAGATGTAACAAAAGAGGAAGAAGCGTTTGAACCAGGCGCTTAAATACAATAGCCTCTGGTGAGAACAAGCGATAACCCAGCGGGAAGATAACTCTTCCAGGCCAATGGGAAGATAATCCCAACAGCGGTCATAAGCGAAAATCCCCCCCCCAGAGTGCTCAAGCCTAGGTGGATGGGGAGCATATTGTAAACCATGTTAAAGGACTTGAGATCATACTTGCAGACATCCTTAAATCGCTGCTGGGGTGATTGATTTGTCTTTAGACAGATGAAAGTTCCACAAGGAGGATGTCTTTGAGATTCACCCATTATCTATCCGGCTGACATGACCTAGCCAGCGGAGACGACGCTGTCTCAATAGAGAGACATCAACACTGTCAGCTGGGAAATTTTGATCTAGGACTGCTTTCAGTGGCGACAGGCTCTCCGTAGCGGTCTATTCATGTCTGAAGTCACCCTGGCGCAACATCCGGAAGCCAAGAGGTCCAAGAGAAAGCAACAGCAACGGTGCACCGACACACCAACATCTTCAGGACCGGCCTTCACATGCAACATCTGGGATTGAAACTGTTTTTCAAACATTGGCATTTTAGAGCCACAGAAGGTGCTGTGTTAACTTCAAGGCACGAGAAATCTATGGTCTTCCGAGACTGCGATGCCGATTATGTTCCATTGAAGCGGTTTTCCGACTATGAAACTAAATTGCATCTGGTGATGTGGCTCCAGTTCTGGAGCTCTAGGGATTGTGCTCTACCTCTTCATTACCATTACTCCTATGTTTACTCTGACCCGGAGTGGTTGCGCGATGACGATGATAAACCATGACACAACGAATTTCAGCTTTAACCAACTGATGGATCCTCCCCAACTTCGGATTTACGGGAGAAAATTCTTTAGATGCGCAAAACGACTTTTTTTTTCTTATTCACCGACGGCACATGTGCCAAATCTGATGGAATACGTGGATGTGAAGTAATTCTGGCACGCACGTGTGGGGTTACGGCTGTAGGGACACGGAGAAGGATTGTGTTTATCTGACGCCAATATAAAATGAATTAACCTAGATATCTGAGGAAATAAATTTGGCCTGTGTGAAAAATCAAATCGTGTTTTGAATATTTATTTATGAATGAAATTCAAACTAATTTCTGATTAATGGGTAATCTGTGCCAGATGTTGCCATAGCAACTATGATGTAACCGGCAAAGATTATAACTGAGGAGTGGGGAAAAGTGTGGGGGGTGGGGGCAAAAATTAAAGAGAACAAAAGTTGTGGTAAAAGTTGTAATGGAAAGTTCGAAGAAAACAAATTCTTTCTTGCATCGGGTAAAGACGGGGAACATCTATAATTTATATTTGCCGAACGAACTTTCTGCTTTAATGAATATTCGTTAATTATTTCGTTATAGTAAACATTTACAGTATATATATATATATATATATATATATATATATATAAAGTGTGTCAAAAAAGTATCGAGACTTTTTGCACTTTTTTGAACACACCTTGTATTCTGAAAAATTAACGTTCCATTCATTGTTCAATTTCTGTCTCGGACACCTTCAAACCGGGCACTTTTATGCACACCTTATATATGTGTGCGTGTGTATGTATATATTTTTATCTATTTATATATATATTTATTTATATATATATAATGTGTATATATATGTTTTTGTGTGTGTGTATATATATATATATATTATATATAATGGAGATTCAGCGTTTGTCTGTCCTAACCGAAATTACGTCACTGTTTACATCTCAATACCCTCAATAATTGCGTTAGTTTAGGAATAGTATTTAATTTATAGTCAAAATCATTTGTACATAGAATGAATCTTTATAAACGATGTCTCTATGAAAATCTGAGTTCGATTTGCCTCAAAACAGCCCATGTTATTAGTGCATTTAAAATTTTGCAATGTGTCTTATATATCACTAAGAAATAAAGGTTTACATAATATATGGTATGGTTAATTTGCATACAAAACCGAGTTTAATAAATAATTACTTGTTTTTATTGATCTCTAATATCATTGTTTTATTCTACAACGTATTAAAATCAATCCTATGAATGATTTTATATAGAAACCAATTAAAATGTAATTAAAATAAGTGTAATCTTTTTATATGTGTTCTTATTTAATTTCATCTGCCTTTCTAATTTAATATATTTCATTACATTAAAACTTAAATGCGTTGCTAGTATATATAGTGTATATATATATATATATATATATAATATATATATATATATATATATGTGTGTGTGTGTATGTAAGTTCCAATTTTCGAGCTCTGGAGAATGTGGAGTACACCTTCATTACCATTACTCTCAGGTCCACTTTGACCTGGAATAATAGTACCTGTTAGATTCCCATCTATGGGTTAAACACGCGTTTAAAAAAATAAGTTTTTTAAAAAAGTGAGTACCCATCAAGAATGAATCAAACAAAACGTCTTCGGCATAAAATAATCCAACAAGGGTTGACATGCCTTAAAATCAAATCTAACCAACCAACCAACTAATTCGAGTACATCAGTGTATGACTAAAATATTTGGTAGACATTTACAATCTTGGCACGTGGTTATTTTCCAGAAGAGAGAATCTCTTAAAACAGAAATTTCAATAGAAATTCATCCTTATTATAATTCTAAAAACTAACCCAGTCACGTATTGGCCTCATTAGCGACCAGCGGGTCTGCATTAGAAAATGGAATTGGTCATTCGTCACGCCAAAGACACCAACTCGTCTAATCACAAGACTTGGTGGTGTGAGGGTGTGAGGGTGGGTGGTATCTGTCTGATTTGATGAATAATTGCGTGTGATTTTTGTAGACTTTTTATTGACTTCTTTTCTTGAGAACATCAAAAGAAATGGCAATAAAAAAGCGACTAATCTCTCTTAGGATTATTATTGCAAAATAAAAACAAAAAGAAAAATAACAAGAAAAATAAAATCTGTGTGAATACCTAACTGGCAATGGAGGCCGAATCAAGCCGAAATATTCCGACCCTGGCAAAAAACCAAACCCTCTTTCCAAAGCCCCAGTCAACTGTAATTTTTATCATACTAGAAGGATACGTTATATATACAAAATTGGATGTGTAGAATGACGTACCTTCATTACCTGAAGTCTTTCACTAATTTTGACCAAATTAGGATGCTGGTTAGTTGGTTGCTTTTTTTTACGGCATTTCAACCATCTTTGGGCTATTTTATGCCGAAGTTTTTTTATTCACTTTTTAGGTGTACTCACTTACTTTTTTAAACTCATTTTTCTATTTAACCTATAGATGGGAACCTTATAGGTACTATCCCTCCGGGTCAAAGTGAACCCAGGAGTAATAGTGCTGAAGGGGTACTCTACATTCCTCAGAGCTCTGGAATTGGAACTTCCCCATCAGATAGTTTAACCTCATACCCAGAACAATAAGACCCTCAGCCAGTGCCTTCTAGCATATATATGATAAAAAGTGTTAGGGGCTTGTCATAAGGACCATTATATGGGTGCTAATACCCTTGGGAAAGGTATGAATCTTACTCTCCCTCCAGCTATGGATAAATAGCAGGGTAGACTGCGCTCTTTAACCTTGGTTAGGCAACCGGTCTAGGAGAAGGAAAACTCTGAATTTAAACCAGTTGAACTCCGCTTAAGAAATTGACCTTGTGTCACATCCTGCTCGTGCGAAGGGGTTGGTAAATATATATATATGGGTGCTAGGGCTTGAAGTGACCTCCGATTGATCTCTGACCGACCGTCTAGCTTAAGTAAGGGCAAAAGTAGAGTGTTGCATAATCAAATTTAGAGTAGAGGGGCGTATTATCATTACCTATAGTCTTTGACCAATTTGACTAAATTAGGAGAACGTATTTAGAAAAAGAATATAAAAGAGACAGCCTTCATTGAATAATCAATTAGATTTTTGGTCGAGTGAAAAAAGTTTTCGGTCTCATTAAGATACCATGCCAATATGATCAATGGTGGAAAAGTTTGATGCGATTTTTACCAAAAGTGAAACATTTTAAAGTCAATTCAACCCTTGAAGACGATGTTTTAATGGGACAGTTCTCATTAGTGGAAAAGAGCAATCTTTCTTTCTTATATTTTTCTGTGTAACGTGTCCTTTTTCTCCCCTTTCTTTCTTTATAATAAAAACGGAATGGTCCATTATTTAGCTGAGGTGACGACAACCAATCAATCAACTGTATGTTTGTTGGAAGGTGTGATATATTAAACGGTAATACAGAGAATAAACTTGTGAACTCTCAAATGATTGGTATCAAATTACGAGTCAATAACACCAAGTAATCAAAAACGGTTTTGTTAAAACCAGTATGCAAATTAATCACCCTATATATTCTGTAAGCCTTTATTTCTTAGTGGTATATAAGATACATAGCAGGATATTAAACGCATTAATAACATGGGCTGTTTTGAGGCAAATCTAACACAGATTTTCATAGAGACATCGTTAATGAAATAGATTTATTCTATGTATTTAATGATATACGTCGTCTCAAAAATCAGACAAAACAAACTTTTATATTTCCCCTTTTTTAAAAACACACAAAAGCAATTTTTTTTAAATTCTTTAGATGTTACTGACTTCATTTTTCCTTTTATTTTTCTTTTCTTTTTTTTTTTTTTGTCTTATCTTTCTTTTATTCTTTTTTTTTTATTCTTCTACAAGTCTTTTTTTTTTTTTTTTTTTTTCAATGTTTTCCCTTCTGACTTCTGTTAATTTTGCAATGCACCATAAAAGCATCGTATTTTACTCCCCAGATTTCCATGACAGTTTCTTCTCTCTCTCTCTCTCTCTCATCTCTCTCTCTCTCTCTCTCTCTCTCTCCTCTCATCTCTCTCTCTCTCTCTCTCACACCAAATAAGAGAAACTGACCTAAATATTCATTGAATTACATCTGTCACACTGACACCGCTTCAAAGTGCAGACTGTGAAAGTGTTTACTATTTACAAAACAGAATGTTTGAACGATAATAATAATGATAAATATCAGTGTCTGTTGTAAACTGGAAACTCTGCATCACCACTGAACTCCCGATTTTCCTTTGTATTTAAAGTTACATTCCAACAAATTATGAAATAGTATTATCTGTGATCGGACTTTGTCCCCAGGATCTTCATTGTTATTTGACAACTTTGGCGATATACTCTCCACCTTCTTCAGGTATTTCTTGTCGACTCGGAATACGCAAGACAAGTTCCCGAAGTTCCGATAAGAAATGCTGAAAGAAGGCCGGGTTAGATCGGCCGAAAAGTTGTAGCAAATAACATGAAGATGGGGACAATAGTCCCGAAAACGCAGATAATACTAATCTTCAAGCCTTATCTCAAAGTTCAGAGAAATTATGAAATAGTTATTATTTAAATCTTAATTAGCAATCTTAAATTTATTAACAATGTCTCAATTAAAGTCTAGATTTGCGCAAAACTGCCCATATTATAGATCCATTTAAAATTACCTTAAAATAAGTCTGTGTTTTGAAATGGGGCTTGAAATATGAATAATAAACACCCGAGAAGCCGGAGGATACAGCGGCCGAAACGTAGGGATCTTACATACCAAAATAAAGATGAGGACAACAGTTCAAAAAATCAAAATTATACAAATCAAACATTCACGTCAAGGTCGATAGGGTGGTGAAATACTTCAATCAAACTACAGGTAATTTCATCACTACTTGCGAATTGACAGTTAATTTTCGAGTTCAAATATTTGTAACAACTTCATCACAAAAAGAATAGGCTACCCATCCATTAGTAACACTTTGCATAAATATCTCTTTTCCTTAATTCCAAATCACTGTTAATCCTCCCTCCTACTAATTTAAAAAAATATTTTCAATGATACATATTGAAAGTGCTGAACTTCAAAAAAACTAATTTTAAATAAAAGATATTCAATTTCTTTACTATGTTTAGTATAGACATTTACCGAAGCTAAGCAGATGAGTGTTAGGGTAGCGGTAAAGACAAACCCCCACTCGTAAATATTATTTACTTATGTTCATTTAAATGCACTGAGTAAAACTGATTACTATTTCTTTCAACTTCCAAAATTTGCAGTGTATATATTTATGTAAAAATTTCAGTTAATGAAACTTGCATATATGTTTGGTAACACATCGGTCACATGGGTTAACCGTACATCATTTATGAAAGGAAGCGCGATGGTTTGTACTGGATAGTTGGTAGGAAAAGGACTCGTCGACCCGAGTTCAAATCCGGACGAAGCCACAGTTCAAATAGCGCTAAAACCTGGGAAAGGTATACCAACTTCTCCTAGCTATGGGGTAAATAGTATGCGGCAGACTGGGCTCTTTAATATTTAGGCAACCAGTCAGGGAGAAGGAAAATTCTGAATCAAAACGTGTCACTACTAGAATAGACCCAGTCCTACATAGTATCTATTTCAATTTAAAAAAGATTGTGGAACAAAGTAAATGGAAAAGTTCCCTTGTTAATGTTAAAAGTATTGCAATTTGAGTAAACAGGAGAAAGAAAGAAAAAGAAAGAAACAAGGAATCTAGGAAAAGTAAGAAAAAAGAAGGAAGGAAAGGAAAGAAGACATAAAAGAAAGAAAGAAAGAAAAAAATAAACAGAAAAGAAGGGAAGGAAAGAAAGAAAGAAAAGTGAGTAAAAAAGACAGAAATAAAAAAAGAAAGAAGAAAGAAAAAAAGGAAGAAAGAGAAAGTGATGCAAATTATGCTCTCATTACATTTTTGATAATAATAATAATTAAAAATATAATTCAAAAATAATAATATATAATCACCAAACACACAACACATTATTATATAATATATATATAATATATTTAAAAAATTGTCAAAAGAACTGAACCCGAGAAGCTAGAAGAAAGGTCGATATCCGAAAAATAATAAAAGCAAAATTTATGTTTTGATTCTCATTGAACGAATATAATTATATAAATATAATATATATATATATATATAGTTTTTTTTTGTTTAAAAAAAGTAAAGTCGGTATCAGTCATCAGGAGGAGTCTATTCCTTTTCACTAAGCGTTAGACCAAGGAGATTGTTTTGAATCTGAGGTGGAGACCACACCTACCATCAGCTCTTTACTTTACCGCCAGCAATCCTTGTGCTACTCATACGCTGAGTTGGTGAAAGCCGGATCGAACTAGGAACCTTGTGGTTTCAGCCGAACGCTCTACCGACTGAGCCAATATTATTAATATATATATATTTCTGATTGATTCTAGATAATTGAAAAACACCCTTGAAAGAGATCATAGGTAAACTTTGAGTGCGAAAATTTTCCACGAATTTTAAACTTTTTTTTTCAGTCATTGAACGCAAAAAAATGATTTGAGCCAAAAATCCTTTCGGAGTTCTCTACTTCAAAACACATTCTGTGAAACGATCATCAGCCGACAAATGTCTCTCAACTCATTTGATTTGTTCTTTACTGTTGAGAGCTCTGTGATTGAAGCCTTATACCGGATACCCTTGCCAAATGAAGGAAATGTTTAATCAATAAAAGTGTGTTTCCTAACCATTAAAATATTTTGGTATTTTATTTCATAACTTAATATTAATTTGATTTTGAAATTGTTCAAGAGTTGCCAGAATATTTCTGTCATAAATTCATTAATAAATTATTGATACGAATGATTTTTGCGAAGAAGAAGAAGAGAGGAAGAAGGAGAGAGGGAGAGAGAGAAGAGAGAGAGAGAGAGAGAGAGAGAGAGAGAGAGAAGAGAAGAGAGAGAAAGCAGGAGGGTGAAGGAGAGGACTAAGTTATGAATACGGGTGATATTGAGAAAGGTGAAGAGAGAAGAGAAAAGATAAGAGAGAGAAAGAAGAAAGAAAGAGGAAGAAAAGATAAGAGAAGGAAGAAGAAAAGAAAGAGAGAAGATAAGAGAAGAAGAAGATAAGATGAAGAGAAGAAGAAAAAGAAAGAAGAAGAAGAAGATAATGAGAAAAGAAGAAGAAGAAGATAAGAGAGAGAGAGATAGAGAGAGAGAGAGAGAGAGAGAAGGAGAGAGAGAGAGAGAGAGCTGGGGGTGGAGACCAGAATAAAGTTTATGATACGAATGATATTGCGAAGAAGAGGAAGGAATGTTGAAGTGGAGAAAGAGGGAATATTTTAAAAAGAAGAATAGAGGGGAGGAGAAGCAGAGGGAGGAGGAGAATAGGAATAAAAAAAGAAGAAAAAAAGAAGTAAAAATAAGAAAATATTAAGGAAAATAGAAGAGAAAGAATAGAAAAAATAAGACGAATGAGAAATGAAAAACAAGAAGAGAAAAAGGAAAAGAAGTTAAAAATGAAGAAGAATGGGAGAAAAAAGGGAAACAAGAAGGGAGAAGAAAAAGGGACAAATAAAAAAAAAAACAGAAGATTTGAAACAAGAAAAAGAAGAAGAAGATTTGAACGAAAAAGGAAAGCAACAAAAGGTAAAGGGAGCGAATAAAAAAAACGAAAAAAAATGTGACAAAGAGTAAACGAGAATTTGTAGTAGTAGTAAGACCAGCAGCAGAAGAAATAGAAGAACAAAAACTAGAAGTAAGAACCAAAACTAGAAGAAGAGAAAAGAAGAGAACAAAAACTAGAAGAAAGAAGAAGAAGAAGAAGAAGAAGAAGAAGAACAAAAACTAGAAAGGAAGAAGAAGAGAAAGAAGAAGAAGAGAACAAAACTAGAAGAAGAAGAAGAAGAAGAAGAGAAGAAGAAGAGAACAAAAACTAGAAGAAGAAGAAGAAAGAAGAAGAAAGAAAGAAGAAGAAGAAGAGAACAAAACAGGAAGAAAGAAGAAGAAGAAGGAAGAAGAAGAAGAACAAAAACTAGAAGAAGAAGAAGAAAGAAGAAGAAGAAGGAAACAAAAACTAAAGAAAAGAAGAAGAAGAGAAAGAAGAATGGACAAAAACTAAAAGAAGGAAGAAGAAGAAGAAGAAGAAAAACTAGAAGAAGAGAAGAAGAAGAAGAAGAAGAAGAAGAAGAAGAAGAGAAGAAGAGAACAAAAACTAGAAGAAGACAAGACAAGACGAGACAAACGACGAAGACGAAGACGAAGACGAAGAAGAAGAAGAAGAAGAAGAAGATAGTAGAAGACGTATTTGTGAATAGATTATGATAGACGAAATTTTAGGAAGAAGAAAAAAAGAGTTAAATATAAAAAGAAGGTAAGACAATATTTCATGATGATTGTCAGGTGTAATTTGTGGTGGGTTTTATAATTACCTTTGATGGCCACCTGTCAGAAAATAGCAATTTAGAATTCTCCAGTAGAAGATTAAAAAAATGTCCTTTCCAGCATCAAAAGTTCAAAGGTACAGTTCATCTTTGATGAATTAAAACGATGAACGTTTTAGAATTCCTTATATTTTCTTTCATTTCTAAAGTGGAAAAAAATAATTAAAAATTAAAATATGATTCTCTCGGATAATTAGATTTTTAACTTGATTATTCCAGGTGCATCAAACTAAATTTTGTCAATGTATTTCATTTGCAAAACGCCATTTTGTCTTCGATGGAAACAATCGGATGTTTTCACTGTTTTCCTATTCAAATGAGAAAGTAGAGTCTACAGCTATTGTTATTATGGAAGTATTATTTTCAAAGGCGGGTGTAACGGTTATTGACATAGAAAATGAAAGCGGGAAACCAAATTCAAATGACAGTTGAGACAGTTTGTACAATGTTAACAAATTAAAAAATTACCATATTTGAGGCATATAAGACGCACCCCCATTTCAGCAGGTCAGATTCAGGAAAAAAAGGTTTTTTTAGTATTTAAGCATATTGTTGAAAACAGTCTAGTGTGCATTACACAAGCAAAACATAGCTGTAAAAAAGCAATTTGGCAGTACAGCAAGTAATAAGCATACTACAAGACATCTCAATAGCAGGAATAATAATATAATAATAATAATAATAATAATAATAATAATAAAAAGGTACGGGAGGTCTCAAACTTCATCTACGATGTTATAGACGCAGGAAATTTTTTGAGCCAAAATTTTGGAAAGAAAAGTGCGTCCTATATGCCGTCGGTACTTCATTAAAAAAAATTAGAACTAAACTTTAAAAGAAATTTCAATATAAATTCATTCATAAATTAATAAAGGAACATTTTTATAGGCATAAAACATAATTAACATTTTAAGAATTGTTTATTCGTAAAAAAGTTTTTGATTATCATTTTTATTTAAAGAAATGTATAGACTAGATATGTCCAATTTTGCTAAAGGGGATGTAATAAAAATGTTTCAATTTTTAAAATCTTAAAAACTTTATTCATTAAGGAATTAATTTTAAATGAAATGGCTTATTTTATTAAAAAAAACTTGAAAAAAATGTTTTTGTATCAATCAACATTGCAAGGCTGGGTCCAACTTTAATCATTTGAATAAAAAAAAAATCCAGTCTCTAATGTTTACATTTTAGAAAAAAAAGAATGAAAAGAAAATGAGACAACACAGTAAATTAAACCTCAAAATATGAGTTCTTATATTAAAACTGATGATGTCATTTAAACAAAACATTTTAATTCAATGAAATTTATTATGAGCGGCTAAACTAAAGACTCAATAGCAGATTATTCAACAGAAATAATGATATTTACCCAGTAAGGATACATTTTTTCAGTCAATAACTTTGAACTACGTATCTTTTTTAAAATATGTTACGCCTCAAAGATACGTGGTTAAAGTTGAATTGACCTGAAAAAATGTAAAAGTTTAATTAAAATAACTGGTGCATTATATCTTTTATTTATAATATATCAACACTCAAATTTCATTAAATTCGATTAATTCCCTGATTTTTGGTATTTTTTCTTTCGGCAGGGTGACATACGATGGTCGAATTTAGGTCCGTTAAGTTCGATTTAACCAGTTCGTTTTTGTTTTACGACATATCAACCCAAATGGGTTATTCAATGCCGACAAAGTTTTGAAATAAATTAATTCTTGATAGATACTCAATTTCTTTATAAACACATTTTTCTATTTAACCTATAGATGGATTCTAACAGGTACTACCACTCCGGGTCAGAGTGGGCCTGGTGTAAAGGGTGTTTCACATTACTCAGAGCTCCAGAACTGGATCTACCATCAGATATAGAATTTGCGTCATTCCAGGACATGAAGACTCAGTCACCGCCTCTAGCACATATATGATAAAAACGGGTTGGGAGTTGTCATAAGAGCAATCGAGTGGGACAAATCATATAGGTACTAGGGCTTGACGTGATCAGACGATTGATCGGAGGGCCTCTCCGCACATCCATCGAGCCTAAGGGCATAAGAGGAGTGTTGCATGCCATGGACTGCTCATCCACCAGGATTCCGTACAAGCATCACTCTGTCACCCACGACCAACAGGTGGTCTCATTATGGGAGGGTCTTACCCCTCTGGAGAGATGCAGTCAGTGTATTCTAAAGCTGAGCCGATCGCTGGATTTCAAAACCTTAGTTTCTATTAAGATCATGAAAGAATTTCTCTGAATTTTTGAGATGAGGCTTGATGATTAGTATTATTCGGACTATTGTCCTCATTTTCATCTACAAATAAAAATGAAGATGAGGACAATAGTCCGAATAATACAAATAATACTAATGAGAAAAAAGTAGACAAATCATTTGGCGTTTCCAATTAAGTCGATACAAAAATATTGTGGATATTAATTTTACGCCCTCCTTTGTTTTTAATGGCATATCAAACATCGTGGGTTATTTAATACCAATGCAATTCTTGTGGAAGAACAACCCCTCAGCACAAGCAGGATGCGACAATTTTTAAGCAGAGTCTAACAGGTTTAAATTCAGATTTTCCTTCTCCTAGACCAGTTGTTTCTACCAAGGTTAAATAGCCCAATCTGTCCTAGTATAGCTGGAGGGAGAATATTAAAAATCATACATTCCAAGTTATTTAACGCTATGTGAAATGCAAACACCTGTCCAGGATTTGAACTCGTTATCGTGTCCATTTCTTACGACAATAACCATTACGGCCGAGCCTTTCTCATGGTAGATAACAATTAAATGTTAATTATACAGTAATTATCCTCATTTAGTTCATTTGATTATAATATTGATATTACAGATAAGATGTGCTTAATGACTACCGAAGGCGGCCTTAAAGTAAAGTGTGCCGTAATACCAAACACAATGATACTAACTAGTAGGACTTGTAGATATACCACAGTATGATAATTTATTTAAAATTCAACCATTCTTTTAAAATCTTCTCGTTAGAATTTCGCCTACGGACCAATCCCAAGTTGAGTCTGACTCCACAGCTGTCGAGGCAAAACTTTCCAAATTTCCGAATTCCTCTTTTTCCATTTCTCTTGTCTCCTGTCACATGACATTTATCAACCAATTAGCGCAGACCCGCCTATTCACCTTCGATCGCGTGATACACTCAGGAATCGCCATTTTTCCCCTCACAGGTGGGCGACACATCTCTGACTCCGTCTAACCCCGTCTGACCCCGGGGTTCATACACCCTTTGTCGATTCCTATACTGATAGCTTAGATTTTTATATAACAAAACTTCTTTCTGACCAAATGACGGTACTTCAATTATAATAATCTCAACCAACACACGGAGTCATTATTTCATGTTCCAGCAACGCTAGTACCCTTCATTGCCATTACTCTCAGGTCCACTTTGACACGGAGTGGTATACCTATTAGAGTCCTATCTATGGGTTATGTAGAAAAAATGAGTTAAAAATGTATCTAAAAATTGAGTTTAACTAAAAAGTTTCGACACCTATCAAGAATAAATTAAACAAAACCTCTTTAGCATAAAAATACCCCAACAAGTGTTGACATGCCTTAAAATCCAACCTCCCAACCACCCGGAGACTTTTGTAGATGGCTTATGCCACCCAATGAAAGTCAGTCCCTTAACGGTCACTAAACTGACCAGTTAGCTATACTTTTTTTTTCAATGGTATTTAGGGCCCGTTTAGCTCACTCGTAGAGCGTCCGCCTGGGAACAGTTCCTGGTTCGATACCGGCCTTCGTCAACTCAGCGAATGAGTTGCACTGGGATCTGTGCGACAAAGTGAGGAGCTGATGGTAGGTGGGCGCTCCACCTCAGATGCTAAACCATTCCTTGGTCTAGCCGTAGGGAAAAGGTAATAGACTGCCTCGCTGTCTAGCTGATACCGACATTAGGCTACTTTATATTTATCAAACAATTAACTACCACCAAAATATCTTAGAATAATTAGAATAATTTAGTTGACTTTTAGAAGTACCATTTTATCAATTGCTGCTGAGCCCTTAATTTACTTCGGTCAATGAGACCCTGAGCGGGAATAGATAAAGGGAAGCAGAGCCCATATCCAACCCTACGGTTAGATTCCTACTGCTGGTTAAAGAGGCGACGCGGTAAGAATTTGTATCCATTCTTTCTTATGTTTCCATTAAAAAAATTTATTTGCTGTTTTCTTTTATTGAATGTATCTATTCTTCTTTTGTTCAGTTTTTACGGTGTTTAAATAAAACTTGATGACATCAGTATGAAGGCGTTGAGCGTTTGTTTTTCCCCACAGATCACCGGCAGTTACCCCTAGGAACGACCTTGCCTGTTCCTGTTCTCTGGGCCATACGCAAACATGTCTTAATGCAGCACAAAACGAAAATAAGTTTATCTAATTAGATATATTAACGTATTAAAACGTATTTGAGAATCACGACTTTACAAGTTCTAATCTGTAGATAAAAGTTTTGATTGTACAAGGGTAATCCCAAATGTAAGGTCTTCAAAATATTTAGAAATCAAAGAAAACTTCATATATTATTGTCAATGATGTTTACATCCTTTTAAAGTTTGAAGATGTATCTATTTTCCACATATCACCATTTCGTTTGTAGGCACTGTGGCAGTTTTTAGATGCCCATGTCATATCAGCTCGCCACCATATCATTGAGGGAGTGATGAATCTCGTCATCGTTGCAAACTCCCTACACCACTACACGCGGACGTTTTTGACCTCCATGCAAGTTTCGCCATACACTTCTATTAATTGGCGATACATTTCAATCGGTTTAATGACTTTTCAGTTCTAAAACCGAACAACTGTAAGAACTTCACACGGCGAGGTGAGTGCAAAGAGAGCACAAACACATACAAACAAACATAACCTTGTTGTCAATAGACTCACAAACATTTCCTTGCGTCTCCAAAGCTTTGAAGACCTTTACGGGACAACGCCCTTATAATGTTCTACAAGACAGAGTGAAATCCAGGTATCAAGTCTTCGGAGAAAATTAACTTAAAAAATGTCAGAATGTATTTATCTATAAGTATACTTATCCGACTACCACCTCGTCAGGTGGGGCTTAGAATACGCTGAATATATCCCCTGTGGTGGGATAAGACCACACCACACAAAAGAAAGCAGTGTCTTGGTTATGATAGGAAATGGTAAGAACTCCAGTTCTGGAGATCTTTGAGTGTGGAGTACCTCTTAATTGCCATTACTCCTAGTTCTACTCTGACCCGGGTGGTAGTACCGTTAGGGTCCCATCTATGAATTAGAGATACGTTTAAAGTTATTCGTATTTAATAGGCCATGTGCAAAAAAAAAGTAAAAACTCAAACTCATCGAAAACAGGTATAAAATGTAAATATGAGCGTAAATGAACGCCATTTCCTTGGCATAAAATAACCATAGACGTTTGACATGCCGTTAAAATCAAATCTATCAGTCATTTTCGCCATACTCACTGCAGAGTATTGATATTTATGAAGTTTGAATTATGAGAGCGAACAGCCAAAAAGAAGTAAATGTTTCTGTTTCGCTAGTCTTCTAAAAAAGGGATGCCTGCCTTCAAAATCAGTATTCGAAATCCAGGCTCCTGTATTGGTTCAAACTTGGCACCGTGAGAAATGTTAAAATATATTTCAATGGAGTAAAAATTAGGAAACATCGACACAATAGTATTATTAAATAGAAAATAGAAATTGTATTTTAAAAATATAATCAATTTAAATTTCCACAAAGCCATCTTAGTCATCGAGTTTAAATCCCGGACGAAGCTGTTTACATTTCACATATCGCTGATACCCGTGGGAAAAGTATGCATCCAATTACTCTCCCTCCAGCTATGGGTAAATAGTAGGAAGACTGGGCTCTTGGTTAGGCAACCGGTCTAGGAGATGGAAAACTCCGAATCAAACCTATTAAACTCCGCTTAAGAAAAATTGACCTTGTGTCACATCCTGCTCGTGCGCAGGGTATATATAATAATTATATATATATATATATATATATATATATATATTCTAATTCTTTTTACGTCGTTTTTACCTTCTGAAAAATGTCAACCAGTATTTGATAAATAAAAAAAAACGTGACTATGAATTACAACCGTAAAACTGTCGATTGTAACGTGTCTTTTTCTAATTGAGAAAAACCGGTTGATCGTTTTGTCGCGGTTTATGTCCCATTGAAACTTACTCAATGTGACCCTACCCCCCCCCCCCAAAAAAAAGAAACATTTCGTAGACTAATTCCCTTATTTCTCAGCCTTGATCCCCATAACCCAGTTCGATACACTTGAGCAGATGGGGTGAATAGCATAGATCAATCTTGGGTAATGAAAGAAACAAGCAGAAAGAGAAAACTTTCACTTTAGTTTTTATTATTATTTTCCTTTGTAAGAGAATGATTCATTCTTAGCACAGAAAAGGAAGAATGAAGATAAGAATAAGATGGAAGAGGAAAGGAATGAGAGAGAGAGAGAGAGAGAGGAGAGAGAGAGAGAGAGAAGGAGAGAGAGAGAGAGAGAGGGGGAGGGAAGGAATACTATTGAGGAAAGCGGCGAGAAAGAGAGAGAGATAGGAAAAATACAATAGAGAAAGGGGTAGAGAGAGGGAGAGAGAGAGAGAAAAGAAATACTATAAAGAAGCTCACACATACAAGAGAGAGAGAGAGAGAGAGAGAGAGAGAGAGAGAGAGAGAGAGAGAGAGAGAGAGAGAGAGAGACAGACAGACAGACAGACAGACAGACAGACAGACATTTCAGTACATAATGTAGAATGACTCCTGAAAAAACAAACAAACAACAACAACAAACAAACAAACAAAAGCAAAAACGAATCTAGTAAAACTAATTTTAATTTTTGATTTAAAAGATAACATACAATTCGTCTTTGCATATTTATTTACTAATATTTACATAATACAAAATAAAAAAAAGAAATGAAAGAATTATTTTCAATTTAAATACGGTTGCTTTATTTTTATGGCATAAATAAATAAAAATAAAATTAAAAGAATTATTTTAAATTCAAATACTGTATTTATCTAATTTTTGTATGTGTTTTTAAAAAAAAATATCGGTTTAACAAATCGCCTCATTTATATCTTATCTTTTAAAAAATATAGTTAATTATTGAATTAAAATTTCTCACTATATCGTTATATGTTATGTTATTTCTTCTACCCTGACGAAAACAAAAAATCCCCCCCCCTACCGAACAGGCCATATTATAACAGAAGGTTTTTTACGTGGGGATTTTTATGGAGCATCCTGCGAGGATCGAACTTGCTAATTCAGTAGTAATGGATCTGCAAGACTAACTTGCTAACTATTACACCACGTTTGTTCTATTTTCCCCTCTACCCGGGGCTTCGCCGGTTAGCTGCTTCTAGTAAACAATAAAGATTCGGACAACAGTCCAAAATATTTANAACGTGATTGAAGGTGAGGTCATACAATTGTGAATTGGGTGCCGCTTTGGAAACAATCCCAGCTTCTTGGGAAGAAGAATTTGTGGTGAAGCATTGTTTAGAATATCGAGAGGGGAAAGAACCGGAACTATTCCAAAGAAGGTTACACTTGTTGTGGAAAGTGTAGAATACTCGAGAAGGAGTCCTGGAGGATAGGTATACATTGTGCTGTATAATAATAGTAATTAAGATAATATATAATAATAATAAAAATTGAAAAGATGAAAATAGCTTGAACCTTGACAAAGAATTCAATATAAACTAGGTGGAATATGAGAGTGGAAGAGTGATAGGCCTAATATGTCGTGGGGTGCAGCTGTGGAACGTGTACGCGTATGAAATCGTTGGGATAAAAGAACTGGAGAATCTGGGAAATCAGGGGGAAGAATTGGAGAACCACCAGATTACTGGCATGCGTGGTCAGATGCGAGTCGGTTGGGTGAGAGATGATAAGGTAGTCTGCTAGGTGAATGAGTCCTGGGGACCACTGAGGTAAAGTGTGTATCACGGGTCAGAGCGGCACGAGTGAATATGCCGAGTACTGGATGGTAAAAGCTCAAAAGATGAAAGGTAATATATGGATAGTAATAAATGAGATTAATGATAGTTTGGTCTTCTTCTTCTTCTATGCTTGTGTCGTGTTTCTCGTCCCCGGGTGTGGGTCACCGTCATTCAGTGCAGATCTGCTAGCGTGAGGTTAGGCGTGCGGTTCTCTGCTTCGGTAATCTTATCTTCTGGTATCTGAGTAGTGTATATTTATCAAGTATATCTATATATACTATATATTCGAGGGATGAGTGGTTAGTTGGTATTATGCTTGTTTTCTGACAGCTATCCCCCGTTGTTGATTGTGGTTTCCTTGTTTTGTTTGTTGGTTCTTGTTCTGTCTTGTCTTTATGTATCTTAGTATTCTTCTTTGTATTGTATGTTTCACTTGTTGATTATGGCATGCTGCTGCTGGCTGCTGGCACGCAAATTCAATCCTTGGAACTTTGGTACTTCCTTGCTCAGAGGGTTATTAAGCTTTATGATAAATCGATGCCGGTTTTTTAATTCCTTGTCTCTCAACGCTCTATTATTTTGATGCATCTTAGTGCACATGCCCGAACGCTGCTTCCCCGTCTCCCCTTGAAATCTTTCCTGTCCGCAACTGTTCACGAGCATGTTCCTAGGGCACTGTTTCAGACGATTTGTGGTTCACTGGTCTGTCCAATCAGTCAATCTTTGTCAGAGATGACGCTTGCTGGTTTCCTGCCGTTGCGTGTGAGTGTGTATCAGTTCTCGGATTCGGGGTTGGTACCAGATGATAGAGAGTTACGGCCGGAAAATGTTGATTGACACTGTTTAGGAGTGAGGTCATTGCTGAGAGTATCTTAGCGGAAATGGATTTTTTGTAAATATTGGGTTGGAGTGGCCTGATCATGGGCGATACATGTAAGTTGGTTTGCAGGATGTTTGTTTTTATTTTATGTTATGGTGTTTAGCGTGGGTTATTGCTGATTCTCGGGATATCAATTGTCGGCAATCATAAAATTTGTGGTTGATGTGGTTGGTTTAATTTGGTTATTTTATTTAAGAGAAGTTAAAAAAAATTATTTGTTGATGCCATGTGTGTGTCTGTGACGTCTAGTGGAAGAGCGCAGTAATACTTTGAGAAAATCATTCCTTGTGTTCAATGAAATTTGTAGTAACATATATATCAAGTGTAACATTTTTTTTTAAAATTAATAGGATCGAATTCCTTCCCTTAGAAGTTTATAAAAGATCATAACAAGCGGTTTCGGGCTTCCCGTTGAGGCAGCAGGCCTGTGTCGGTAGAGGAGGGGTAGCTTTGAGAGAACACCGACTGGCAATCCGCTGAAGGGGTAAGAGCCCCTCTATTAGCCGTGGCTGGTGACCCGTGATGCTGTAAGAGGAGAACTCTGGATGAATGAAGTATGTTTGGCCTTTTTACTTGAGGCAGACGGTCGTAGTCGAGAGGCCTATGCCTTCTGATCAATCGGTGTTGGTTCGGCCAAACCTACACCTGAGTTGATTGTCCGCTCCCTATTGCCGATTATGGCAAGCCCCAATCCTTTTTTATATGTGGTAAAAGGCGGGTGGCTGGAGGGTCTTAATGTTTGTTATTGAAAGGATAATGGAAGACCGTTTTTTTAAAGAACCCAACCTCCGCTATCTGATGTAAAGTTTTCCCAATTCTTGGAGCCTGGGGAATGTGGATAGCTCCTTCGTCCACCATTACTCCGGTTTACTCTTGACCCAAAAGGGTAGTACTTTTAGTGCGGCATCTTGGTTAAATGATAAGAATGAGTTAAAAAAAAAATGTGTTTTAAATTGAGTTTAAAGAATAGAGTTTGACATGCGCGTAATAATTCCAACAATCTATCAACGTCGTGTATGACAAAGGATTGCCACTGTGTGATGTGTTTTGTGGTATTGTCTATTGAAAGAGAAGGGTTTAATGGATAGAATTTATAAGGTGGTATTTCTTATTTTATCGAGAATTAGAGGGTTAAATATTAACCGATGTACAGGTTACAAATTGTACTGGAAATGCTGTTATTCAATTTAAATCGTAGCAGGACTGGTGTGCATGATATCATCGTATGATAATTATGGACAACGTTTGATAATGTTGTACTAAGAGCTTTTGCAAATAGTTTCAATATGTAAAAAAGTAAGATAATCTGATTTTAGACTGTTCGTCCGTCTCTTTTTTTTTTAATTTCTTCTTTTCATTATGTTCGTTGAAACAGAGATAGGTGTATCACTTCCGCGTTGTCGTCCCTCTCCTATGCTTTCCCTCCTTTTTTTCTTTCTTATTACTGATGTTTTGTCGTGTAGCCTGTCCTTTTTCTTCGCCTTTTTCTTTTTCGTTATGATAAGAAACGGAACTGGCCCAATTAGAATATGAGACTGAGAGTGTACGGGATCGCTCATAAAAAATCAGAATTCCCAGGATAACACACGCAGATAGAGTCAGGGATTACGATTTTTGCATTTCATTGGGATTTGGCACGTGTCTCATAACAGTGGGTGTATCAAGATGAGAAGGTCTTACAATTAAGACATCGTAGCTTTGATATATTATAGATTGTTGCGCGGATAAAGACCCGGCTTTTCTTGCAAGACGCTCACTGTTATGAGACGTCAATCCCAGGTGATGCAAAATGTAACTCGCGTGATAAAGAAAATGCCGTTCAAGTTAGAAGTTGTACAGGAATTGGCTGTTATCGTTAAGATTAATTGTGTAAGTTTGCAATTGGTTGTCTGGGGTTGGGTGAGTGTATAAAAGCTTCTCGCTAATGATGTCACTTTTGTTGCCGGGTACGAATTAGGGTTTTTTTATCAATAATTATCACGAAATAGAGTAAGAGATACCTCTTTTTGTCTGCTCTCTTTGTTAAAATCCCTTCTCGGTCTCTGTGTCTTGTCTCTTGTCTCTTCGTCTTCCCCTGCCAAAGATCAAGCTCTGGTCTCTGCACCTTTATTCGTCTATCTCTGGTCTCCTCATGCGTTGAATTTGGATTAGAGTCTAGTGAACATTGTTTTGACAGAAGTCCTGAAACATCTCTTTGGTGTAAGAATGCGTCCATCAATACGAAGTCCAGTGTCAAGTGTTACTAGGTTAAGTCAAGATTTCTCGCTCGAATAGAATTGATGTGTAGTGTTGTTGTAGAGTTACATTGAGTGGAGTGACAGGCTTGAATAGATGACTAAAAAAGTGGTCATTCTGTCCATTGGTCTATTAGGTTATTTATTTATCTTGTCTTCTCTTGTTGTGTTGCCAGAAGGATACATAGTTGTGCGTGGATTAGTGTGATGTGTGACACGTTGGCACTGAGAGCAGTTTTGTAGTAAATTTCAACACACAATAGTAAAGTTTGGCGCGTCAGGTTTGCGACTGAGTGGTTTGATTGAATTGCGTAAATAGGGAAGAAGAAGGGGAAGAGAAGAAAGGAAAGAATGAGGAGGAAGGAAGAAGAAGAAATAAAGTAGGTATGGGTGTAGGTATGAAGAAGGTAGAAAAGGTGGAAAGAAAAGTGGGAAGGAGGTAAATTGAGTAAGTAAGAAAAGAAGTTTAGGAAAAAGATGTAGAGGAGGAAGCGGGGTGTGGTGTAAGTAGAAGTTGGAAGAGTGGAAAGAGTGGAATGGTATGGGAAAAGAGGATTTAAAGAAAGAAAGAGAAAGAATAGAAAGAAGGCGAAGGAGGATTGAGTTGGTAAAATATAATTGAAGCGGTAAAAAGAAGAAAATTAAAAAGAAATGAAAACGCAGGAGCGACAGGAAAAAGGAAAGAAAGAAGAACGGAAGAAAGGGAATAAGAAGAAAGAAGAAGACAGAGGTTGAGGAGATTGAGTTGGTAAATATTTGAAGCGGTCAAAAAGAAAGAAAATTAAAAAAGAATGAAAAAGAAGGACGAGGAGCGAAGGAAGAAAAAGAAGAAAAAAGAAAGAAAGAAAGAAAGAAGGTTGAAGGAATTGGAGTGTAAATATATTTGAAACAGTAAAAAGGAAAGAAAATTAAAAAAAAGAATGAAAATGAAGGAGCGAAGGAAGAAGGAAGAAAGAAGAAAGGAGAGAAAGGAAAGAAGAAAGAAAGAAAGAAGGCTTGAAGGAGATTGGTGGTAAATATATTGAAGCAGTAAAAAGGAAAGAATTAAAACAAGAAAGGGGGGGGGGGGGAAAAAAAAAAAAGGGGGGGGGTGAAAAACGAAGGAGTGAAGAAACGAAGGAAAAGAAACAAAAGAACAGGAAAAAAGAAAAGAAACAAAAAAGAAACAAAGAAAGGATGAAGACTGGAGAGATTGAGGTTGTATTCCTCGTGAAGAAGATAGAAGAAGGAGAAGAAAAGATAGAGAAGACGAAGAAGAAAAGAAGAAGAAGAAAAAGAAGAGAATGGGAGATAGAAGAAGAAGGAAGAAGAAGAAAAGAAGAAGAAGAAGAAGAAGAAGAAAATTCTTCGAATGGTCAGCTCAGAAGAATACACTTGCTTCTAAACTGTATTTATTTAATAGAAGCTTACTCACAATATAAGACAGTCAAGAAATAGAATAAATTTATAATGGAGAATTCCGTGTCTGACTGTCTTTTCACTCAAAGCTACGGCGGTCGAGCCTTACATTCACAATTACTGCGTCAAAATTTAATTCCCCTCGTATTTATATTTTATAGTTCAATATATCATAATAATCTTATTTATTAACGAAGTTCAATGATTAGATATTGATCAAAAAGTCATGTTTATATGTGTTTAAAATCGCTGCAATGTGTCTTTAATATAATAAGAAATAAAGGTTTAATATATATGTTTGGTTAATTTGCATACAGGTTTTTAAACAAAAACCGGGTTTTAAATAAATAATCTTGGTGTTAAATGATCTCTAATGTTATTGTTTTTGATTTCTCCAACCTTATTAAAATCAATCCTATAAATTTCTTATGTAGAAAGAATTAAAATATAATTAAAATTCGTATAATCTTTTATTTTATTCTTCTAATTCGTTAGTCTTTATGATTAATATATTATACATTAAACTTTAATATTTACGGGTCCGCGGGGTCGGATAAAATTAAAAAAACAAAAAACAAATAACAACATATATCCGTCACTCCCACATATACTGTTATTATAGGTTGAGTGGGCATTCAATGTTGGTTTTGTTTAAAATCCTTTTTTTCCTGTTTAGTTTTAATGACACAAAATTTCATACTAAACATTCCTTGGGTTTTAGGAATTTGAAAATATGTTTGAAAAAATTAATTGGTTTGATTAGGTAAGTGATTTTGCAATTTAGTAAAACCTGAGCGCCGATCTCTACCACAAATTCTGCCTGTCACTTGTCCGCCTGTTTGTATGTCTTGATTTCTCCTCGTTATATATGTTAGTTTTCTGTGTGTAAAAGAGAGAAGTTGGAGAGTGAACTGTGAAGTGACACTTAAATTTTAGCACAGCATCTGCGAGCCCGAATCAGGTCCAATTCAATTTAATTAGAGATTCTTCAAAATGTTTTTTTATTGTCGAGTCGTATCTATTTAACCCAAATCCCATTATCTTACCCAGAAGCTCAATGGGTGAACCCACAGTCACGTTTTTTGTCTAGTATATATATTATAGATCTTTAGATACTGTTTCAGATTTTATCTGACGGTGAGTGTCTCAATTATAATTGCACACCCCACACGACACACACACACACACACACACATCTATATAATAATTATATATTATATTTATACACAATAGAATATATATTATATATATTAAGTTATAATGATATTATATATATATAGGATCATGGTTTGAAACATTAGCAAAAGTACACTGATTAGAATCTGGCTTCTCTCCCATTGATTAGGTTTTAATAAACTTTGGACTTGTGCACCTATTTCTAAGCGTTTGCTAATTAGAATCTTAACTGGTTTCACACCATTTGTGAAGCGTATGGATTGTTTCCACTAAACCTACGTGAGCTTTATGCTACAAGATATTCTGTTCCCTAAGAGAACTTTCCATCAGTTTATTATAGAGAATTTATCAATTTGAGGGCTGTTCAAAAAGTGTCCGACTGAGAATCTTCCTTTTTACATTTCTCACTTACATACGAATCTGTTCTAAACTGACACATTCAATCTGAATCAACGTCTCTGAAATTAACAGAGACGAAACTTAAATGAATTGAATTTGTTTGTGTTGTGTGGATTTACCTTTCCTAATATTATCTCAACACACACACAATCACCACATCACACACACACCACACCACACACACAATATATAATATATATATACATAATGTAATATATATGAACTATGGAGAATTCTCTTCCGGTTTTTGTCTGTACAAAAATACGCACTGCTAACGTCCATTACAAATCGTCAATAACATAGAATAAATACACTAAAATTTTACATGCAACATTAGAGCAGACCTCATTGTTTTTAAAACAAGTTTTAATATTTAAGAAAATTTGGTATTATATACTATATATAGTTTTGTATTCATTTTAATATATATTAAAGTTTACATTCAAATTGTTTATTTTTTAATCTTTATAATTGATGAATTTTTTCTTACTTAGGGTACAAACTGGCTGAATTTATTTTTACTCCCACCCCTCAGCAATATGTTTTCAAAAATCTATTCTTACATCGCCTCGAGGGTGTTTTTTATTTTGTACTAGTATATAAAATTATAAGTCATCCACAGACACGCCTCTTCAATGTTGGCTTAGAACACAACAACTATCCCTGGTGGAGCGAACTCATATATATATATATATATATTAATTAATATATTATATATATTATATATAAAAGTTAGGGCGGTACGCTAAACTCGGTATCAGCCAGACACGAGAAATTTCTATCCCTTTTCACTAGCGCTAGACAAGGAGATTATTATGGCGCCTATGGAGGAGCCCACACTACCATCAGCTCTACTTTACCGCACATATCCTGTGCTAACTCATACGATGAGTTGGCAAGGGCCGGGTATCCGGCTCGGAACCTTGGTAGTTTCTACTCGGGACGCTCTCTAATTATTATTATTGTTATAGGAGTACAATACATTTAAGTGTGATTGTTACCAATTGGTTTCAAGCAGCTTGTTAGCGACTAATCGTCAAAGTAATATCTAATTTCATTTAAGCGTCTTGAACTTAGGCTTCTTGTAAGGCATATTTCAAGTCATGTAGTTATAATGCAAAGACGTATGGCTTTGATCAAGGTTTTATTTGCCTGTTATAACTATCGTGCGGAGTCCACAGACCGAAGTAGGACACGTCTGTCCCACTTGAGTCTGTGCAAACAGATTAACTAACTGAATCTCATGTGACTTGCGAGATTCCAACTGTCGCAGTATTTTCCGTATCCGGTGAAATGAAAAATTGGCCCTTAAAGAATTCATACTATACGGTGTCTGCCAATATCAGGAAAAATTAAGGATGAGTTTTGTTCTGGTGTTAGCGGATCAGTATCCAGTAAAAGAAAAGGCATTCGAATACGCGATTTCAAGTCAAGAAATCCCCACCTGTCCATGAATTGGCACAAAGCATCCCTCACAACTCGGCATACCTGTAATGGTAGAATGGGAAGTAACATAAATATAAATCTTATATATTGAACTCGTTTTCCTTAAAAGTACGGTCCGTTTATCATCTTGCAACCCCTCTGGTTAGAAATGAACCGTCCAAATAATCCAAGATGAAATACAAAAAATGCAATCTGATTATTGGTGTTGCTTATCTTGATTATTATTTCTTGCTTTTTTAATTATTCTACATTGTTTTCTAAAAACACCTTTCCCTACAACTCCTCTTCATCCTCCACTCTTAGAGTTAGTGTCTAATTCCTAACTCTTACTCTGCACATATTTTTCCTTCTTTCCCTTTTTTTTATTAGTTATCCTCCCAATCATTAGCTCCTTATTTTCCTCTCATAGTCTATATTCAATACCCTCTTAAAAATATTATTATCTACACAACCCTCTGGTTAAAAAGGAGAACGTCATAGTCCAAGATGACCAATATAAACCCTGATTATCTAGTTTGCTTAGCCACTAATTCTATTTCTTATGAGTATGACCAGAGCTAAATAATGGATGATTTGCTTTTTTTTATTATAAAAGAAAGAAAGCGTAAGAAAGAAACAGAAAAAATATAATTAAGAAAGAAAGAAAGAGAAAGAAGAAGAGAGTGCGGAGAAATAAGAACGGGGGAAAATAGAGAGAGGGGTGAGCGCATAGAAGGGAGGCGCAATCCGTTTCAATCGAACTTATGAAAAGATGAAAAGAAGGAAGAAAGTAAAAAAAAAAAATGAGAAGAGATTAAATCAAGATACATATAACTATTGCATAGCTCTTAGTAAACATATCAAACGTTTATAATCAAATTTCATACTGTGTATGTCCAGGTCTGCTAGTAAAAACCATATTCGCAATGTAGTTTAAATAAGAAAAATGAAAGTTTAGATGGTATTTCTTAGGGCGTGTGAGTGATACGTGACTGAATGTGGGAATTGCACGTACAGATTCACGTGGTTTAAGTACAGTCACGGTTAAGTGGTTTCATATGAACGTGATAAGCATTCCTTAAAGTATCCAAACTCAACATTCTCAATCTTACAGTCAAATCACGGTGAAATCACCGGCTTCCTCGTAGATATACTGGTATAATCAGTTGATAACCCTGTTGATTACTTGATGGGTGACCACTTTAGCCGACAGCCAGTTACTGTAAACAACCTATTAGCATGTGAGCAAAAGCGTAATAATAATGACAATATTTTCCTACTTTACATGAGTATTACGATTCTAGTCCAACATTTTAGGTGCTTAAGGTCTCCTACTTGGTAATCCAAATTGGAGAAAAAGGGGTGCAGTCTCAGTAGTAGAAAGTCAGTAGTTGTTTGGTTTGTTTTACGGCATATCAACCTCAGTGGTCCATTTAATGCCGATAAATTTTGAAATCAATAATTTTAATGGATAATACAAATTTTTTTTATAAATACATTTTCTATTTTACCATAGATGGGACCTAACAGGTACTACATCCGGTCAGAGTGGACCAGGAGCAATGGTGATGAAGGGGTGCTCCACATTCCCCAAACTCCAAAATGGAACCTCACATCAGATAGAGTTTACGTCATTCTAGGACATGTAGAATCGCGCATCACCGCCTTCTAGCACCCATATGAATAAAGGGGTAGGGCTTGCCATAAGAGGGCAATAGATCAAGTAAGTCCTTGCATCTAGGTAGAACTTTACGTATTTTTACATACTGGCTTCTAATATTTGAGTCTTGTTTTTTACCATTGTTCTTTTATAGGATTTTTGTGTTATCCACTTCAAAATGAAACTGAAATAAAAGAATCGCTTGACCTTGTTGACATTACCGATTATCTTCATGTCAGTTTGAATAACAAATATGTCATGCATAACCAAAGTAAACTTTAGTTGTATTTTGTAACATCTACATACAAACGACGAGATCATTGGCCAAATAAAATAATAACGACCATTCCCGTGAACCTTCTGCTTATATTACAAGTAACATCAAGTTATGAAATATTTGTTCGTATGTTCCTATTTTTCATTGGAATTATTATCTGTGTCCTGTTTCATCTTTGCAACGGTGGGAAATTATCAAATTTCTATCGAAGAGAAAAGATGAAAGAACAATGCAAATCAAATTCATCTTAAGCCAGAGGACGTCGAGATCTTTTTTTATTTTCTTATTTTCAAACTACATTTTTTTAATTCTACAATATCTCACAGAAAATTCAAGTCTATTGCAAGACGAGCTGTTATGTTTATTAGGAAAGAAGAGGAAAGAAGAAGAAGAAGAATAGAAAAAGAAAAAGAAAACAAACTAGATCGTATCATTTGATTTTGGACTCATGTCTCTATCTTTATTGTGGTATGTATATAACACAACGTTCGAAAAAACAAAAAACAAACAAAGAACAAAACCAAAACCAAAAACAAAAGAAAAGCAAAAAACAAAATTAAAAAACAAAAACCCTTGACGGTGTTGCATGCTGTTAAGGTCACATCAGACCAATCTATCAATCTGGTTTTGGTTTTTAATTTTGTCTTTTGCTTTTCTTTGTTTTTTTGTTTGTTTTTGTTTTTTGTTTTTTTTTTGGTTTTTTTTCGAAACGTTGTGTTTATACATACCACAATAAAGATGAGGACATGAGTCCAAAAATCAGAATTATACGATCTAGTTTTGTTTTCTTTTTCTTTTTTCTATTCTTCTTCTTCTTCTTCTCCTTCTTCTTCTTTCCTAATAAACATACAGCTAGTCTTGCAATAGACTTGATTATTCTGTGAGATATTGTAGAATTAAAAAAATGTAGTTTGAAAAATAAGAAAATAAAAAAAAAGATCTACGACGTCGCTCTGGCTATAAGATGAAATTTGATTTGATTTTTCTTTCATCTTTGTTCTCTTCGATAAAATTTGATAATTTCCCACCGTTGCCAAAAGATGAAACAGACACAGATAATAATTCCAATGAAAAAATAGGAACATACGAACAAATATTCATAACTTATTGTTACTTGTAATATAACGCAAAGGTTCACGGAATGGTCGGTATTATTTTATTTGGCCAATGATCTCGTCGTTTGTATGTAGAATGTACAAAATACAACTAAGTTTACTTTGGTTATGGCTGACATATTTGGTTTTATTCAAACTGAATGAAGATAAGGTAATGTCAAACAAGGTCAAGCGAATTCTTTTATTTCAGTTCATTTGAAGTGGATAACACAAAAATCCTATAAAGCACAAATGGTAAAAAAACAAGACTTCAAATATTAGAAGCCAGTATGGTAGAACAATACGTATAATTGTTCTACCTAAGATTGCAAGGACTACTTGACTCTATTGCCCTTATGGCAAGCCCCTACCCCTTTTTATCATATGGGTGCTAGAAGGCGGTGACTGCGGTCTACATGTCCTAGAATGAACGTTAAACTCTATCTGATGGTGAGGTTCCAGTTTTGGAGGTTTTGGGGAATGTGGGAGACCCTTCATCACCATTGCTCGGTCCCACTCTGACCCGGAGTGGTAGTACCTGTTAGGGTCCCATCTATGGGTTAAATAGAAAAATGTATTTAATAAAAAATTGTATTATATTAAGAATTGATTTATTTCAAAACTTTATCGCATTAAATGACCCACTGAGGTTGATATGCCGTAAAACAAAACAAACCAAACTACTTGACTTTCTACTACTGATACTGCACCCCTTTTCTACCATTGGATTTACCAATAGGAGACCTAAGCACCTAAAATGGTGACTAGAATCGTAATACCTCATGGTAAAGTAGGAAAATATTGTCATTATTATTACGCTTTGCTCACATGCTAATAGGTTTGTTTACAGTAACTGCTGTCGCTAAAGTGGTCACCCATCCAAGTAATCAACAGGGTTATCAACTGATTAACTACAGTGATCTAACGAGAACCGGTGATTTCACCGTGATTTGACTGTAAGAGTGAGAATGTTGATCTTTGGATACTTACAGGATGCTTTATCTACGTCTAATAGTGAAAACCACTTAACCGTGACGTGTACTTAAACCACGTGAACTCTTTACGTGCAATTCCCACATTCAGTCACGTATCACTCACACGCCCCTAAGAAATACCATCTAAAACTTTCATTTCTTATTAAACTACATTGCCGAATATGGTTTTACTAGCAGGACATCTGGACATACCACAGTATGATAATTTGATTATTACAACGTTTGATATGTTTACTTAAGAGCTATTGCAATAGTTCAATATGTATCTTGATTTAATTCTCTCTCATTTTTTTTTTTTTACTTTCTTTCCTTCTTTTCATCTTTTCATTAAGTTCGATTGAAACGGATTAGCGCCATCCCTTCTATGCGCTCACCCCTCTCTCTTTTTCCCCGTTTTCTCTATCTTTCCGCTACTCTCTTTCTTTCTTTCTTTCTTTCTTTCTTTCTTTTATATTTTTTCTGTTTCTTTTCTTACCTTTCTTTCTTTATAATAAAAAAAGAAATCATCCATTATTTAGCTCTGGTAACGATACTCATAAGAAATAAGAATTAGGTGGATAAGCAACACTAGATAATCAGGGTTTATATTTCATCTTGGACTATTTGGACGGTCTCCTTTTTAACCAGAGGGTGTTGTAAGATAATAATACTTTTAAGGAACATGGGTATTGATATATAGATCGTTATGAAGAGGAAAATAAGGAGCTTAATGATTGGGAGGATAACTAAATAAAAGAAAAGGGAAAGGAAAGGAAAATATGTTGGCAGAGTAAGAGTAGGAATTAGACACTAACTCTAAGGAGTAGGAGGATGAAGAGGAGTTGTAGAGGAAAGGTTTTTTTTTAATGAAACAATGTAGAATAATTAAGAAAGCAAGGGAAGAATAATAATTCAATGGATAAGCAACACCAGATAATCAGGATTTGCATTTTTGTATTTCATCTTGGATTATTTGGACGGTCTCATTTCTAACCAGAGGGGTTTGCAAGATGATAACGGACGTACTTTTAAGGAACACGAGTATCAATATATAGATTATATTTATGTTACTTCCCATTCTACCATTACAGGTATGCCGGATGTTGTGAGGGATGCTTTGTGCCAATTTCATGTACAGTGGGGATGTTCTTGACTTGAAAATCGGTATTCGAATGCCTTGCTTTTACTGGATACGATCCGCTAACACCAGAAACAAACTCATCCTTAATTTGTTCTGATCATTGGCAACACCGTATAGATGAATTCTAAGGGGCCAATGTTTTCATATCACGGAACGGAAAACTACTGGACAGTTAGAATCTCGCAAGTCACATGAGATTCAGTTAGTTAATCTGTTTGCAGCCAGACTTCAAGTGGGACAGACGTGTCCTACTTCGGTTGTGACTCCGCACGATGAGTTAGTAAACAGGCAAATAAAACCTTTGATCAAAGCCATACGTCTTGTTGATTAGTAACTACATGACTTGAAATATGCCTTACAAGAAGCCCTAAGTTAAGAGTTAAATGAATTGATATTCACTTGACGATTAGTGGCTAACAAGCTGCTTTGAAACCAATGGTAACAATCACATCTTAAATGTATTGTACCCTATAACAACTAAATAAATAAATATAGAGAGCGTCCGAGTAGAAACCTCAAGGTTCCGAGCTCGATACCGGCCCTTGCCAACTCAGCGTATGAGTAGCACAGGGATATGTGCGGTAAAGTGAGGAGCTGATGGTAGGTGTGGGCTCCTCCATAGGCGCCATAATAATCTCCTTGGTCTAGCGCTAGTGAAAAGGGGATAGAAATTTCTCGATGTCTGGCTGATACCGAGTTTAGGCTACCCCCATAACTTATATATATATATATTAAATATATATATATATATATATATATATATATATATAATGAGTTCGCTCCTAGCCAGGGATAGTTGTTGTGTCTAGCCACATTGAAGAGGCGTGTCTTGGATGACTTATTAATTTTATATACTAGTACAAAATAAAAAACACCCTCCAGGCGATGTAAGAATAGATTTTTGAAACATATTGCCTGAGGGGTGGGAGTAAAAAATTAAATGTCAGCCAGTTTGTACCCTAAGTAAGTAAAAATCATCAAATTCATTAAAGGATTAAAAAATAAAACAATTTGAAATGTAAACTTTAAATATATATTAAAATGAAACAAACTATATATAGATATATAATACCAATCATATATTTATTAAAACTTGTTTTAAAAAACAATGAGGTCTGTCTAATGTTGCATGTTAAAATTTTGAGTGTATTTATTCTATGTTATGACGATTTTGGGTAATGTGACGTTAGCAGTGACGTATTTTTGTTACAGACAAAAACCGGAAGAGAATCTCCATTATTCATATATATACATATATATGTATATATATATTATATTTTGTGTGTGTGTGTGTGTGTGTGTGTGTGTGTGTGTGTGTGTGTGTGAGGAAATATTAGAAAGGTAAATAACGAACACAAACAATTCAATTCATTTAATGTTTCGTCTCTGTTAATTTCAGAGACTTGATCAGAATGAATGTGTCAGTTTAGAACAGATTCGTATGTAAGTGAGGAAAATGTAAAAAGGAAGATTCTCAGTGCGGACACTTTTTGACAGCCTCAAATTGATAAATCTCTATAATACAACTGATGTAAAAAGTTCTCTTAAGGGAACAGAATATCTATGTAGCAGTAAACTCACTAGGGTTTTAGTGAAACAATCATAACGGCTTCACATAATGGTGAAACCGTTAAGATTCTAATTAGCAAACGCTTAGAAATAGGTTGGCACAAGTCCAAAGTTTTATTGAAAACCTAATCAACTGGGAGAGAAGCCAGATTTCTAATCAGTGTACTTTGCTAATGTTCAAAACCATCGATATATATATATAATATATATATATATATATATATATATATATATCTAATTGTGTTTATATATATATATATATATTATATATATGAGTGTTGTGTGTGTGTGTGGTGTGTGGTGTGTGTGTGCAATTATAATTGAGACACTCACCGTCAGATAAAATCTGAAACAGTATCTAAAGATCTAATATATATATATACTAGACAAAACGTGACCTGTTGGGTCACCCATTGAGCTCTGGGTAGATAATTGGGATTTGGGTTAAATAGATACGACTGGACAATTAAAAAAACATTTTGAAAGAATTCTAATTTAAATTGAATTGGACCTGATTCGGGCTCGCAGATGCTGTGCTAAAATTAAGTGTCACTTTCACAGTCACTCTCCAACTTCTCTCTTTACTACACAGAGAAACTAACATATATAACGAGGAGGAAATCAAGACATACATAGACAGGCGGAAAGTGACAGGCAGAATTTTTGTGGTAAGAGACGGGTCAGTTTTTTACTAAATTGCAAAATACTACTAATCAAACCAATTAATTTTTTTTCCAAACATAATTCAATCCTAAAACCAAGGAATGTTTAGTATGAATTTTGTGTCATTAAACTAAACAGGAAAAAAGATTTTAACAAACAATCATTGATTCACTCAACTTTATTATAATAACAGATATATGGTGTGAGTGAGGTATATTAGTTTGTTTTTGTTTTTTGTTTTTTTAAATTTTATCCGACCCCGGACGTAAATATTAAAGTTTTAATGTAATAAAATATATTAAATCATAAAGACTAACGAAATTAGATAAGAATGAAAATAAAAAGATTATACGAATTTTAATTATATTTTAATTGTTTTCTACATAAAATCATTTATAGGATTGATTTTAATAGGTTGGAGAATAAAACAATAACATTAGAGATCATTAACACCAAGTAATTATTTATTAAACCCGGTTTTGTTAAAACCTGTATGCAAATTAACCAAACCATATATTATGTAAACCTTTATTTCTTAGTGATATATAAGACACATTGCAGGATTTTAAACACACTAATAACATGGACTGTTTTGATGCATATCTAATTCATTGAGACATCGTTAATAAATAAGATTTATTTTATGTATATATTTGAACTATAAATTAAATACTGAGGGAATTAAATTTTTGAGAGTATTGTGATGTAAGCTTCGACGTAGTTTTGGTTAAAGACAGTCAGACAACGAATCTCCATTATAAGATTTTATTCTATTTTCTTGACTGTCTTATGTGACTAGCTTTATAAAATAAATACAGTTAGAAGCAAGTGTATTCTCTGAGCTGACCTATTCGAAGAATTTTCTTCTTCTTCTTCTTCTTCTTCTTCTTCTTCTTCTTCTTCTTCTTCTATCTCCCATTCTTCTTCTTTTTCTTCTTCTTCTTCTTCTTCTTCTTCTTCTTCTTCTTCTTCTTCTTCTTCTTCTTTTCTTCACTATAATTACCAACTCAATCTCTCCCAGTCTTCATCCTTTCTTTGTTTCTTTCTTTGTTTCTTTCTTTCTTTCCTTTGTTCTTTTGTTCTTTCCTTCGTTCTTTCACTCCTTCGTTTTTCATTCTTTTTTAATTTTCTTTCTTTTTTACTGCTTCAATATATTTACCAACTCAATCTCCTTCAGCCTTCTTTCTTTCTTCTCTTTCCTTTCTTCCTTTCTTCTTTCTTTCCTTCTTTCCTTCGCTCCTTCATTTTTCATTCTTTTTTTAATTTTCTTTCTTTTTTACTGTTTCAATATATTTTACCAACTCAATCCTTCAACCTTCTTTCTTTCTTTTCTTTCTTTCTTTCTTCTTCTTTCTTCGCTCCTTCGCTCCTTCGTTTTTTCATTCTTTTTAATTTTTCTTTTTTACCGCTTCAATATATTTACCAACTCAATCTCCTTCAACCTTCTTTCTTTCTTTCTTTTCTTTCTTTATTCCTTTCTTCCGTTCTTCTTTCTTTCCTTCTTTCCTTCGCTCCTTCGTTTTTCATTCTTTTTTAATTTTCTTTCTTTTTTACCGCTTCAATATATTTACCAACTCAATCTCCTTCGGCCTTCTTTCTTTCTTTCTTTCTTTCTTTCTTTCTTTTCCTTTCCTTTCCTTTCCTTTCCTTTTTTTTTCTTTCTTTCTTTCTTTCTTTCCTTCTTTTTTTCTTTCCTTCCTTCTTTCCTTCTTTCCTTCTTTCTTTCCTTCTTTCTTTCGCTCCTTCATTCTTTCCTTCTTTCTTTCCCCTTCTGTCCTTCCCTTTTAGCATCAAATTAACACTCATAGAATGAGCGCCAATTTACTATTGTGTGTTGAATTCCAACTCTCAGTGGGTGTCCAACACTTGTATCCTTCTGCAACACAAAAGAGAAGACTAATAAATACTAATAGAATGAAGAATGACCTTTTTAGTCAAATCTATTCAAAGTGTCTTTGAATCTTGACTTTACTGTGCATGGGGACTTCGTATTGATGGACGATTCTTACACAAAGAGATTGTTTCGGGATTCTTCTGTCAAACATGTTCACTAGACGTCTAATCCATTCAACGCTGAGGAGACAGAGATAGACGTATAAAGTGAGAGACAGAGTTGATCTTTGGAGGGGAAGAGAAAGACAGAGAGACAGAGACAGAGAGAGAGGGGGGATTTTAACAAGAGAGCAGACAAAAATGGGTATCTTATTACTTCTTTTTCGTGTAATTTATTGATAAAAAAAACCGTAATCGTAACCCGGCAAAAAAGTGACATCATAGCGAGAGTTTTATTAGAGCAATCGCACTTAAATTAATCTTAACGAATAAAGCAATTTCCTGTACAATTTGTAATTGAACGGCAATTTTTTTTATCAGGAGTTACATTTTTGCATTTCACCTTGGAGGATTTGGACGGTCTCATAACCAGTGGGTATTGCAAGATAAAGGGGGTCTTTATCCGCGCAAAAGATCTATATATCAAAGCTCGTGTTCCTTAATTGTAAGACCGTTATCATCTTGATACACCCACTGGTTATGAGACCGTCCAAATCCTCCAAGATGAAATGCAAAAATGTAACTCCTGATTATCTGGTGTTGCTTATCCTGGGAATTCTGATTTTTTATGAGCGTCGTAACCTCAGCTATATAATGGGCCATTCCGTTTTTATCATAAAGAAAGAAAGGGAAGAAAAGGGACAGGCTACACACAAAAATATAATAAGAAAGAAAGAAAGAGGGTAGGGGAAAGATAGGGAGAGGGGCGAGAGCGCGGAAGTGATAACGCTATTCTGTTTCAATCGAACATAATGAAAAGAAGGAAATTAAAAAAAGAACGAGAGACAGTTAAATCAAGATTATTATACTTTTTACATATTGAACTATTTGGCAATAGCTCTTAAGTAAACATATCAAACGTTGTCATTAAATTATCATACTGTGATATATCCACCAGTCCTGCTACTTAATTTTAATGAATAAAGCAATTTCCAGTACAATTTGTAACTGAATGGTAATTTTTAACCCTCTAATTCTCGATAAAATAGAAATAATTACTAAATTCTCATTAGAACCCTTCTTCTTTCTAAATAGAAGTACCAATAACATCATGGACCTTTGTTACAACGGGTTGATAGGTTGGTTGGATTTTACAGCATGTCAACTCTTTCTTTAAACTCAATTTTAAACACATTTTTTTAACTCATTTCTTTCCATTTAACCTATAGATGGGGCACTAACAAGTACTACCATTTTGGGTCAGAGTAAACCTGGGAGTAATGGTGACGAAGGAGTACTCCACATTCCCCAGAGCTCCAGAATTGGAACTTTACTATCAGATAGAGTTTAACGTCATAACCAAAACATTAAGACCCTCAGCCACCGCCTTTTACCACATGATAAAAAGGATTGGGGCTTGCCATAAGGGCAATAGGGGCGGGACAATCATATAGGTGCTAGGGTTTGGCGTAACCAGCCGATTGATCAGAGGTGGCCTCTCCGAACGACCGTCTAGCCTAAGTAAAGGCCAAAGTACTCATCCACCAGAGTTCCGTCCTTAAGCATCACGGGTCACCACCCACGGCTAATAGGGGGTCTTACCCCTTTGCAGAGGTGCAGTCGGTGTGTTCTAAAGTCTCTGTCGACAGGGCTGTGTTACAACGGGAGCCAAAGGGTTGTTTGTATCTTTTAAATTCTAAGGTGAAGAATTCGATCCTATTTAATTTATTTAAAAAAATGTTAACTTGATATTATATTGTTAACTAAATTCATTGAAAAGAATTTTTTTAAAGTAGTTACTGCGCTCTCACTCAACGCAGAAAAGGTCAAAATAATTTTTTTTTTTTTAAATAAAATAAAAATAACCAACCAATCAACCAAAATTTATGATTGGAATTGTTCGAGACCAGGCAATACCAGATAACCTTACCGATAAAATAAAAACAAGTGTCTCCCAGTAGGCATCCACCAATATTTTTAAAAAAATCATTTCCGCTCAAGATACTTCTCAGAATGACCCTCATCTCGTAAACAGTGTGGCATTTGTCCGGCGTTGGGGGGGGGGGGCGGTCATCTCTGAAAAAATGATAGACTGATTGATGAAGAACGCAGTGAACCGAATCGGTTGGAGTGCCTAGGAGACATGTGGTGACAGTTGCGGGACAGGAAAGTAAGGGGGACGGGAAGCAGCGTTCGGGGTGTGGCACAAGGATCAATAATAAAGAGCGTTGAGAGAAGGAATAAAAACGGCAGTTGATTTATGATAAAGCTTTAACCCTTGAGAAGGAAGACCAAAGTCCAAGGATTTGAATTGCTGCAGCAGCAGCAGCAGCATGCATAATCAACAGTAACATAAATAACAAGGAAGAATAATAAGAATAATAAGAACAAGAAGAACAAGAACAAGAACAAGAACAAGAACAAGAACAAGGGGGATAAGTGTAAGAACAAGGATATATATATATAATATATATATATATATATATAGAGAGAGAGAGAGAAGAGAGAGAAGAGAGAGAGAGAGAGAAGAAGAAGAAGAAGAAGAAGAAGAAGAAATTATTATTATTATTATTATTATTATTATTATTATTATTTTCACTTCTTTTGAGTTTTTCACATCAGGTATGGTATTTCACTGGAGTCTGAGTGATAACAAGTTTCCTCAGGTCTCCAGGACTCTTCTGAGTATTCTAGCCGATCGCAGCAGTGCAGTAGTCTGGATGGTCTCAATTCTTCCCCTGATTTCCAGATTCTCCAGTTTTTTTCCAAGTTTATAGGGACCGTTCCAAGTGCACCAGCGACAATTGGTATCACTTTCACTCTCATATTCCACAGTTTTTTGAATTCTCTGGTAAGGTTCAGGTATTTATCCATCTTTTCATATTATTATTATTATTATTATTATTATTATTATTATTATTATACAGCAAGTCTCCTCAGGTCTCCAGGACTCTTCTGAGTATTCTAACCGATTCCAACAATGCTGTATTTTGGATGGTCTCGGTTCTTCCCCTGATTTCTAGTTCACACAAATTCTTTTCCAGAGCTTTGGGGATTGTTCCAAGGGCACCAATTACAATTGGTATGACCTTCACCTTCATGTTTCACAGCTTCCTCAGTTCTCTGTCGAGGTCTAAGTGTTTGTCTATCTTTTCGCTTTCTTTCATTTTTACTCGGTGGTCGGCTGGGACTGCAAAATCCACGAGATGACAGGTTCTTTTTTTCTTGTCAATCAATACTAGGTCGGGTCTCCTGGCCGGGATTAGGTGATCCGTCTGTACCTCGAAGTCCCAGAGAATGTTGTGCGTCTCGTTCTCTAGGACAGGTTTAGGTTTGTGCATGTACCATTTGGTTGTATGGTGAAAATTGAATTTCTTGCACAGTTCCCAGTGGATCACCTTTCCCACAGAGTCGTGCCTAGTCTTGTATTCTCTTTGTGCTAGATTATTATTTACTCCTTTTGTGTTTTCACATCAGCGTTAGCTGATGGTCTTTCACTGGAGTCTGAGTGACAGCAAGTCTCCCCGGGTCTCCAGGACTCTTCTGAGTATTCTGGCAGATTGCAGCAGTGAAGTGTTCTGAATGGTATCAATCCTTCCTCTGATTTCCAGATTTTCCAAACCCTTTTCCAATCCTTTTGGGACCGTTCCAAGTGCACTAACTACAATTGGTATCACTTTGACTTTCATGTTCCATAACTTTTTCAGTTCTCTGGTAAGGTCCAGGTATTTGTCCATTTTTTAATTTCCTTTCAGCTTCACCCTGTGATCTGCTGGAACTGCAAAATCCACCAGTTGACAAGTTCTTTCTTTTTTGTTAATCAGCACTAGGTCTGGTCTTCTTGCTGGGATAAGGTGATCCGTTTTTATTTCAAAGTCCCAGAGAATTTTATGCGTTTCGTTCTCAAGAACAGATTCTAGTTTATGCATATTGTTGTATGGACAAAATTTAATTTTTTGCATAATTCCCAGTGGATCACCTTTCCAACCTTGTCGTGTCTAGTTTTGTACTCCCGTTGTGCTAGTTTGCTACATTCGCATAGTACATGGTTTACAGTCTCATCTCTATAGTCTATAGTCTATTATTATTATTATTATTATTATTATTATTATTATTATTATTATTAACTGAACTTGACAGATTGATAAGTTTACTAAGTTAACTCTGGATAAAAAAGAATTAGAAAAAAAAGGTTACACGTCTTTTTTCAGTCATGATGGCGCCTTATGAATCATCGTTGGCCGAAAATCTATAATTTCATTTTCTCCCTCTCTCAGCTCACCTGTCTATTTTTTTTTTTTTGTCTCTCTTCTCGTAATTTCTAGTTTTGCCAATCTTTCGAAATTCTTCCTCGTTTCTCAATCTTTCTTTTACTCACGCCCACCCCCACCCCCACCCAGTCTATTTCTTTAAGATTCACGTTTTTCCTTCTTTTCTTCTCAATTTCTTTACCACTTTCTTGCTACTTCTCATTACTTGTCTTTCACTCTTTTTTCCGGTCTTTTTCTTCCCGCCCCTCCTCTCTCTGTCTCTGTCTCTGTCTCTACTTTTTGGGTTTCTGTCTTTACTTCCCCTTCCCTTCTCCCCTCTCTCTCTCTCTCTCTCTCTCTCTCTCTCTCTCTCTCTCTCTCTCTCTCTCTCACTTCCCGCACCCCACTCTCTCTCTCTTTCTTTTAGTTCCATCCACCACCACCACCATTCTCTCTCTGTATTTTACTCCCCCCTCTCTCTCTCTCTCTCTCTCTCTCTCTCTCTCTCTCTCTCTCTCTCTCTTCTTCTCTTTCTCTTTCTCTTTCTCTCTTTCTCTTTCTCTCTCTCTCTCTCTACTTTTTGGATTTCTTCGTTTCTGTCTTTTACTTCCCCCCCCTCTCTCTCTCTCTCTCTTTTACTTCTTATCTTTTTGGGGTTTCTCTTCTTCTTCGTTCTCTTTAGAAAATTTGATTAGTGGTTCTCGTTGCTTTCGAAGCAAAAATCAGTGGCGTGTATCACAAAAAGTTGAAAGCTCTGATTTAATAAGCGATCGCAAACTGTTTCTAGGTTTGCTATCTTAATGTGCGTTCAATGACTACTTATGTTGACGTCAGCAATGACGTCACACTTGCTTCGTGGGATCTGCCATTAAAAAAACAAATGTATGTCAAATAAATGACTGCTAGATGCATATGCACTTCGTTCAACATTGACTTTATTATATCTCTCTCACTTCTCCCCAATATTAGAGCTTACAGTACTAATCTATATATTAATACTCGTGTTCCTTAATTGTATAACCGTTATCCTCTTGCAACAACCTCTGGTTAAAAATGAGACCGTTCAAATCGTCCAAGATGAAATGCAAAAATCTAAATCCTGATTATCTGGCGTTGCTTATCCTCCGAATTCGTATTTCTTATGGATGTCGTCACCTCAGCTAAATAATGGACCATTCCGTTTTTATTATAAAGAAAGAAAGGAAAGAAAAAAGACATACTACACAATAAAAGTAAAATAATTAAGAAAGAGAGGAAAGATAGGGGAAAGATAGATGGGGTGAGCGCGTGGAAGCGATAACGCTAATCTGTTTCATTCGAACATAATGAAAAAGAGAGTGAGAATTAACTAAAAATTATTATACTTTTCCCGGTTTAGCTCAGTCGGTAGAGCGTCCGCCGAGGAACCACAAGGTTCCTGGTTCGATACTGGCCCTCGCTAGCTGAGCGTATGATTAGCACAGGGATTAAAGTAAGGAGCTGGTGATAGGTGTGGCGCTCCACCTCAGATGCTAAAACAATCTCCTTGGTCTAGCGCTAGTGAAAAAAGGATAGACTCTCTCGCTCTCTACTGACATTAGGCCACCCCGACGACTTTACTTACTTTTTACTTACATATTGAACTATTTCGCAATAGCTCTTAAGTAAGCATATCAAACGTCATAATTATTAAATTATCATACTGTGGTATATCCACAGGTCCTACTACTTAAAATCACTACACGATTAAACTGATCTGGTGAACAAGCAATGTGAACATTAGGTTACCATAGTACGTAGCTAGCATAACGGTTATTGTTGTAGGAAATAGATTCGGCTATCCGAGTTCAAATCCTGGACAAAGCTATTTGTGATATCACTTCGTGGTAATGCCACCGGTAAAGGCGTTAATCCATATAATCTCTCTCTAGTAATGAGTAAATAGTAGGGCAGGTTGTGTTCTTTAGCCCTCTGGGAGTAAGAAAAGAAAATTAAAACCAGCTTTACTCCGTTTAAAAATTAAACAATTGTGAATGATTCTGCGTAACCAACTCATTTACCAATACGTTACAGGAAACACTTAACTTAGCCTGGTACATGATGATCGCAGCAACGCGTGAAACTTAGAATAGCGACGAAAATAGATTGTTTTAAGATTTTAGAATTATCTACATTATCTATTCCTGAATCTTTCGTCCGTTATCATCCTGCAACACCCTCAGGTTAAAAATGAGACTGTCCAAATTGTTCAAGATACAATGCAAAAATGTAAATCTAGATTATCTGCTGTCGCTTAATCGCAGATTTCTTATTTGTCCCATTTTATTTTCACCCATAAATGAAACATTCCAAATGGTCTTGCGTGGTTTAAATGCCCAACGTAAAATTACATGTTTGTTTTATTTGTAATATTGAAATTGTGAATTACGGAATATATTTAATTTTGATCTCAAATCGTCCCGGTATCCTGCCTTAATTTACGCTATATTTTAGCGAGCCAGCGTCAGGCGAATTTCCGGCCCAATTTAGATAATTTCTGAGTCGTGTCTTTGTCACTTTTTGTCGGCAAATTAATGTAGATATTTTACACGCGTCCTCTCATATTTTTATCGGCAAATCAATGTAAATATCTTATAACCCCACCTTTTAAGAAAGAGTGAGAGAGAGAGAGAGAGAGAGTTAGATCAAGATTATTATACTTTTTACATATTGAAGTATTTTAGCGATAACTCTTAAGTAAACATATCAAACGTTGTAATAATTAAATTAAGTTCCTGCTAGTATTGTATAATATATTTCTATATACCAATGAGCTAACTCCGTGGAACTTCTACGGTTTACTTAAACAGTGGAAGTTCAGTTTATTTTGAATAAAATTTTCTTTTTTTTTTACTAATCCTTCTTGTTCTTTTATTCTGCTTTGTTATTTTATCACGTTAACATTTTTTTTTTGGGGGGGGGATAAAAACCATAACTAGATCACATATACTTTTATTATTGAAGTGCGTAGTGTAATGGTTAAAGTCACGGGAAATGGACTCGTCGCCCCGATTTCAAATCCTGGATGTGGTAATTGCATTTCACTTAGCGCTAATACACTTGGGAAAGGTATGAATCCTACTCTCCCTCCAGCTACGGATAAATAGTAGGGCAGACCGGGCTCTTTAACCTTGGTTTGGCAACCGGTCTAGGAGAAGGAAAACTCTGAATTCAAACCTGTTGAACTTCGCTTAAGAAATTGACCTTGTGTCACATCCTGCTCGCGCAGAGGGGTTGGTAAATTTTCTATTATTATTATTGATTATCAAAATAGTTACTGAGTTATTGCATATTATGGGGTCGATTGACAAGGATTTGGGCGTATGGATAAAAAAAGACTATTGGCCGTTTAACTCATATTACGTGTTCTGGGTATGAAGTTAAACTATATCTAGTGTTGAAAATCCAATTCTTTGTAATAATTAAATTATCATACTGTGGTATATACACAGGTCCTGCTAGTTATTATTAATAAGTTTCATTTTCATTAGGCGCCCCATATTCTAGCCTTGTACCAAACTATGCTAACCTTAGTAAATGACTACTCTATGCGTCTCAATTGAAACAGACCAATCGACAAAAAATTATTGAATTTATGAACGAAGGATGAAAACAGAAAAAAAAAGAAAAAAGACACGAGACTTCGAGGCTTCTTTTAATTCACCTGGAGAGACATTCAACTATTTTTTTCTGTTTCTAAATACAATACGGTGACCAGCTCCGATATTTGATAAAGAGGGAGCCGTTCTAAACGGGACTAAATTACTATTCTTAGTTGAAAATGAGGCTTTAGGCATGAAGTTTTAATTACAGTCACAAAAACGGTGATAATTCATTTAAAAAGTTAAGAAATCTTCGCCAAACAAATGATTTGTCACTTCAAACATGAAACTAAAAACAAAGAAAAAATTAAGATCGTGTGTCGACATAGAGAACTGCATTGGTCACAACACAACACTCAGTCTGTTTAACGCTTTGGTAAAATTAGCAGAATTTCTAAAAACTAGCAGGACCTGTCGATATACCACAGTATGATAATTTGATTATTACACCATTTGATATGTTTAATGCTTTGGTAAAATTAGTAGAATTTCTAAGAACTAGCAGGACCTGTCGATATACAACAGTATGATAATTTGATTATTACAACATTTGATATGCTTAATGCTTTGGTAAAATTAGTAGAATTTCTAAGAACTAGCAGGACCTGTCGATATACAACAGTATGATAATTTGATTATTACAACATTTGATATGCTTAATGCTTTAGTAAAATTAGTAGAATTTCTAAGAACTAGCAGGACCTGTCGATATACAACAGTATGATCATTTGATTATTACAATATTTGATATGCTTAATGCTTTGGTAAAATTAGTAGAATTTCTAAGAACTAGCAGGACCTGTCGATATACAACAGTATGATAATTTGATTATTACAACATTTGATATGTTTAATGCTTTGGTAAAATTAGTAGAATTTCTAAGAACTAGCAGGACCTGTCGATATACAACAGTATGATAATTTGATTATTACAACATTTGATTGTTTAATGCTTTGGTAAAATTAGTAGAATTTCTAAGAACTAGCAGGACCTGTCGATATACAACAGTATGATAATTTGATTATTACAACATTTGATATGCTTAATGCTTTGGTAAATTAGTAGAATTTCTAAGAACTAGCAGGACCTGTCGATATACCACAGTATGATAATTGATTATTACAACATTTGATATGCTTAATGCTTTGGTAAAATTAGTAGGATACAACATTTGAGAGCTATAGCAAAATACTTCAATATGTAAAAGGTATAATAATCTTGATTTAACTCTCTCTCTCTCTCTCTCTCTCTCTCCTCTCTCTCTCTCTCTCTCTCTCTCTCTCTCTCTCTCTTCTTTCTTTTCTTTTCATTTTTCATTATGTTCAATTGAAACAGATTAACGTTATCGCTTCCGCGCACTCACCCCTCTATGAATCTTTCTCCTACTCTCTTCCTTTCTTTCTTTCTAATCAAATTTTTCTGTGTAGCATGTCATTTTCTTCCCTTCATTTCTTTATGATAAAAACGAAATGCTCCATTATTGAGCTGAGGTGACGACACTCATAAGAAATAAGAATTCGGTGGATAAGCAACAACAGATAATCAGGATTTACATTTTTGCATTTCATCTTGGACGATCTGGACGGTTTCATTTTCAAACAGAGGGTGTTTCAAAATGATAACGGTCGTACAATTAAGGAACAGGTGTATTAGTATACATATTGAACGTTGACATACGCATAGGAAAGGTATGGACTGCTATTGAAGTGTTAAGGACTATATGGATATCTGATTTCTCTACTAAAATAAAACGAGAATTCTTTCAAGCTGTGACCGTGGTAGTACTATTGTATGGTTGCACCACTTGAACTTAAATGGGATACTTGGAGAAAAAAACTAGATGGGTACTAGTCAAGGATGCTGTGAAATTTTTTGGACAAATCTTTCCTCTCATCTCACAAACCATCCAATGAAAATCTTCAATCATTTTCAATCATCTTGGCCATTGTGCTTTAAAAAGTAAATATCGCAACCCTTTTTATCTTACAAGTGGGGAAGTCCAGTGTTTCAGTGGTAAACCTCAATCCTTTTGTGCTAGAAGGCGGTGGCTGGGGGGTCTTAATGCCCTGGGTATGAGGTTAAACTGCATCTGGTGGTAAGGTTTCAATTCTGGAACTCTGGTGAATGTGGAGTACTCCTTCATCGCCATTACTCTCAGGTCCACCCTGAGTGGCAGTACCTGTTACCATCTATGGGTTAAACAGATTAAAAAATGAGTATTAAAATGTTTAAAAAGATGAATTTGAATAATAAGATGAATACCCAACAATAATAAAATAATGTCTACGGCATAGAATAACCCAACAAGGGTTGACATGCCATAAAATCCTACCACCCAGCTAACAAGATAATTTTTTTAAAAAGAATAAAGTCGTCGAGGCGGCTTAATATCGGTATCAGCCAGACAGCGAGGGAGTATATTCCCTTTTCATTAGCGCTAGACCAAGGAGATTATTTTAGCGTCTGGAGTAGAGCACCACACCTACCACCAGCTCCTCACTTTACCGCACAGGTCCTTGTGTTTCTCATGCACTGAGTTGGCGAGGGCTGGTATCGAACCAGAAATCTTGTGATTCCTTGCCGAACGCTCTACCGACTGAGCTAAACAAGCACTTTTTCTTTTTTTTTTAAATAAGATATCAAGAAATAATTCTGCCTGAGAGCTACATCCTCCATTGATCAAGTTTTTTCTTCTTTTTTTGGGAGGGTGGGGGATCTCTTTGTCTATTTTTTTTTTTTTTTTTGCCAACAGCCCATTTGACGATCACACAGTAATAGCTGAGGGTTTTTACCGAAGGTCAGTAAGACTTTATAAACATGTCAACTTGATTCTGAGTAATTACCTCTCATCTGCTTGTCTATCAATCCCGGCTGACATTTTCGGACCGGCGTCAAGGCAATCCCAACCCACCCACAGAAAACAAAAAAGTGATCGGGAAATGGAAAGGTATAAAATTATAAAATAAAAATTATAAATATAAACAATAAAATAGACTCTTGTGATTCACTTTATCGTTAACCGTAGTTATCTCCCCTTCCATGCTCTTCACAAAAGACCAGCCTGATGGTCTTCTACTCACACTAAAGAAGGATGATTCCTTTTCCGCGGGGCAACGGTTAATCAGTTGTATTATGACTGTGTAATGAATTCAGTTCATCAGACTAAATTAAACTTAGTAAATACCTATTAGGCTACAAACCAAGGTATAATAGTAAGATAGACACACAGACCAATTTGATAGTTTGGTTTGATGATCCACATATATAGCTTAGTATATGCTTAGTATAAATATATATATATATATATATATATATATATACCAAACTTGTTGGTAAATCCTCCCGGTGAGAAAAAAAAAAACAGCAAATAGTTTGATTGTAAAAATATACTACCAAACATTACCCGGGGAGAAATTTTTTTTTTGTCTGACTCATTAGATTTATCTTTATATATATATATATATATATATATATATATATATATATATATACACTAGCGGGAGCTGTTGATATAACTACAGTATGATAATTTAATCATTACAATATGTTTACTTTAGTTCAATATGTAAAAAGAATAATAATCTTGATTTAACCTCTCTCTCTCTCTCTCTCTCTCTCTCTCTCTCTCTCTCTCTCTCTCTCTCTCTCTCTCTCTCTCTCTCTCTCTCTCTTACCTTCTTTTAATCTTTTCCTTATGTTCGATTGAAACAGATTAGTGTTATCGCTTCCGCACACTTACTCCCTCTCTCTATCTTTACCCTACTCTCTTTCTTTCGTTATTTATTTATTTATTGTTATAATTCTTCTGTGTAACATGTCATTTGTCTTCCCTTTATTTCTTTATCAAGAAAACGGAATGGTATAATATTTAGCTGAGATCACAGCACTCATAAGAAATAAGAATTCGGTGCATAAGTTTATTTATAAATTTATATTTTTGCATTCATTGGACTGTTTGGACGGTCTCATTTTTAATCAGAGAGTGTTGCAAGATTTCTTTTTTTTTATATCAGTATCATTATATAGATATATGTATGTATAATATCTAAGCAGGTTTGTTGAAGAAAACGAAATATTTCTTCTTTATGATTTTCAAGTGTATACGTTTAAGTCTTCTTGTTGTCTTCCGTATATCGGGATCCAGATAGTAGAGAAAATGTCATCCATGCTTTAATCAAGATAGTGCCATCTCCTCAGTAAATCGGAAGACTCTTAAATTTGTAGACCAGTTCATATACCTTGGTAGCAATATCTCATCTACTGAAAGCGATATCAATATAAACATAGGAAGTGCATGGAAATCTGATCTCTCTCATAAGATAAAGCTGGAATTCTTCCAAGCTGTAGCCGTGTCAGTACTACTGTATGACTCTAACGATACACCAGTGTTGGCTGACCACCAAGCACTTACATTCATCAACTGTGTACAAACACAGGATACCGTCTAGAGCAGTGGTTCCCAATCTATGGCCACTTGGCCAAAATGGGCCACAGCAAATTTCAGGTGGGCCGAGGAAATATTATAATTCTATATGGTTGTATCTTGGTTGAATAAATATCTTATGTCAAATGGAAATATTTTTTCTATTATAATAATTTCATGGACCACAAAAAAATTCTGGTTTCAAAGTGGGCCATGAGCTGAAAAAGATTGGGAACCCCTGGTCTAGAGGACAAACCAAAAACGATGAGAGATAGTGAAAGAGAATCAGGAGAATTTATGCCCGCAACACGCCATGATGATGATGATGGGTGCTAATTGATGAAAGATTCAAGTTCTGTTAGCATTGTAGGGATTATCTTCTCTTACTTGCTACGGGTTGTCGTTAGGTGGCGTTGCGACCCGAATATTCAAAGGCAATCTCGCCAAAGTCAAACTCTTTTTCTCCTGGATTCTCCAACCGTGAGCTGGACACTGGGTGTGTCTCTGTCCCTTTGGGCTGGGTGGCCTTGACCTCCAGTGACAGTCAATACGACTACCTGTACTCGGGCCTTTTGTACTCTGTGGTTTCATGAAGGCTTTGGCGTACCCTCTTTTATCGGCGTACCTGTTTTAGGAGGTTTTCTTCGCAGTAAGTCACAACTTTTTCTTCATGTTCCCCAATTTTCAAGGACTCTTTTCTACTTTTGCTATCCTGTTTTGTATTTATTCTGTTTGACTTTTCTTAGATAATAAAGTCTATTTCTTATAACTCTTTGTCGGAATTTATCCAATGTATATGTTCTGTGTTGGGTTACCCTATTTAGGTTAACCTAATGCATTATAAAAAAAAACGTCTAACGCCTTCCAAATTCTTATAGCATTAAATATGGTTGGTGTAAATTTTTGTCAGTACCGATTAACCACGGCTCAGAACAAATCTTTCATATCACATGACTGCAGCGATCTGTGTCTTTTGTAATAAAGAACGAGTTAGATATTTATGTGATAAAATAGAAGACATGATTTGTAGCCTTGTGTAAAAGGCGTATTTTACGCATGGCTGTTACCAGTGAGAACATTAGCCTCGACGTAGCGGGGTTCGAATAACAATACCACGGTAACCATTACACCATGCGCCTCCACAGTGTATTGAGAATACGTGAATATATGATATATTTACACCCAAGATAATAATGTAAGATATGGATGTTACTAATTAATTTGAAATACGGGAAGTCACAATTTAATTAGTGTTGGAGTCAGGTGCTGTTTTCGTTGTTGCATTTAAAAGTGAAGAGGTTGACCTATGAAAGTTTTGGGTTGCAATGTTTAGATGGAAAGGTTGTGTGTGTGTGTGTGTGTGTGTGTGTGTGTGTGTGTGTGTGTGTGTGCATTCCCCACGGTCTCCAAAGGTTTGGTTTGTTTGTTTTACGGCCTATCAAACCTTTTCGGGTCATTTAAGGCCGAAACAAATCATTTTGATAAAAGTTTCTAAGTTTCAAGTTCTTTAAATTGTTATAAATAATTTTCATTAACTTCATCGCTCTGTCGGCTGGGGTGTTAGTATGCACCGACTGCACCTCTGCAGAGTGGTAAGACTCCCCCAATGGGGCCACTTGTTGGTTGTGGGTGGCGACCAGTGATGCTTAAGGATAGAACCTAGGTGGATGAGCAGTTCATGACCTGCAATACTCCACTTTGGCCCTATCTTGGGCTAGACTGGCGGTCAGAGAGGCCCCCTCCGATCAATCGGCTGGCCACGTCAAGCCCTAGCACCTATATGATTTTCCCAACCCTATTGTCCTACTGGCGAGCTCCAACCTTTTTTATCATATGGGTGCTAGAAGGCGGTGACTGAGGGTCTACATGTCCTGGGAATGACGTTAAACTCTATCTGATGGTGAGGTTCCAGTTTTGGAGGTTTGGGGAATGTGGAGCACCCCTTCATCACCATTGCTCCCTGGTCCACTCTGACCGGAGTGGTAGTACCTATTAGGGTCCTATCTATGGGTTAAATAGAAAAACATGAGTCGATAAATAAAATTGTATTATGCATTAAGAATGAATTTATTTCACAACTTTGTCGGCATTAAATGACCCACCGAGGTTGATATGCCGTAAAACAAAACAAAACAAACAAGCAAACAAACAAACAAACAAACATTAACTTCATTTCCTTTGGTTTGTTTGTTTCACGGCATATCAACCCTTTTTCGGGTCGTTTAATGCCAAAACAATTTATTTTGATAAAAGTTTCTATGTTTCATGTTCTTGATATTTTCAAGTTGGTATAAATAATTTTCATTAACTTCATTTGGTTTTGGTTTGGTTCGATTTGGTTTGTTTAATGGTATAATAACCATGTGGGATATCTAATGCCATAACCGGAGCGACCTGTGTTTTTTTATGATGGAGAAGGAGTTAAATATTTATGTGATAAAATAGAAGCCAGGATTTGTAGCCTTGTGTAAAGGGCGTATTTTATGCATGACTGTTACCAGTGAGAACATTAGATCCATCGTAAGATTCGAATAAAAAGCTTAGGTCTACTGTCTGAAAGAAAAGAGTTTTGTATCGTCGTCGTCGTCGTCGTCGTCTCCATCGCTGGCTGACTTGGATTTATTACACCTGATTTTGTCATTATCTACATAGGAGCAAGATGATAAGAAATCCATGTCTCCGGTTTCACTTTCACACAACCATTCACTGTTGAATCAATCTTGCATTACTCAGGTTACAAAATGCTGTAAAAGGACATCATCTCCATATTGGATTCAATTTGGCACACAAGGGAGATAACTCTTAAGGATGGTGAATCTTGCTGTGAGAAAATTTCCTATCTTGTTTTGCTTGAATTGTTTTTCTTTGTTTGTTTTATTTTTTTTTCTAGTTTTTTTTTTCTTTCTTTTTTCTTTTCTTCTTTTTTTTCTAGCTGAGACCAAATATCAATCTACTATTTGACTTCTAGCTATCTGTATTCTTAACTGTAACTGGTTTTTAAATGCGCGTATTGATGGACCGCAGTTGACATGAACTATATAAGATCTATCTAAACTTTATATGAATACTAAAAATAAACGTGACCCGTTGAGTCTCCCATTGAGCTCTGGGTGGATAATTATGATCAGGAAAATAGTCGGTTTGCAAAGCGAATTAAATCTAAAAGAATGAATACGACCGGAATTTAAAAAAAACAAAAAAAAACATTAGAAACATTTTGTAAGATTGCTAAGAAACGGTATGTTTAACCTCATTTGAATTTATATACACCTGATTCTTGGAAGTCCAATCTCCCTCTCACACTCTTCAATCTCTCTTTTTACACTCACAGAAAAACTTAGATATATAAGGAGTTGTTAACCAAATATATATATAGAGAGAGAGAAGTTGTCAAGCAGAATATGATGCCTGGCAGTTGAGGAAAATTAACATACACATAATGTGGGAAGTTAAATCTCCCTCTCACACTCTCCAATTTCTCTCTTTAATCTCACAGATGAAATAACATATATAATGAGTAGTTAATCAAGATATGTATGGAGGTGGGGAAACTGACATACAGAATGTGAATAAGAGACGGTCAGTTTTTGACTTAATTGCAAATTATGACGAATTAGAACCAAGTGAAATAGATTTTTTTAAACTTAACTCAATCCCAGAACTAAGGAATAGTTGAATTATTGAACTAAATAATAATAGAAAAATCCTTTTGGAAACAACCATGTATTCACTCAGCTTTAGTATTATAATAGATATAATAATTTAATTTTAAATGTCTAAAGAGTCTAAATTTTATCCTTTTTTTTTCAATTTAACGAAATAGTTATATTATACGCTGAGATATCAATTGAAATCTGGCTAACTACCCTGTCGGTGACTAATTGGTAATATATATATATATATATATATATATATATATATATATATATATATATATATATATATATATATATATATGCAGGAGAGACATGAGGATATGACATATTGACACAAACACGTGGGAGGTAGATGCAAAAAAATAGAGTGGATTGGTGCCATAACGTTAAGCAAGGCACGGAGAGGGGTGCGACTGAGAGGGGTACGGCTGAGAGGAGAGTAGCCTCGACAGCAAAGAGAGCCAGAATGAGGGAGAAAGACAGCAGCCCCAGAAAGCATCACAGTTTGTGTGCATTCAGTGTGCCAAAGACTGTCATTCAGAAATTGGCCTGTAGAGGCACTTGCGCAGGTACAGATAATTTATTTATTTATTTTATTTCATTCTATTTTTTAACACTACGCCATCGTCTTTTGTGGAGGGAAAGGTACCAACATATATATATATAGAAAAGTCACCCAAAAATTTATTATAGATCAGTTCATAAACAAACGGGAAATTTGGAAAAAACCAGCTAGTGTAATGGTTAGAATCCCCGCCTGTCAGCCTGGCAGTCAGTTGTTCGAGTCACACACAGAGCAGTCTCCCATGTCTATAACTCTGTTGATGAGGGATAATATGCCAAAATGTACATACAGAGATTGACTTTTTCTCGATTCGTTTACGCCATTACATTTGAACAGATTTGCTCGCCTAACTCATTAATTATCATCATACATCCAATCGATTCGTAAATTGGGGATGATTCTATTTGGGATCATCTATATCCTCCATATATCCACAATGCATGACCATTCAGATGCCCGCCTATTATACGAATTATACAATAATTATTTCAAATCCCTAAGAGAACTTAATGTAAGATGATTAATAAATCAATTATATACAGAACAATATCTACACTTTCAATAAATAAAAAAAGTCAACAAACCGTCATTTGGCTAATATAAATTTATTTTGGCAGGTAATTCCATAGATAACCCCAATTTCTTCAGATAGCTAATATAAAATAAACATGAAAATATACTAGAATGGAGATAAAAAGAAAACTTCTTTTTTTCTTTTTTTTTTTTTTTTTCCTGTCCTTTCTTTCCTTTTCTTTTTTTAAAAATGTATTAAGAAAGCAATTTCTCATTTCACTAAAAATATAAAAGGTGAAAAAATGAGTAGTACCAATTAAAAATAGAATATTTCTGATAGATAAGAGATATATCCGATACAGGGTTATTTTGATGTGGGGTAGATTTATTTCAAGAATCTAAGTCTGGAATTCTGCCATTGTTGATGTCATGAAAATGTCGTTGCAACTGGGGTGTCAGAA
>CM042143.1:84630664-84635664 GCA_023376005.1 Doryteuthis pealeii | reverse complement strand
TTGTGTTTATATATATATATATTATATATATATATATATATATATATATATATATGAAAGTAAATGGAAGTGAATCCGACAGTATGAAATAAATATTTTTACAAAAACAAACAAATGATGTTATAATTCGCTGACAGAAATCTGTTTCGACCTTTTATTAAAGCAGTCTTCATCAAGAGCGAAATGTTTGTGATAGAAAGACGATGTAAACCGTTACAAACTAAAGTGGTACAAACGAACGTTCATGTTCGGAGACGGAATTTTTTTTTAATTAATTTTGAAAAAGCATATTCTGTTTTAAAATATAAAATATTTCTTTTTTTTTTTTTTTAATCAGAAGCGAATTATAACATCATTTGTTTGTTTTTTTCTAAAAATATTCATTTCATATATATATATATATATATATACATATTCAATATGTAATTCTCTTTCCATGTTCTCTCTCTCTCTCTCTCTCTCTCTCTCTCTCTCTCTCTCTATCTATCTATCTATCTATCTATTTATGTCTCGATCTACCTTCTCCCTGTCTTGCTTCTATTTTTCCTTTTCAGTTTTTCCGATTCTTTCTTTCCTCTTTTCCCTCTTGCTTTCTTTTAAAACCACCGTATAATTTCTCCAATATTTTTCCATCTTCTCTGCATATTCTTCTCTCCTCTCTCTCTCTCCTCTCTCTCTCTCTCTCTCTCTCTCCTCTCTCTATATATATATATATATATATATATATTATATATAAACCTTCCTTATTTTATTCGTCTCTAACTTTTCTTTCTTTCTTTTTTCCTTTCTTCCTTTCCGTTTCTTTCCTTTCCTTTCCGGCAGTCGATCCCTTTTAAACTATGCCCCTCTGCATGTTCTCTCTCTCTCTCTCTCTCTCTCTCTCTCTCTCTCTCTCTCTCTCTCTCTCTCTCTCTCTCTCTCATTTCCCTCTCTCTTTATATTCCCAATTCTCTTACCGATTCTCCCTGGCAATTTCCAGTCCGCTTATAACTATCATAATGACAGCCAAATTAGTCAACGTAACAAGAGGCATCCAACAACAGCCGTTCATTTGTAAGTGACTTTCCGGCATCGCTTAACAAGCCAACATTGTGTTGAGGATAACTTCATGGCTCCAACTGCGCTAAAATCAAATCTTTAATAATAGAGATTATTTTACCACCAAACAATAACGCTCTCACAAGACTTCTTTAATAAACTCACATGGAGAAATCGTGGAAAAAAGATGAGAGATTCACAAATTCTAGCATCGACTTTTTCTTCCCTTATCTATATATTAATACTCGTGTTCCTTAACTATACGACCGTTATCATCTTACAACACCCTCCGGTTAAAAATCAGACCGTTCAAATCGTACAAGATGAAATACAAAAATGTAAACCCTGATTATCTGGTGTTCCTTATCCGCCGAATTCTTATTTTATGAGTGTCGTCACTCCAGCTAAATAATGGACCATTCCGTTTCTATTATGAAGAAAGAAAGGGAAGAAAAAAGACATGCTACACAGAAAAAATATAATAAGAAAGAAAGAAAGAAAAAAGGGGGAGAAAGGGGAAGATAAAGAGATGGGATGGGTGATCACGCGGAAACAATTACGCTAATGGGTTTCGATCGAATATAATGAAAAGAAGGAAAGAAAGACAAAAAAGACTGAGAGAGAGTTAAATCAAGATTATTATACTTTTTATATATTGAACTATTTCGCAATAGCGCTTAAGTAAATATATCAAACGTTATAATAATTAAATTATCATACTGTGGTATATCTACTGGCCCTGCTAGTCTATATACTAATATTCATGTTCCTCAGTTGAACAAAAAAATTACAAAACTCCCCATCAACGAAGCACAAAAATACTTTGGTTGGTTGGTTGGCTGGCTGGTTGGTTGGTTGGTTGGTTGGTTGGTTTTTATGGTATGTCAACCCTTGTTGGGTTATTTTATGCCGAAGACGTTTTTGCTTTATTCATTCTTGTTAGGTACACTATTTTTTAACACATATTGATTTCTTTAACCCATAGATGGGACCCTAACAGTTACTACCTCTCCGGGTCAGAGTGGACCTGGGAGTAATGGCGATGAAGGAGAACTCCACACTCCTCAGAGCTCCAGGGCTGGAACTTCACCATTAGATGCAGTTTAACGTCATACCCTGGACATTACGATCCTCAGCCATAGCCTTCTAGCACACATATGATAAAAAGAGTTGGGGCTTGCGATAAGGGTAATGGGATTGGAACAAACATATAGGGGCTAGCCTTCGATCCCTGTATCCAGTGGCTTCGGCCATCTGCCGGGAAGGAATTTGATATCAGCGTGAATCCAACACGATTGCAACACCTGCTCATCAAAAGAGGAATGCTGAAGGGATAGAGACAACTTTTTCACTGGCCACGCACGAGCTTTGGTTTGTGGGTAGACCCGCCACTATAATGAGCCTTGTGTTCAACTGGTAGGGTGGGATGCCAGTAAATAATTCATATTGATGCTAGGGTGTATCCTCTCCGACCGCCCGTCTTAGTAATAACTAAAGTGGAGGAAAATCGAAAGATACAAAAGTGATGATAAGAACAACAAAGACGAAGGAATTGGTTTTTGGTAAGAATGTCTTGTACCAGAAATTCAAACAAAACATATTGGGGTGGGGAGTTACGGAGGAATATAAGAATTTGTCCTCCTTTTCAACATGATGATAATGGGGATTGTGAACTGGATATTTACCACGTACCCCGCGTGTACGGGTTAGTCACAAGGCCTTATTAATGTGGGACCACCCATAAGCCGAGACCCATGGGTCGCGGGTGCAAAAAGTGTGTTGATCCCGTCGGCATTCCCCCTCAAGGGGGGCACCTCAGGCACCGGGCAATAAACCCAGCCCTGTCCCTTTAAATCGAGGGGACAGGTATTGCCTGGGGGGATGGCCCGCCTGGGATCAACGATGTTAGCTTGTATGGTCCAGGGCCGAAGCCACTGGACCCCCGGATACAGCGACCCGAGTTCAAATCCTGGACAAGGCTGTTTGTATTTCACATTGCGCTAATACCCTTGAGAAAGGTATGCAACCCTAACAAACTAAAGTTCTTGCATAAATAGCTGCTCTTTTTTCTTTTCTTTTTTCCTTTCTTTTTCCTTTCTTCGTTTTTTTTTTGGGGGGGGGTCGTTCCGGGGAATTTTCACGAATTAATATCAATATTTTCACGAATTGATATCAATATTTTCATGAATTAATATCAATATGTTAAAATTAATATTGATCTGATAAGCTTGTATTTGAAGAAAATAAAAAAGGAACACTTAGCAAGAATCGAGCCCCTTAACAATAGCTTAAAAATCTCGTCAACTATTGATTACACAATGATGAAAGTCCTGATATTGATTTTCTGAGCGAGGATAAAGAGAGGAATAGGGAGATAAGAGAAAGAGAGAAAGAGAGAGAGAGAGAGAGAATAGGGAGAGGATAGACAGAAATAGTGAGAGGATAGGGAAAGTAATAGAGAGAGGAATAGGGAGAGAGAGGGGGGAATAACGATGATAGAGAGAGAATAGAGAGAGGAATAAGAAGAGGATAGAGTGAAAAATAGTGAGAGGATAGAGAAAGTAATAGGAGAGAGAATAGGGAGAGTAGATAGAGAGGGGGAATAACGATGATAGAGAGAGGATAGTGAGAGGAATATGGAGAGGATAGAGTGAGAAATAGTGAGAGGATAGAGAAAGTAACGAGGAAAGGAATAGTGAGAGTAGAGAGAGGGGTAATAACGTGATGATAGAGAGGGCATAGAGAAAGTAATAGGGAGAGGAATAGGGAGAGTAGAGAAAGATATGGGGAATAACGAGATGATAGAGAGGGGATAGAGAGGGAATATGGAGAGGATAGAGAAAGTAACGAGGAGGGAAATAGTGAGAGTAGAGAGAGGGGGGAATAACGAAATGATAGAGAGAGGATAGAGGGAGGAATAGTGATAGGATAGAGAAAGTAATAGGGAAAGGAATATGGAGAGTAAAGAGAGAGGGGAATAACGAGATGATAGAGAGAGGATAGAGAGGGGAATAGGATAGGATAGAGTGAGAAATAGTGAGAGGATAGAGAAAGTAACGGGGGGAATAGTGAGAGTAGAGAGAGAGAGTGGGGAATAACGAGATGATAGAGAGAGGATAGAGAGGGGAATAGGGATAGGATAGAGTGATAAATAGTGAGAGGATAGAGAAAGTAACAGGGAGGGGAATAGTGAGAGTAGAGAGAGGGGGAATAAGGAGATGATAGAGAGAGGATAGAGAGAGAAATAGTGAGAGGATAGTTAAAGGAATAGGGAGAATAGGGATATTAATCTTTCGAGTATTATTTATTGGATTTTTTTAATTTAAAATTCGTTCAATACTGTTAGCAGTTTTTGTCACCTTAGTGGCCCTCGAATGGCTCAACAATAGTTTACCGAATTGATCACAGTATGTCTGGAGGGTCGCAGAAGCCGTTTAAATGGGGAAGATAAGAGTTCTAAGTTTATACACCAACGACTAGGGTCGGTCTGTGTTATCTTTACAACGTGCGAACAGCTATCAGGAGACTGGGAGCCGCTCGTGTTGGGTGTATACTCTGATCCCAAATGTTGACCTAGGGTTGCACCCAAGTTTCATCAATGATCTTTGAACCTGGGGAGAGCAAAACACGATGGGTAATGGCTTGTGTCATGGGCTTACCATTAGAAGACACGAGGGGGTGGTGATAAATATTTGCTTTGATGAAGATGTTTTTACATTGTATCAGCGGACGATTTGATGAATTCGATAACATAAAGACGTATTACCAAAGTGATTCCTTTCTTGATCTTTTTTTACTCTACATCTCTCTTTAACATGTTTGTTTACGATTTATATATATATATATATATATATATATATATATATATATATATATATATATATATATCAACTCAAGCGTAAACGCGACGCTCTTCTCTGAATAGAGCACTCAGTGACGGCCTTTACACACAAAGCGATGTG
>CM042143.1:84600664-84625664 GCA_023376005.1 Doryteuthis pealeii | reverse complement strand
ATCTCACAATCACGGAAATCTGAGGACAGAGAATGCTAGATAAATATTTACAAAGATGGTGGATAGAGGTCCACGTGTTCATAGTAACGCGGGTGTTTTTAAGAAGAGAAACAAGGCGTAATTGTTCAGTTGGTTCCACAACTTTCGTAGTATTATTTGACATATTACGAGCAGGGGTCAACCACATACATAGTGGTGTTTTACTGGGATAGAATTTGGAAAACATAAACAGAGAGACAGAGAGAAAGAGGAAGAGTGAAATAGAGAAAGGAGAGGAGAAATAGAAAAAGGAAGAACGAAATAGAGAGATGAAGAAAGAAAAATGTAGCAGTGTGTCTGTGTGTGAGAGGAAAAGAGAGAAGAAGAAATATACAAAAAGAAAGGAAAGGGTAAAGGTGTATGTGTATATGTTTATGTGTGAGAGAGACAGACAGACAGGCGGGCAGGCAGAGAAAGAGATGAGTACAATTTAATTAAGGGAAATACAGTGGTAGAAAGAGTGAAAAAGAAGAAAGAGAATATGGTGCTCTTCCAATATGTGATCTACCGAAGGTTTGTGATCTACTATTGATCTACTATTCATGGCATGTGAACTACTAGGAAAAAATAAGACAGGGCTAGGGTTAGTTTAATGGGGAAATAATGGGAAGTTAATGGATAGATCACGTATTGGAAAGTAAACAACTCGGTAGATCACGTATTGAATTAGAAACCATTCGGTAGATTACATATTGGAAGATCACATATTGGAAGAGCACCAAGAATTTTATTGAAAGAAGAGACAGGCAGACAGACAGACAGATAGATATCGACTATATTGGGTTGTAAAGTCTAGAATACTTGTTTTTATTAAGTGAAAAATGGGATCTGTGACCGATCCTAGTGACAAAAAATAATGATAAAAAGATTAACAGGACCTGTGGATATACCGCGGTATGATGAATTAATTATTACAACGTTTGATATGTTTACTTAAGAGCTATTGCTAAATAGTTCAATATCTAAAAAGTATAACCATCTCTCTCTCTCTCTCTCTCTCTCTCTCTCTCTCTCTCTCTCTCTCTCTCTCTCTCTCTCTCTCTCTCTCTCAGATTTTTATTCCTTTCTTTTAATATTTTCGTTATGTTCGATTGAAACATATTGGTGTTATCGCTTCCGTGCGCTCACCCCATCTATCTTTTCCCTACACTTTTTTAATTTTATTTTTCCTGTGTAGCATGTACTTTTTATTCCCCTTCTTTCTTTCTAATAAAAATGGAATGGTCCATTATTTAGCTGAGGTGGCAACACTCATAAGAAATAAGAATTTGGTGGATAAGCAACACCAGATAATCAGATCTAGATTTTTGCATTTCTTATTGGACGATTTGGACGGTCTCATTTTTAACCAGAGGGTGTTGCTAGATGATAACGGTTTTCCAAATAATTAACACGAGTATTATTGATTATGATTTTGTTCTTGCAATTGATTTAGATTTGTGAGATTTACCATTTTGAAATTTCTTTTTAAATTAAGAAAACATTCAGTTTACTTTTCAAATAGAAATAAAAAGGAATTATTGAAAATTTGTCACTTTAAAAGAATTGATTAAATCTTTAAATCTAAAAATAAATTCTACTGTCACAATGTAAGCTTAGCTTAGTCTTGTTCAATGCCATGGATATCGGGAACGTAGTGTGAATCTAACAACAGAAGTAATGGTCTAAGAGATTATCTTTCTTGTCAATCACCACGACGGGGTACTTTTAGGTATCGACTAGAAGCGGCTACTCACCATCACCTGGGTAGAAGGGGTAACAAAAAAAAGCGTATTTGTATTATTCGGATTATTGTCCTTATCTTCATTGTTATCTGTACAACATTTTGGCCAATGTACCCTCCAGCCTTCTCCAGGTATTTCTCGGGAACCATCTTTGCGAACTCGGTCGAAACGTTGTACAGATAACAAGGAAGATGAGGACAATAGTCCGAATAATACAAATAATACTAAATATCAAGCCTCATCTCAAAAATTCAGAGAAATAAAAAAAACGTAGGGTAATGGTTAGCAAGTTAGTCTCACAAATCCACTATTATTATGTATATTTTAATAGATATCTTCGTAAATATAAATCAAATCTTTACACAAAAAAGCAATAACCAGTGATATTTATTGTGTATAACTTTGTTGTTAATTGTTGTATTTTCATGGTTTCATCCGGACCTACATACATACATACAGACATACATACATACGCGTCAACTTCTTTTATATTACAAGAAGCGGCTACCCAGCGTCGCCTGGGAAGAGGTGGGATACAAAAAAAAGTCAGTCTCGCAGATCCATTATTACTTATCGCGAGTTTGCTCATCGCTGGATGCCCCATAAAAATCCCTACGTAAAAAAAGATCTGGTGAGACGTCAGGATTTTTTTCGCCTGTGTAGAGGGAATGACATCACATATAAAGATATTGTAAGAAATTTAATTCAATGATTTACAATTTTTTTTTTAAATAAGATAGAAATGAGGCGATTAATTCAATTAATCAATATTATATTTCAAAGCGAAAAAAAAAACACGCAGAAAAATAAATTAATAAATAAAAAAAATAACGCGCTAATGACTTTCCCTCCTGTTATTATACAAATTCTAATTTTTAAATATATTCAAATATGAATAAAATCTACATTATTTCTACTGCATACTTTCTGCCACAAGGAGTATCTACTGAGACTACAATCTTTTCTACCTAGGATTATAGGTAATTTTCACCTTTAGTTGTCTAAATTCCTAGCATAAAATTGTGCGTGCGCATTATCTGAAATGAACTTAATTGTTATTAAGAACACATTTTATGATATTTTTGTGTTAAAGCATGCCGTTGTATTGTTTTCGAAAAAGTTTCTAAGATTTGTTTATTTCGCACGGAGACTTTCAAAATGGCTACCGGCTTGTTTCAAAGTGAAAGTCAGTTGGCTGAATTCCTAGAATAAAATTATCTGAAATGAACTTAATTGTTATTAAGAGCACATTTATGATATTTTGTGTTAAAACAAGCAGTTGTATTGTTTTTGAAAAAGTTTCTAAGATTTGTTTATTTCGCACGAAGACTTTCAAAATAGCTACCGGCTTGGTTCAAAGTGAAAGTCAAGGGCGGTTACTCTAATTAACTTACTTGCTAGGAATTTTGACAACTAAAGGTGAAAATTACCGGATTTTAAGGGACACTACAAGACTAGGATTGCAAGGATTAACCAATTCAACCTAAACACAATACAGACTTGGCATTTACCAACAGAAGAACTAAAAGCTTAAAATGGCGACCAGAATTTTAACTAGCTTACTTCACAATGGTAGAACATACATTGTGGATTGAACTTATTACACAAATGAGTTTATCTATGAAGAAATCTTGCTTACCATTGTACTATGGTAGGCGCCATAATTGATGGATAAGAACGCTAAAAACATCAAGGTAAGGCAGACATGCACGCACCAATGCATACACATCTCATATGCAACAAAAACACACACATATATATATATATGTGTGTGTATATATATATAAACGTACATCCGCTTTGTGAAACATGAACACATGTACACCTACGTATACATACATCGTAAATAGACAATTTTTCTTTGATAATTTCTCTCTTATTCTTCCTCGTAACAAATTAAGAAAACTTCTTCTCTCCCACTTAACGCCGAATGTAACATGAAAGGACAAACCTTTCGTATCGTATTAAAAACATCTGCTATCTGCATTCTAGCATGAATTCTGACACATGAAATAGAAAGAAGAGACAAAATGTTATCACCTTGGCACCGTCGATCCTTTTGTACTGTACATCCTCATTAATTTTAAAGCTAAACCAGAGATTTGGGATTATTTGGATTTTTCGGACTATTATCCTCATCTTTATTGCTATATACACAACGTTTTGGCTGATGTGCTCTCCAGCCTTCTTCCGCAGTGGTAGTACTTGTTAGGGTCCCATCTATGGATTAAATAGAAACAAATATGTTTGAAAAAAATGCACTGCCCATCAAGAATGAATAAAACAAAAACGTTTTCGGCATAAAATGACCTAATGGGTTGACATGCCGTAAAATCCAACCAACCAACCAACCAGCTTTCTTCAAGTGTTTCTTGTGGAACTTGTGGACCTTCTCGAACTCGTGAATCTTCATGTCGTAAACGGGAGCCTTCACAGAACTTCGAATCGAACTCTTTATTCAATCTACCGGGATAGATTGTTCTCGTTCCGTTAACCATGACAGGTTAAGCTATGTTAAGTATTTTATGTTATTATCACGGTTAGCTAGAATTGAAACTGCAACCTACAGATGATTGTCACTTTGAACTGTATTAACTCAACCCTTATATTCGTTGTGCCATGTGTCCAACTGGATCTAAAATTCAGACAAAAATTAAACCAAAGAATTTTCTGATTTTTTTTCTTTTTACCTCCTGGATAAAATAATGGTTATTCATTCCGCAATAAAAACGACACTGTATATCGCAGTATATCTTAGAATTAATGATTTTGATATTTTGGACTGTTGTCATCATTTTTTTTTTTTTTTTTTGTATAAACAGGACCCAGTAACCTAGGGCATTTCGATGGTAATTAAAAAAAATGTGAACAGTGTCAATTATTGCTTAAGTTACTGGGTCCCGAACGTTATGTTTATACACAATAAAGATGAGGACAACAGTCCGAAATATCAAAATTATTTATATCAAGCCTCATCTCATATAAGTATAAGTATCTTAGAATTAATTAAGCTTTATTTAGTCTGGAACTTACAGTTACTTACAATATCTTTTGTTTTTAAATAGTCACTCATCTAAGTACAGATAGGGCTCATAGTTGTTTAACTATATCACTGGTGTGACCTATCCATTCAACATGAATATAAAACAGCTCTACTTTAATTTTTCTTTATCATTAAGTTGCAACAATCAGCAATTGCAATGATTCGAAATGCGTACAATAAGCATATGAAAGCTTTCGAAGACTTTTGTGTACACCATATATATATATATATATATATATATATATATATATATATATATATATATATATATATATATATATATATATATATATATATATATATATGTGTGGGTGTGTGTGTGTATATATAATATATATATATTATATATATATATATATATATTATAAAGAATCCTACCGACTCATTGCTTTAAACTGGCATGATGCTGAGTTGACTTTTTTTACCCAGGCTCATTAACGATTATTGTACTAAGAAATGCAACCCTTAATATACTTAACTGCTATAGTTGGTTGTTTTGTTTACAACATACCAGCCCTTTTTTTTGGTTATTCAATGCTGAATCAATTCATTTGTATAAGCATACTTCAAATGAATAAGTTAATTAGACTCGATTGATTGATTTTAACGGCATGTCAACCCGTCTATCGTTATTTCCTCGAATTAGGAGAGTGCATTCATTATACATTTATATTTACATTTTTGTGCAGTTGTTCCTTAAGATGGTTGTTTGGTTGGTTGTTTTTATTGGTACTAATGCACAATAGCGCACAAGAGATAATATCATTAGATTTAACGGCCGATTTAGCTCAGTCAGTTGAGCACTGGACTAGGAATCGCAAGATTCTTGGTTCGATACCGGCCCTCGCCAACTCAGCGTATAAGTAGCACAGGGATTTGTGCGATAAAGTGAGGGGCTGATGGTAGGTGTGGCGCTCTACCTAAGACGCAAAAACAATCTCCTTGGTCTAGTGCAAGTGAAAAGGGGATAGACTCCCTCGTTGTCTGGCTCATACCGACATTAGGCCACCTCGACGACTTTACTTACTTTACTTACGTATAAAAAGCATTACATTATTAGGGTTAGCGTTTGGCTACTTTGGGAGTTTCCGATATCTAATACTATTTATACTAAAATGCCATTCTAATGACTTTATCTCTTACGCGCTATTGTGCATTTGTACCGTTTTGTTTTACGGCATGTGAATCCTTTTTGGGTCATTTAATTCCAAATCAAGTTATTTCTGATAAACAAAGGACTCGGGTTGATAAGAGTACACGCTATTGCTTAAGTGGTCACCCAATTAAGTATTGAACAGTATCATCGCTGCTTAACGACTACATAGTAAGCCAATCGCACGGTATATCTTTAGAGAATACAAGACCCCAAGAAAAATCTTAAGAGATTTCGATGATGTTTATAACTTTCAATGAGTTGTCTTAAATTATGAGAAAACCATCGCCATTAGTGAACTGTTGTCTGATTCATTCAATGAAATTTACGTCAGAAAGAATTCACTGCTTAATTGTTCAACGTCCGAAACAAATAAAATTATCAACGAAAACAAATCACAGAGTAAAAGACAGATGACAAAATTAATATAGTTTTTCATCAAGTGACGCAAATCTTAAAGGAAATGAAAACAACGAAAATTAAAAGAAAAAACAACAAAAAATGGCCGACCTCAAGAGAAGAAAGTTGCGTATTATCCACCAGAAATCGGTGTTTAAGTTCAGATAAAGTAAGAATACTGTTTTTCTAGGCAAGAAAACCCTCAACACTCAGAAATTAACAAAAATCACACTGTAATATGATCAGATGGATAAACCAAAATTTGTAGATAAAACTGGAAAGTTACAAGAATTTTTGTGATGACGTGTGAAGGGCTACCTGCCAATCTCTGATTGGTCGATGGAAGCCAACAGGCGGAGAGTGAAGGAAAGTGATGACTTGACAATCTGGGCTGAGTGTTAAAAAGCAACAAGACGCAAGGTGAGTGTCTGTTCTTCAAGGCATTTTACTTGGAATAAAATAAATGAGCTCAGAAAAAGAAAAAGCAAGAACGTCTTGTGTTAGTTATTAAAAACTATGAACAGCACAAGACAAGATACCCAAAAAAGATTCCGAAGTATGTTCCAGATTCGAAGAACGGCGATAATGCCACCAGCCCAACAACAAATGCACCAACGGACACAGACAAATCCAGCTCCTCCAATCAAGAATAGAAGAACCAACAATCATATCCATCCAAGAGAATAGTTTAAAAGTAAGATAAGTATAGAATTATTACTATTACAAAAAAACTCCTTTCAATGAACCCTGCTAAACTACAACGCCTCTCCTATGCAGTTTCGGTTATCTTTAATCATACTAAACAAAGTTTTCTAAATATCAAAGACAATAAACACTTCAGCAAATTATACTCGTCATTATTGTTGCATAATCTATATTGTAGCATAGATTATTGACAACACCCTGTAGCGAGAATGCAAAGAGCCCAAGTGGAAAAATACAGACCGTTTGGGAACTTTGACCCCAAAAGGCGGGAATCTTGCTAGTCACGTGAGACTTACTTAGAATTGGGTGATCAGTTTTCAGCCAAAATGTGACGCAGTGCAGACGTGTGACTGCGAGGCTGTGATTCCCACGCGGTGAAATGAGTTAGAAAATGGGCAATGTAGAAATAAAACCTTTGATCAAAGTAATAACAAGACTCGTTAGTTATTACATGACTTTAAAAGAACTTAGAAGCCCAACTAGAACCTAGACGATCACATCATGGCCGATAGAAAGGAGAATGAAGAACAAGCAAGTTACACTACTCTCTATCTATCTGTCTGTCTCTTTCTATGTTGGTCCTCTCTCTCTCTCTCTCTCTCTCTCTCTCTCTCTCTCTCTCTCTCTCTCTCTGTTTGCCTGTCCTACATTTTTGACTCATCAATACGTATGTATGTATATTTGTATGTATATGTCCGGATGAAACTACGAAATTAAACAATTAACGACAAAGTAAATATATAAACACATTAATTATAACCAATTCTTTCTTTTTATGCAAAAATTATGAAGATTTTATTTATATTCGAAGATATTTAAAAATCAAATTATACAAAGAAATAGCATTGAAATTCTACCTAAAAATGTCCAGCACTTATAAATCTCAAAAGTAAACAAATCAATAGACCAGGGAGTTTTCCCCATCCCTCTACCCAGGCAATGCTAGGTAGCCTCTTCTAGTTCTGTATATATTAAAGCGAGTTTCTTGGCGATAGATTATTATTATGAGAATTCAAACCAAATAGAATTATGACTTGATCTAAGATGGCTACCAATATCACATCCTGAAAGGAATCTCCCGCGGATAAAAAAAAATCTATATTTGGTTGAATTTAAAGGAAAATCTTTATTGCTGAAACCGGAATAAATCTACACTGAGAAATTGGATCATTTTGATGACGTATTTGATATATTTTGGGGGTGGTAAATTTAGTAGATTCGGCTTTCGAAAACTCCTGTAGGAAATGGGATGCAATAAACTATAAAAATAAAAATAGGAAGTTTTACATGTGGTCTATTTTGCCATCTGTCACTTTCAGACAAATTTTGAAGAAAATAAGAATGTAATGAATAAAAGATTTTGTCTAAAAATACTATGCATCACCCAAATATTTATCCAAGGAAAATCAAGTATGCGCATCTTTTGTGGGTAATTCCATGTCAAATCATGCAGAAAAATGTAAAATTATCACCCACACCCTTCTATTTTTCTAAAATATTGTCCAAGTGTGGACTATGTTAGAGTAAGACAATCCCCAAAATTTGAACTCCAAATTCCAAAAAATTGGCCGAGTTATGTCGATTTTTTGCTCTTCAAATCTGGGGAGGTGCGCAAAAAATGGTAACTTTTTGTAATCAATTTTTGTCTGTAAAATGAATTCTAGAGCTTCCCTACTCCTAGAAATTGGTTTATAAAAGCTTTTTGGTCCAAGGAATCCAAAAATACTATTTAAAAAGTCATGAAATTAACCAATTTTAAGTTATCAATGATTTCTGATTTTTTCATAGTAAGATCAATAGGTGGGAAAATCGCATTGGGGCACTGCATCATTGGGGTTTCCCTTACTTTAACATAATCCACATTTGGACAAAACTTCAGAAAAATTGAAGGGGGTGGATGACATGGCCTGGGTGATTTAACATGGAATTACCCATGTGTGAGTGTGCATTTTTTATAAACGTATGAGTATATGTACCTATAAATATGCGTCTGTATTTTAGTAAATGAAGACTTGGGAGCTGACCTTTTGTGTCTTTTCATCTATGTTGTTATAAAGTACTATTGCGATTGCGATTAAAATAATAAGACATTTCAAAATCGGCATTACTATAAATATAATGGCAATAAGCATTTTAATCTTAAGAACTGTTATTTAGAATATAAAGGGACCGGTTTAGTTCAGTCGGTAGAGCACCCGCCTTGGAATCGCTAGGTTCTGAGTTCGATACCGGTCCCCGCCAGCGTATGAGTAGCACAGATTGGGTAATCTGATCTGTGCAGTAAAATGAGAAGCTGATGGTAGGTTTAGCGCTCCAAATCAGTAAAATAGTCTCCCCGGTCTAGCGCTAGTGAAAAGGGGATAGACTTCCTCGCTATACCGCTGATACCGACAATAGGCCACTCCGCGAACTTATAATTTTTATTTAGAATATAGTGGAGACACGATATTCCGTTTAAAAATTGAGCTTGTGTCGCATCCTACTCGTGGCGAAGTTGTTGGGTAAATACATATTCTTCACACTGATTTGCTTTGAAAAGGGATGAATCTATCTATTCTTCTTCTAGCTTTGAATGGTATAGTAGGGTAAACAGCAGGCAACCAGTCTAGGAGACGGACACCTCTGCTTTCAAAACTGCAGTAGCTAACTCCACTAATAGCCATTCTGATCCAGTTGGAAAAAGAAAGGGTGTTGATCATGGGTTGGAGATAATATGACCGTCAAAGAAAAAGACAAATGAATGCAATCATGACAGAAAGGAATGTGTCTGTCAGGACAATCAGAATAGTCAGAGCACTACCATTTCTATCTGTTGATATCTATCTATCTATCTAAGTCCATTCATATCTAGCCAGCTATATAAATCCGTTCATATGTATCTATCTACCAATTTGTCTGTTGATATCTATCTATCCATCTATCTATGTATCTATCTATCTATCTCTATCAAATATTATATATATATATATATATATATATATATATATATATATGTATGTATATAATATAATAAGATAAATATATAAAGGTTTTACATATCTATATATTAGGTGACAAAGGAACATTCACGACCATATTGGTTTCATGCGATGCAATCATCAGGTGAAGATGTTTCAAATGCAAGGAAAATCGGAAAAAAATTCAAAAAATTTCAGAAAATTCAATAGACATAGGATGCGTATGATTGGATAAAATGATGTGCGTATATATTGATAAAGGAACATTCACGACCATATTTGACAAAGGAACATTCATGAATGTTCCTTTGTCACCTAATAAATAGATATGTAAAACCTTTATATATTTATCTTATTATATTATATAACAGCTCTATTTTATATTGAGCACTCTACCAATAATACTGCCTTTGGTACGCCATTCCAGCAAAAGCTGAAACAGTGACCATCTCACACACTATATATATATATATATATATATATATATATATATATATATATATATTAGTCTGGGATATGTAAATTGTAAGACATTGATGATTCTCAATTAAACTAGATTCTATTCGAGTAATGTATAATTTTATATCAGGTGATTAGTATTCAGTTGTATCAAGTAATCTACACTGAGCATCAGAGTGTTGGTAGGTGGTTTATATGTAGGTTTGGAGAGTTCTACTATGTACTTGCATCAGTTTTAAAATTGAAAACTTTATAAATCATTTAGAAAAAAAACATATGAAAGTTCAACTCTTGTAGTTTTATTTTTTATGTACATTTTGACATCTAAACAAGACTGTCATCTTTGTTCTTACATTTTAAATCTGTTGCAAGACTTTATAGACACCCTGTATATATATATATATATATAATATATATATATATGTGTGTGTGTGTGTGTATATATATATATATATTATATATATATATATATATGTGTGTGTGTGTGTGTGTGTGTGTGTGTGTATATAATATATATATATATATATTACTGCACATATGTATACGACATTACCTTACTTATATATATATATATATATATATATATATATATATATATATATATATATATATATATATAAATTGTTTAGGATGTATTTCAGCTGTTAAACAATTTTGATAACCACTTTACATTTTTATATATATATATATATATATATATATATATATATATATATATATATATATATAGAGAGAGAGAGAGAGAGAGAGAGAGAGATAGATACAGATATATATATGTGTGAGGGTGTGTGTGTGTGTGTGTGTGTGGTAAAATTCATGTGTACATGTATTTGGGTCCATACATATATATATTATTGTGTGTGTGTGTGTGTGTGTGTGGTGGGGAGATAAATTTAAAGAACAAAACTGTTTTTTACATTGTTTCATGTAAGATTGTCTCTTTTCATGTAATGTATGCCTGTTTATCCAAGCAGAAGTGTCGACAGAATGACTATACATCCTCAAAAGTGCTGATAGCAGGTGCTATACAAACGTTCCGGAAATTTCAACAGAACGTGCAAACTGAATGTAGTGCATACTTTGTTTTATCTAAATAAAAAAAAATTCTCAGGGATGTAAGTATTTATGGGAGATACTGTATATTCATGGTGTCTACTTCGAATGTGACGGTGGGAAATAGATGCTAAGGTAAGTGTTTTTGGTCTATCTTGTTTTTGTTTCTGTTTTTTTTTTTTTTTGTCTGTGGGTTGTTTATTTGTTTCTTTATTTTATTGTTGTTTTTTGGGCGGGGTTGTGCTTTTATTGTTTTGTTGTGTTTTTATTTTATTTTTTATTCATTTATTTATTTATTCATTTATTTTTTGTCTCTGGGGTATACTGTTATTGTTTTGTTTTTGTTTTTTTATTATTGGGACGAATTTTGTTTTTTTACTAGGATGAGTCAAAAGTTTCGCAATATTTTGGTAACATGTGGCACAATTTGACAGCTCCAGATACTTTTGCCCCCGAAGTTGTAAAGGTAACGAAACACACTGGTCTTGTAACGTGGCTGTGCTTATTTGCAATGGAGTGATGATGTGTCATATAAAAATAATTGTTGTATACTTATCCCATTTCTGAGCTACTTGGAGAAGCTCGAATCTGGCTGTTGGATCTGATGCTGAGTGGGCTGGACATTTTTTGATGTTTTGAGTCTGGAAATAACTTGGGGTTGCTGGTGGACATCTTGCCTTGTGCCACTTATAGGTTTTAGTAATAACAGAAGACGAAACTTTTTTTCCGTGAGATTTTTATTTTTACCCAAGTAAAACTGCCCTGAGTGAGAGACACTTCTCACCCAGTCACCGATCTGTTCCAAACTGACTCCACACTCTTACCTCTCACTCCTACTCTTCCACACTTCGCCACGTGACACGTCTCGACCAATAAGAAAATGGCATGTCGCGTTATTTTCCATGCTAATTTGCACGTAACTCTCTCTCTCTCTCTCTCTCTCTCTCTCTCTCTCTCTCTCTCTCTCTCTCTCTCTCTCTCTCTCTCTCTCTCTCTCTCGTTACATTCTATGCGATGTCAAGTTTTCCTGATACTCTCCGAGTGCTACAAAGTGAATTCCTCTCTTTGGCTAGGAACACGGCCTCAGAATCCACGGTTTTAGGCCAACCTGACCTTGTCTGATCGTTAAGGTTCTTACAACCGAACACAATTTCTTGAACCATCTGAATTATTCCACTTTTTATTACTTAGCTGGGGTTTAAAAATAAATAAACATTGAAAAGCAATTATTGCTTGTGCATTTTCAAGTTTATTGCCTCCAGATGTTCGAAAAGAGAAGAAGAAGAAGAAGAAGAAGAAGAAGAAGAAAGAAGAAGAAGAAGAAGAAGAAGAAGAAGAAGAAATGTTTGAAAATTAATCTGGCTTGTCTCATAAATATTACCAACGATGCAGAAAGATATCTAACGGAAACAAAGAGGAAGAATCATAAACTTTAAAAAATAGAAATAGTTGTTATGTAATGCCCCCCCCCATCACCACTATCACCACCAATAACATCACCACTGATAACAACAACATCAATACAACCACCACCAACAACAACACAAATACCAACAACAACAAACAACATCAGCAGCAACAATAATAACAACGGCACTAATACCACCACCAGCAATAGCAACAACACTGATATCACTATCAACAACAACAATGCAACCAATGACGTCACCAACAACAACAACAATAATACCAAGCGGAAATATGGAGGCGATGATGAACAAAAGAGGTTAAAGGTCAACCCGATTGAAACAAACGATGGGAAAGTTTGCGTTTGGAGTTGGGGGTTGTTTTTTTTTTGGTGGGGGGTCACAATCGCAGTGCAAGCAAGCAACAAAATATATCTGTTGGGAGCGGGTTAACGTCAATTAGAAGCCCCTCAAAGGGTAATGGCTTCGGTGGAGACTTTTAAAAGATTCAAATACCCAGTTCTTCTCTATGAGGAACAGTTTGGAAACTCGCTGAGATGACCGGCATGTATTAATAAACCATTAATAGACGTGTGAACCAAACGGCGAATGCATGTTTGTCTATTTCTTTCATCGCCTGGGATCAAGTGACAACCACTTTGTGAGAAACCTACTATGCTACAGCATAAAAAATTTAAAATATAGTTTAAATCACTCCATTCCTTTTTTAATGTTCGTCTCTTTGAAGTTAAATGATATTCTCTTTCATCTATGCGCTAGGTTTTTCTTTTTCATAAATTTAATTAACCTGCTACTTTAAAATGCAGCCATATTGAAATAAATGGAATATTCAAGTGTTCAGATTTATGTTCAAGTTGGTATCTATGCGCATGTCTATGCGCATGTGCAAAGGCACTGATTTATTTAACTGGGTCTATACAAGGATGCAAATCTGGTTTTAGATAGCTATATCTTTGTAAAAAGAAAATACGATGATAGTTGGCTGCGGAATTATTCTTGAAGACAAAAACGAAGAAAAAATGCGGCAATGAACGCAAATATTATTCGCCAAAAAATAAAACTAGTTTTTAATTTGTAAACAATATTTTTCTATTTGTTTTTTAAGCTTGTTCCGCATTATGAATAACTAGCAGGACCTGTGGATATACAACAGTATGATGATAATTTAATTATTACGTTTGATATGTTTACTTGAGAGCTATTACCAAATAGTTCAATATATGTAAAAAGTATGATAATCTTGATTTAAATCTCTCTCACCCTATTTTTCTTTCTTTCCTTCTTTTCATATTTTAATTGGGTTCGATTAAAACAGATTAGCGTTATCGCTTCCGCGCGCTCGCCCCCTTTCTCTATCTTTCCCGTACTCTTTTTCTTTATTTATTTCTTGTTATAGTTCTTCTGTGGGGCATGTCCTTTTTCTTCCCTTTATTTCTTTATGATAAAACGAAATGGTCCATTATTTAGCTGAGGTTACGACAACATAAGAATTCGGTGGATAAGCAACACCATATAATCAGTATTAATATTTTGGCATTTCACCTTGGAGGATTTGGACAGTCTCATTTTTAACCAGAGGGTGTCGCAAGATGATAGATCACATCTACATCACCCATCATCATTTACTAGAGGGCACAGAATCCCAATATGCACTACATACCAAGAGAGATTTACAGTGAAACATATACTGCTAGAGTGTGTAGACTTTGATCCAGTGCGAACAAAATACTACCAAGTAAGTAATTGAAAAAAACTTTTCACGAAAATAATACCAGCCAAGATTTAATAATAGTTCATATATATATATATATATATATATATATATATATATATATATATATATATATATATATATATCAAACAAATTTGATTAAACAAAATAAACACATAAACTAAAGAAAGATAAGAACCTAAAGTATTTGGTCTACCAATAATGGCTCCTTCGGAGAAATCATTAACGCCTTTCAAGATTGAAAGATCAAAAGAAGCTTGAAAAAAGAGTAAAAACTTTAATATAACGATTCTGGTTTGTTTAAACAAATTTGATTGAATGTAAAGAAGCTGCCCAAACACACCTATTTCATATATATATATATATATATATATATATATATATATATATATACTAAAACAAAGTGACCCGTTGGGTCACCCGTTAAGCTCTCGGTAGATGATTGGGATTAGGAAAAAGAGTAGGATCTGCCAAAATATCATCTGCTTTTCATTTTAAAAAACGAATTAAAATTTATTAAACCGATTATTTAAGGTCAAATTTTTCTCTAAGTCGAAAAAGTAACATAATGAGCATCAGTAAAAAAGCAAAATAATATCACACATGTAATTTATTTTTGATACATTTAAAACGATGTTTTCGGTCAATTTCGATCAAGACGCCTGCCAAGACGCTACTTAAAATCCGTTTTTACAAAATAAATTGTAACTTTTGCGATTGAAAAAAAATTCACACTGGATTTCCAATTAGACACATAACCTAGTTGATAAAGGAGTTAGGTTAAGACAGTTCTAAATGACAGTTATCTCAAGACTGCAGGTTCAATCTTGGTCAGGGGCAGCAGTAACAGAATAATAATTAACATAGCTTAACACCTGTAACCCAGCTATGGTTAGTGGAATGAGAACAGGATACCCCCGTGGGCTGAATAAAGGGTTAGGTTCAACCCTGATGTCCTCTATTACAAGAAGGTTCCTGTGTCCGACAAGAAATACCTGAAGAAGGCCGGAGGGCACATCGACCGAAACGTTGTACAGATAACAATGAAGATGAGGACAATAGTTTGAATAATACAAATAATAGTAATCTTTGCAGAGTTCCATCCTGGCCTCCTGCCTCAAAAACTGCTAGCCGCATACTGCTGAAAAAACAACACCCGCTACGATTGAAGTCGTAGCCAAAGCGGTATCACTTGAAAAAAAAAACAACTTAGGGCGTTTTTCCCGAAAACCCAACCCCGACCCCCCTAGTTAAAATTAAGTTTTATTACAAAATTTGTGGTTCTGTTTTTCCTGGGTCACCCAAATTATTTATTTTCCATTAAACTAACTCTAAACCCCAACCCCAACCCCAGCCCTAAACCCTAACTCTATTTTTACACCGCTTCGGCTACGGACTTCAATCGTAGCTGGTATTTTATTTTCAGCAGTCACTGGCTAGCAGTTTTTGAGACAGGATTCCAGGGCAGAACTCCGTAAATATTACCCAAATAATACTCCAAAAATTATTTGTGTGTGTTTTCTACCAAACTATTGCTACGAATCTATTCAAAACATTTGTCAACATTAAATAACCCACTGAGGTTGATATGCCGTACGACAAAACAAACAGAAAATTGTTCATACAAGGAATGTAAACGAATTTGTAGGAAATGGGCACGATGACCCGAGTTAAATCCTGGACGAGATTGTTTACATTTCACACAGCGTTAATATTATTGGGAAAGGTATTAATCCAACTGTTCTCTCCCAGCTTTGGGTAATTAGTAGGACAGACTGGACTCTTTAACCTTTGTATGGCAACCGGTTTAGGAGAAGGAAAACTCTAAATTCAAACTTTAAAAATCAAACCCTGAAAATTGGCCTTGTGTAACATCCTGTTCGTGGATGCATATTCATGGATATTTTCCTGATATATTTTCATCTGCTGGGTTGTTATGGTAACATGTGAAATGCTCTTCGAAGGTCCGTTGTGTTACTAGAGCAACGTACTTTTAAAAAAAATTAAAATAAGGTAATGCTTTCTGGAAAAAAAAAATTTTAACCGAAAATCGAAAACATCAATCTTTTTTCTTTTTTCTTTCTCTTTCTTTTTTTTTTTTTTTTTTTTTTTTTTTTAGCCGACAACTTTCTATTTCTTTCCCTATTATTGAATAATAAAACCAAACGCATCAAAACTATTCTGCAAACTATCGACACGCCCCACTTTTCTTTCTTTCTTGTTTTTCTTTCTTTCTTTTAGAATTTTTGATAAAAATAACGCAAATTGCTATGGCAACCGAGCTTTCTAAAAATAAACAATATTTAAAAATCCGTTTGTAGCCAACATAACACTATATTCGAAGATCACTGCAATGCAATTTTTTTTTAAAATCAATCTATTCATATATAAATTTTTTTAGTGTTTTTCTTTAAAGAAAATATTTTCTCACATCAATTTAAATATACCTGTAATTTATTTTACAGGTATTACCTAAACTATATCATAATGATCCAGATTTTCTATGTTTAAATGCTCCCGTAAAACAGCAAAAATAGAACATCGTTGCGAGATATTTGTGTGAGCAATTGTGTTAAAATGGTCTTGAGAATAAAGTAGTTTCCCCTTCAATAGGCAACTTAAAATAACTAGCTGAACCTGTGAAAACTCCATGGTTTATTTAATGCATAGGGCCGGTTCAGCTCAGTCGGTAGAGTGTTCGGCAAGGAATCACAAGGTTCTTGGTTCGATACCGGCCCTCGCCAACTCAGCGTATGAGTAGCACAGGCATCTGTATGGTAAAGTGAGGAGCTGATGGTAGGTGTGGCACTCCACCTCAGATGCTAAAATAATCTTCTTGGTCTAGCGCTAGTGAAAAGGGGATAGATTCCCTCGCTGTCTGGCTGATACCGACATTAGGCCGCCCCAACGACTTTACTTTTTACTTATATAAATATATACAGTCATCCACATACACCGTGTTTCAACGTTTCACGTTTCTTCAGTGTGGCTAGACTTATATTCAAACAAGTTTGATTAGACAAAACAGAATCCTTTTTATTTTCAAGTTTTTTTATTCTTTCTTTCAAGTTGCCTAATTATTCTTTTGATCTTACAATTTTGAAAGGCAGTAATGATTTCTCCGAAAGAACCTTAAGTACTTTAGGTTCTTATTCGAACCATTATCAAGGTAGAATGTATATGTATAGCATTATTAAAACTGTTTAATGTATAACTAAACTATTGTTTTGTTTTTATCACCAAGGTGACGCTAAGCAACCATGTCAGATTTAAAACATTTCTATTAGGTGTACCGAAAAGTCCTGTCCCGATTTTTGTTAGGAATAATAATTGAAAGAAATATTACTGAAATATCTTTATTGCTCAACAAAATAGTCACCATCATTAGATATAACCTTTTTCCATCTACTTGGGAGCTTTTTAATCCCTCTTTCAAAATAATTAACATCTTTGGAAGAAATAAAGGAATTCAACTCCGCTTCAACCTCGTGAACATTTATGAATCTTTTTCCACTGATGAAACGCTCTAAAGAACGGAATAAGTGAAAATCTGATGGAACAAGGTCTGACGAGTATGGAGGGTGAGGAAGAACTTCCCAACCTAAGGAATTTATTTTTTCTTGAGTTTGTTTGGCAGAATGGGGTCTAGCGTTAAAAGAAGACTATTGCAGATTTTTGCCCGCATTGCTTTGTTGGCTGGAGAGAGTTCATGAGGAACCCATCTCCCTCTCTATACACCTTTCCAATAATTTTCAGATGCTCCTGAACAGTAGACCATGGTTCATCAAGTCTTTGGGACTACGTTCTGATTGTTTGTCGCATTGTTTGTGGATCTTCTTCCACTGCAGCTTTCAAAAGTTCATCATCCAAAAACGTGGCCTCCTCGATCGAGGCTCATCAGTAAGGTCGAAATTGCCCTCTTTAAATTTCAAAAACCATCTACGGCAGTTTCTAACACTCACACCTTCTGGATAGACAGCCGTTATGTTTTTCACTGCAGTTGTTGGATTGCTACCTTTGTGCAATGGCGCATATGATTCACTTTGACTTTTGTATTCCATGTGCTACAGATATTTTTAAACTATCAACAGCAGTAGATTTATCTAAATGTGAAGTTTAACTGAATATCTGGCATCTGATTAGACCTTGAAACAGCTATCTAGACTTAATCTGGTGTTTCAGTTTGGTTAAAGAAAAGTGGACAGAACTTTCCGGTACCCCTAATATCAACCAAGGTAAACGTATTCAGAATAAATAATAAAGATTGTTATATCTATCAATTTTGAGCATTTTTGGAATATAAATTGTTCTATCTATCAATTTGAAATATTTTAAAATATTATCACTAGTTTCAAGGTTAATTCTATTAATAGTGGGTTGTCTTAATTTTATATACAGAGCTTCAATGATTTTTAATCTTTTGATATTATTGTCAGTATGAAGTATGTTTGTATTATCAGCTAAAATATTTAAATGAAATAGTATTTTTTGTATTATCATCTACGATATTTTTATATATTGTAAGACAATATATATATATATATATATATATATATATATATATATATATATATATATATAATGTTTGCTATACTTATAGATAAAGAGTTCTCTTAATCTAAACTTTTAAATATCTATTGGAATATTTTTCTGTGATTGATATAGAAATAGAAACATTAAATTTCTTCTATGAAATTTCGACAATGGTAAACCCACTTTGATAAATTTACAGATATAAACAATCAGCTTAAATCTAATGAAACAATTTTAATTAATTCGCATGTAAAATCTAATGCAAAATCAACAAGTCCTTTCTGAAATATCGGTGTTACATTAGACAGAAAATTTTATGATTCGATAATTAATTTGATCTTCTTAAATATTTTGAATTTCAAATTTTCAAAATATACAATAAAAATATGAAAAATATTTTTTTAGAATTCAAACAACAGAAAATATTTGAGAACTTGTTAGAAGATATTAATATGTTTAGACTGTCTCTAGCTTCCAACATCTTTAACTGCATCAATATGATAAAAAGGTGCCGATTTAGCTCAGTCGGTAGAACATCCGCCCAGGAATCGCTAAGGTCCCTGGTTCGATAGGGGTACATGCCAACTCAGCGCATGAGTAGCACAATTGGGTAATCTGATTTGTGCTCCACCTCAGCAAAACCCAATGTACCTGATCTAGCGCTAGTGAAAAGGAGATAGACCCCCTCGCTATCCGTCTGATACCCACAATAGGCCACTCCGTCAGCTTTACTTTTACTTTAATATATCTGGTTGTATGTATATTCGTTTTGTTTAGTTTTTTTTTTAATATAGTTAAATTCTATGAATTAAAAAGATAAAACTGTTGTTTGTTAGAATTTTAATACTGTCGTAGTATTTCAGCGAAAGCAGGAACGTGTAGTAGAGAGCGGTTGGCTGGGACATGTGTCGTGTTGAAGTCCGTCAATTAATTAAAGAGCGCCCGCCTTAGCAAGGTCATTTTTTTATAGTTCCTTGTGCCAAAAGAAGGATAGTTTTCGGTACTAATGCAGAATGGCGCGCAAGAGATAGTATCATTAGATTACATATAAAAAGCATTACATTTCACGGAAATACCCGAAACCTTTGAGATGCAAGGATTAGGGTTAGGAAAGGGTTAGTGTTAGTGTTGGGGTTAGTTTTAGGCTATTTCAGGAATTTCCGTAATCTAATACTATTTATACGTAAATGCGATTATAATGATATTATCTCTTGCGTGCTATTCTGCATTTGTGCCACGTTTTCCATTATTTATCAAGTTAGGCTTAGTAAGTAACAATAAACACTTGTAACATTTTATTATTGTATATATGCAGTGAAGGGCAGCAGCACCACATCCTAAAAAGGTGATCTGCCCTGTCGGTGGGGCTTTAAAATACACTGACCGCACCTCTGCACAGGAGTAAAAAAAAAACCTCCCAATGAGGCCACTTGTTTGCCGTGTGTGATGACCCGTGATGCCCATGACATGTAACACTCCACCTAATCTAGGGTCCCCTCCGATAAATCAACTGATCACGTTAAGCACTAGCACCTATATGACTGTCCCAACGCTATTGCCCCTATGGCAGACACAAGCACTTTTTATCATACATGTGCTAGAAGGTGGTGGCTGATGGTCTTAATGTCCTGGTATGATATTAAATTCTATCTAATGACGAAGTTCCAATTCTGGAGCTCTGTGGAGTTTGAAGTACTCCTTCATCACCATTATTCCCAGGACCACTCTGACCCGGAGTAGTAGTACCTGTTAGGGTCCCATCTATGTGTTGAATAGAAAAAATGAGTTTAAAAAGATGTATTTAAAAAGATTAAGTTTAAACAATTTAGTTTGAAAAAAATGTTGAATACCCATTAAAAATTAATAAAAGAAAACATCTTCGGCGTAAAATGCTGTAAAATCCAACCAACAAACCAACCAACCAACTAAAAAGGTGATTCTTTAAACTAAGTCATGGTTTACAATGAAGGGTGTCTTTTCTTTTTGATTTTCTTTTTTCATTTTATTTTCTTATTTTTTATTTGCTGTTTGATCGCCGATTTAGACGTTACAATCTCTTGTTCTTGCATCCAATTTTTTTTTTTGTTGGTTTTTTGTTGTTTTTTTTTCTATTTTTTTTTTTTTTGTTTTGTTTGTTGTTTTCTGCTTTTATTTATTTATCTATTTATTTGATTTATTTTATCTTTTTATTCTTTTCTTTAATCGTTTATTCGCACATCTGCAACTGAAATATTGAAATGAATAAACAAATTAACAGCTAGTGTAAGCCAAGCGCCAAAGAAGAAGAAGAAGAAGAAGAAGAAGAAGAAGAACAACAACAACAACAACAACAACAAAAAAAAAAAAAAAAAAAAGAGCAATAAAGAAACCCAAAATAACCCCCACACGTAAGTGATCTGCACCCCGGATATATTATATAAGCAACAATAAACAACAACAAAGAAATCAGCGATGTTAATGTGTTGCAGTTATATCCAGTTTCAGTTACATCAAAATCGGTTTCGGTTACATCAAAACCAAAGCAAGACATCGAAATGATAAATCATAAAAAGAAAAGCGCACCTGAATATCAGTTAGTGATATACTCATAAAACTGCCAACACTAATTCCAATTTACGACAAGTGCTTACACTCGGTTAAAATTCTACGTTACGAAACAAGGCATGTGTACTTGCTGGTTTGGTACAATGGTTAGATCATCAGATGACAGCAACAAACAACTTATTGACGCCATTGATCAAATGAACTGGCATACGTTCATATATATATATATATATATATATATATATATATATATATATATATATATATGAATACATTATAGTGTTACTTCATTAGGTCACACTTATATATATATCTGGAATTGCACTTTTGACATAACATTCATATACATATATACATATATATATATATATATATATATATATATATATATATATATATATATATATATATATATGCATTATATATATATAATTATATATATATATATATATATATATACAGCTAGGTAACTTGTTGGTTGAGGACGCCATAATAGAGAACAAGGAGGGGTTATATGCTGCAGCACAAGCAGGATTATCCAATAGGTGTCACCCGTTGGCGGAGGGTGAATTTTAATTGCTCGGTGGAGTAGATCGGTTCGAGTTATTGGTGTGGATAACAGGGAATATGTTGGTTTACTCTAACCTCCAATCTTTGATTAGTGCGCCCGATGTTACATATTCATGAACTTACATACAAAATTTGTCTAGAAAGTAATAAGACTGATTTTTTTTCCAGGTTGGCTACCCTAATTGAAACACTTGAACATATGTAAAAATAATAATAATAATAATAAAATCATTCAGTTCATTATTATCTCTCAGAATTCAAGTACAGCTGAGTGATCTTGAATTATTACAAGTGTGTTTGCCTTAAGTCAGGCGTATCACACTCGCACTCACATTTCATAAAATTCCTGAGTGAAAACGGTCGTTTATTTTCATTAGAGCAATGTATTGTTAAGAAATAATCTGTTATCAACGCATTGTTTTCCCCCTTTCCTTTGGGTTACGGAAGGAGGAGACTAACTCAGTCAATAAAAGAGAGGGAGTCTTTCTTTTTGCCTTTTCCTGCTGTCGATCATCATATGGCTATAATTGAAAGTGACAGTCTCACTTGTACTTTTTATTATTTGAACCCGGTCAGTAATATTCGTTTTACCTTTCTTTCTAACAAAAAATATTAGTTATGTATTCAATGGCAGTTAGTTGATAATAAAGAAATTAATAATAGCAATCATGACTAATGTAGAAGAATGATTTAAAGACTTAGTTATCATGTACGACCCTCACGACAGACATATGTTATCCATGCTGCCTTCATGACATATATATGTAATCTCTGAGGCCCTATAGGCCTATTCAGTTTGACGTGCCTGCCTGATCAAGTTTTGTGTCAAACCTGTGTCAATGATTTAATCTGATCTCCATTGTTGATGTTCTGTCTTCTCAGGCAAATCTGTCGCAGAAAATATCTTCTAATTTTGACTAACAACTAAATTTGGTCAAAATTACTACCTATAGCAATAGCATAATCTTTACAGATCACTGCCGTCCCTCACAATCCTACAACCCCACCACCGGAACCTTTCCTCACATGAGCCCTCAAATGACTCATCAAACCCGCTGCAGATCCACAAAGTTTGATGCAAATATGACACAGGAAGGACGTCCTTCGTGTTCTATCAGATGGGTCAGATAATAAAATGTTATGCTTATGCACCACCATGTGTCTCTGAAGACCAGAAGCTGACTTACAGATTTTGTTACAGATTGCACATTTGTTTATTCCTGGAGTTTGAATGAATTGTCCCTGATGAGATTTCCTATGATTGACATATCCAGCCTTAGAAAGCAGAATTCGACCACATGTCTGATATTTCCAACCCTTTATGTTCTCTCCAACATGACAGGTGTATCCCTTTCGAAGTTGACGCTTGAGGTTTACATGCTCAATTCTTTTATACTTACATACATATATTAAACACTTCTCCGAAAACTATTCATTCTTTCCCCATCCTTATCTGAGTCCAGCTATATTATGACCTCTGACTCATACTTGGAACCACCAACTCTTCACATGACCACCTCACCGAACTTTCCCGCTCGATTTAAATTCTAGCCAGTTTTCTTCCAATTCGTCAACCGGTTAACACACATCTCTCTAGTTCTCTTGAAGCATCTACCATCTCTTAATCTTTTTTTTAAACTAAGGTTTGTTCGAAAGACATTAAACTATTATCTGAGGTTAGTTACAAAAGGCATTGAACTCTTCACCTGTTCTTGTTATTTCTTCTTAAATGTACGTATTTGTGTACAATACATAATCTTTATGTTATATTCATTGTCTTCAGTTTTGCCTTTTTGTTTCATTATTTTATGTTTTTTCGCTAACCGCTTGGTTAACTGTCTAACCTCTTCGCATAAGTGAGAAGGCAGAATTGTTGGTATCCATACGTCTACTAGAGACGATGGCGTAGTGTAAAAAAAAAACAAGTGGAACTACGTAGCCTGTGTGGGTTGGTATGGAAAATGTGTTGTCGCCCAAGTAGCAGGTTCCCCTCTCCACACTACCATTGTTGTCCAAAGGAAAGACAAAAAAACATTCAATTTGGCAACGATAGTGTCGCAGTTGCTGGATAGCGCTGATCTCCATAACCCAGTGTTAACTTGTTAAATGTATCTGTCGCATTGTCCATGCAACAGAAAGATTTAAGAAGTTAACACAGGCTTATAAAGACCGGATTCTATCCTTGATACTGGTTTTTGGATCATTAAGAAATTTGCAGAAGATGAACATTCTGTTTTCTTTTTGTTTTTTGTTTGCTTTTTTTTTTTTTTCGGTCAATTCACGAACTGAGAAAAATGTAACAAAAGTGAGGGCTCCTAAGATATCGATGTTTGATATTTAGAATGATTAGTAATGAACATTGCTCAACAAATTTCATTTTTTTAATTTACCTCCTATCACAAAAAACTACTCAAGTAAGACGAACAAAACACACAAGATAATACTGGAGAAGTAAGGACGAATTCATAAGTGACTTTTTCATGTGAACACTTACACATAGACACGCCAGAGTAGCCCTACTAACAAAGGCGTGTATGGCTCAGCTATGTGCGGATATTAGATGTCGTGAGGAGGGCCTGCCAGGAGTGATTACTGATAGGGACGAGTAGCAAGAGAGAGAGAGAGAGAGAGAGAGAGAGTCATTGGGATCAGTGATTTCAGC
>CM042143.1:84590664-84595664 GCA_023376005.1 Doryteuthis pealeii | reverse complement strand
CCAAGTCTTTTAAAGTGAACCAATGCATTTGGTTTTATTATAAGAGAGAGAGAGAGAGAGAGAGAGAGAGAGAGAGAGAGAGAGAAAGAGAGTCAATAATTATTCACACTTTTGGCATAATATTACAATTCTAATACAATACAATAGTAAAAAATATATAATAAAAGTGCAGATATTATTGACTCAACTCAGATTTTCTATTATTTAATTCTGAGAGGATTATCATTATTATTATTATTATTATTATTATTATTATTATTATTATTATTTCACTCCTGATAATTTTTCACACATTGTTATTATTTCATTATGGGTTTTTCACACCAGTATAGAATCTATGAACACTATAACAATGTTATTAACGATGTCTCTATGAAAATCTGCTATTTGCTTCAAAACAGCCCATGTTATAGTATAACATGGACTGTTTTGAGGCAAATCCCAGATTTTCATAGAGACATCTTTAATAGATAAGATTTATTCTATGTAATGATGATTCTGACTATGACTATAGATTAAATACTCATTGATAAACTTACACAAATCCTGGACATAGTTCGGTTAGAGACATCGAATCTCCATTATAGTAAGATAATAGAATCTCCATTATAGTAAGATAATAGAATAATTAAAAATATAACAAAAACGCCGATAATTATTGACTGCTCGTAGTTATTAAATATTTCTTAATACTGGAAAGTGAAAACCGAGAAAAAATGATAGAAGAATGATTAGATTAAGCTAATCTTGACATCAACGAACAATCAAGGATTTGAGATTATTGTTTATGTCAAAGAACAGTGCATGCTTAGTTAATCTGAAAAAGATCTTCGTGGGAATATGGACCCTAAACTAAAATTTACCAAACATGTAGAAATACAAGTAAATAAAGCCAGAAGGATATTAGTATTAATACGTAGGTCATATGAATACATGGATAAGGAAATATTTTTTTTAATTATTCATTGCATTGGTAAGACCTCATTTTGAATTTGCCAATCTGGTTCGAAGCCCAAGATTAATCAAGAACATAAAACTCATCGAAAGAGTACAAAGAAGAGCTACTGTTACATAATCTATGCGGTTGCATAAGATTATTGTCAATCCCCTGTAATTCTGAGGGGATGACCCCTTTCATACCATGGCTGGGTCATTCTATGGAAAATTACAGAAGCCCGCCAAATATGTGAAGTCACGTGGGACCTTTTTCAGAGTCCCCAGTTGGCAGTTAGACGTCAGACAGAGCAGTCGGCCATGACGCTCTGTCTAAAACTGTAACTCTGCATACGCGCGCTATGTTATGTCTGGGTTGGGGATCTACCGAATAAAGAACATTAAAAGAAAATCGAAGTCTTGTGTTTACTAAAAACTAACAATGACACAGGGCTTCTGATAAGGAGAAATCCCTAACAGAAACCAGACCCAAGGTCCCCAAGAAAGTCAACACCAGACGCTAGACCAGACCAAGATGATAGACGATCAGAATAGCAAAGCCGGCCAGAAGAAAAGACGACTAGAAGCAAGAAGTAAGAAAAGGGTATACAACATGTATCGATTGGTACTGTGAAAACATCAGTACGTAACACTACTAAAGTAATGAATGATTTTAAAAAATCTTTCGTATGAAGAAAGACTTATGAAGATTGACTTACCAAATTTGACTTATCGATGAACCAGAGGAGATGTGATTGAAGCCTATAAATATATTCAACAAATTTTAATCTATTGAACATTGTTCAAAAAATCAATACCAGGGGTTATAAATTAAAGCTTTCAGAAAGATTTTGCAAAACAAATGTAAGACAAAGTTATTTTTGTAACAGTGGAAATAAGATAAATGTTTTAAATATACTATATACAGACCAAATATACTACCTGAAAAGATATCATTATTATTACTAGCAAAAGTAATATATAAAATAACTTACATATTTGCGCCTCCTGGGCGCAAGTATGTAAGTTTTAATGTAATAAAATACTATGTAATTTAACATAGTATTTTATTACATTAAAACTTACATACTTGCGCCCAGGAGGCGCAAATATGTAAGAAAGACTAACGAAACTAAATAAGGTCGAATATAAAATATTACACTTATTTTAATGGGGTTTTTTTAAATTTCTACATAAGATTATAAATAGGGTTGTTTTTAATACGTTTGAGAATAACATGATAGTATTAAACATCAGTAACAACAAATAATTATTTATTAAACCCAGTTTTGTTAAAATCATTATGCAAATTATTTCCACCATATATTATCTAAATCTTTATTTCTTAGAGATACATAGCATATATTCCAGGATTTTAAATGCATTAATAAAATGGGCAGATTTGCGGAAAATCTAACTCAGCTTGACTTTAATAGAGACATCGTTGATAAATAAGATGCTAATTAAGATTAATGACTATTCTATAATCAATGAGCATATAACTTAAATAACTAAGGCAATCCACATCAGTTGTGGAGTAGTTTCAGTTACAGACTGTCAGTTACATAATCAACAATTTCTAGAGGAAATGCCTGCCTTGAGAATCAGCATTTGTGTTCATGTCTTTTACGCAGTCACGATACCTGCCCCAGACAATTAATATTGTTGATCTTCCCTCGTATTACCACAGAGTAATTCAACTGGAAGCTTTTTTCGATGCTGAACATTTTATGAGGCGAGGCGAGACCTCGGGTGAGGCAGCTCGTCTAATTCTCTTCTCGACAGGGGGTCGACGAGATAGACTGTTTTCTCGTCTCAACCTTTAGAAGGACTTATCAAAACTGATATTCATATTGCATTGTGCACTTGGGTACTTGCACTGATTTTGGCACAGATGCTTTTCTTGTACAATTGGTGTCATGTCACATTTTTTAGCAGCACCGACAGAAGAGATAGATAAAACCAGCTGAGATAGATAGATAGATAGATAGATAGATAGATAGATAAATAGACAGACATATACATGTGAACAGGTTGAGAGATAGAAAGGATATATATATATATATATATATATATATATATATATAGAGAGAGAGAGAGAGAGAGTGAGAGAGAGAGAGAGGGGGGGGGGGCGTGGGGTAATGGATAGGGTCGTTGGAAATACACACACACACACACACACACACATATATATATATGTATCTATACATATATAAAGGGCAGTTGTGTGTATATGTATGTCCGGAGGAAACTTCGAAAATAAAACAATTAACGACAAAGTAAATATATATACACATTAAATATCACCAGGGTTTGGTATTTGAACAAAAATAATAGAGATTTGATTTATATTCGTGAAGATAATTAAAAAATAAAATGTAAATGATAACAGCATGGATTTTTTTTCATTTAATATTTTAGATAGTAAACGTTAACATTTCTTTTCAGAGTAGCTGGATCAATGCAAGGTCTTTTTTTTTTTTTTTTACATAGGGATTTAAATGGGGTATCCCACGAGGATTCAACTCACGATTCAGTAGTAATGGATCTGCGGGAATAACTTAAGAAATCTAGTATATATATATATATATATATATATATATATATATATATATATATAGAAAAACATCACCCATTAGGGCGCCCATTGAGTCCGGGTTTGGATTAGGCAATTTTGTTGAATCGTGAAAACTAATATTTTTTCATTGAGAAAATAATATATGTCGGCTTTCGGTTGAGTATAATTTAAAAATGATTTGTTTTAAGTAGTGATAAAATCTTAAATACTAAAATTAATAAAATTCCATCAAAAAATATTTTTGACATTTTGAATTTTTTTTTCCACATTTCAAAATTTACGAGTATATTTTAATAAGATAAATAGATAGATATGAACAAGATAGATAAACGTGAAAAGATATATATATATATATATATATATATATATATATATATATATATATATATATATATATATATGTGTGTGTGTGTGGTGTGTGTGTGTGTGTGTGTGTACATATATGAAAAGATGTATGCATATATTTAGATAGATATATAGAGATTGAGAGAAAGGGGGGAGAGAGAAAGAGATAGCCGTAAACAGACTGATAGATATGAACAGAAATAGATAATATAGATATATACAAGCTAAGATAGATATGAACAAGCAGTGTTAGATAGATAGATAGATAGATAGATAGATAGATAGATGAGAAGTATATTCTAGAATGATATTGCCGTCTATGCAACACTTGTATAATTTACTTGCCTTTTATCAATTTTCTTGATGGTCGTAACTGGTCATGTGCTGAGCGCCATTATTTTTTACTCGTTTCGGAAACGAATAATGTCGAACGTCACAAGTCGCTCATGGTATTATGAGGAATTCATTGAAATCGGCGGCATTTATTTCTTCTTCTTCTTGTCCTCCTATCTTCGGATTAACTTGCAAAATAAACCGACTCCAGATTGAAATCTTCATCTGTTTAAGTTTATCTCTCTTAAACTTGATTATCTTCTCTTCTTCTTCTTCTTCTTCACCCTCATCTTCCCCCTCCTCATCCTTCTTCTTATTCTTCCTCCTCTTCCTCCTCATACAACTTTTTTTACTTCTAATCACATCCCAATTACACACACGCACATACACACACGCACACACACACACACACATATATATATATATTGCTTACGTTGTTCCTTTCTTCTCCTTCTACTTCTTTTTCTTCTTTTTCTTCCTCCTCCTCTAACTCCCCTTCTTCTAAACACATCCAAATCACACATACATACACACACACACATATAAAAAATATAAAATATAAATATAAAAAAGGAAGCGCGTGGTTTAATGGTTAAAATCATGGGAAATGAACTCGTCGCCCCGAGTTCAAATCCTACATGTGATAATTGCATTTCACTTAGCGATAATACCCTTGGGAAATGTATGAATCCTACTCTCCCTCCAGATATGGATAAACAGTAGGACAGACTGGGCTCTTTAACCTTGGTTAGGCAACCGATCTAGGAGAAGAAAAACTCTGAATTCAAACCTGTTGAACTCCGCTTAAGAA
>CM042143.1:84583164-84588164 GCA_023376005.1 Doryteuthis pealeii | reverse complement strand
TGACATTGTGAGAAATCCTGTTCGTGTGAACAGGTTGGTACGCATATATATATATATATATATATATATATATATATATATATATATATATATATATATATATATATATGCGTACGTCAGTTTGTGGAGAGAGATATACAGGTGGAGGAATACTAGAAATAAACTCGATGAACCAAGTTCACATTTCCTTATGTCACATAATCTATTAATATCCTTGTTAGAGGCGTGAACCCACTTTTCCCTACGTTTTTTGCCATAGTCAGATAAGGTATGGAACCAACTATTCTCCCCACAACTATGGGAAAATAGTAGGGCAAAGTGGGCTCTTTAATCTTGTTATGGCAACCGTACTTGGTTTACAGTTGTAGACCAGGATGGTGAGGGATCGTTTCACTAGCGCACGCACACACGCACGCACAAACATATATATATATATATATATAATATATATAATATATATATATATATAGAGAGAGAGAGAGAGAGAGAGAGAGAGAGAGAGAGAAAGAGAGAGAAAGAGAAAGAGAAAAGAGAGAGAGATTATTAAAAAAAAGAATGGTTTAAAATACGACTCGTTTGAAATATACCGACTATAGTTTCTCGCGAATATATATATATATATATATATATATATATATATATATATATATATATATATATTATATTAACAGATATCATAGGAGGCTGACTGTTTACTTAATCATCTACTAGCTAGAGTACCCGTGATTCACTGCAACAATTTATTCAAGATAGGTTTATGGGGTTACATGATTTTAGTGCGGGATTAGAATTTTGGTCATTTGGTCCATATTATTAACTTCTTTTGTTAAACCCCATTATACGTGTTTTTCTTTCTTGTGGGTTGTCATGCTAAAAAGGAATTTAGGAAAGAAAAGGAAGAGACAAAGATAAAAATTACTTTCAAGTTTCGGACTTTATTTATAGGTTTATGGCTATTTCTTCGACCCAGTCAATAGCGTCTGTTCTCAGCCAAGGTCTGCGTTGGAATAATCCATGGTTCTTTTTGGCGGTAGGAAGGGGACTTTTTTTCTGCGCATGTGCAGAGAGTTCTTTCTATCTAGGAGATTGTTTTGTTTTTGTTTTAGTAATTTTTAATTTCATTTTATTCTAATTCTATTTTAATCCCAACAGGTTTTTAATGTTTAATTATGCCAAAAACAAACAAAAAATAAATAAATAAGTAAATAAATTAAATTAGAAACGACCCTTATTGATTTCAATTTCAGAGTTTTGTAATACAATTGTAAAGTAAGTAAAGTCGTCGGGGTGGCCTAAAGTCGATATCAGCCAAAAAGCGAGAGGGTCTATACCCTTTTCACTAGCACTAGACCAAGGAGATTGTTTTTGGCATCTAAGATGGAGCGCCACACCTACCATCAGCTCCTTACTTTACCGCACATATCCCTGTGCTACTCATACGCTGAGTTGGCGAGGGCCTGCATCGAACCCGGAAGCTTGTGGTTCCTAGCCGAACACTCTACCGACGGAGCTAAACCGGCCAAAAGTTCTTATCTTATATTTATGTGTGTGTATGTGTGGACATTTATATTTATGTTTTCATTAAAATCGATACAAAACTATTTGTTCTAAAATTCTCATTTCGTGTTTGTTTACTCGCGTGTGCACCTGTGTAGGCGGCCTAATTTTCAAAAGCAGTGAAAAGGTTGAAACATTAACGTAAATTGCAAACTGTAACACTTCATTAAAACTTAATAAAATTAAACTAACTTTTTGGCTTTCTTATAAAAATTATCCTGGATCAAATGCTGAATAGGATTGTGTAATCTTTATTGACTCATAATTTTATACCATCATTTTTCGGCTAACTGGAACTAAACTCTTTTCAGTTTGTATTTATTCATATATTACCATTCTAATATGCCACACTTTCCAACCCAAGTCATCCAAGTAAGACGAAGATAGCATACTGGACAATGCAGGAGAACTCATAAGTGACTTCTCCTACCAGTGTTGGCCGACTAGCAAAAACTTATATCCATCAGCTCTGTGGAAAAATATAGAAAAACATGAAATGTTACAAAAGATGAATATTTATTCTGGATGGTAATGTCGACACTACTTTTTTTCTTTTTTTTTTCTTTTTTTTTTTTTTTTTTTGGCAACCTTCTTCTGGACATGTAGTGAAATCTTGTGTTAACGATGTTAAACTCCTGCTTGTCGGGTTATGAGTAGTGTTTGGTTTGGTTTGTTTTGTTTTACGGCATATCAACCTCAGTGGGTCATTTAATGCCGATAAAGTTTTGAAATAAATCAATTCTTAATGGATAATACAATTCTTTTATAAATACATTTTTCTATTTAACCCATAGATGAGACCCTAACAGGTACTACCACTCCGGGTCAGAGTGGACCAGAGAGCAATGGTGATGAAGGGATGCCCCACATTCCCCAAACCTCCAAATCTGGAACCTCACCATCAGATAGAGTTTAACGTCATTCCCAGGACATGTAGACCCGCAGCCACCGCCTTCTAGCACCCATATGATAAAAAGGGGTTGGGACTTGCCATAAGGGCAATAGTGTTGGGACAAAATCATATAAGTGCTAGGGCTTGACGTGACCAGCCGATTGATCGGAGGGGGCCTCTCCGACCGCCCGTCTAGCCCAAGATAGGGCCAAAGTGGAGTATTGCAAATGAGTAGTGTTGGTCGCATATTGGCGAATGGACACTGGATGCTGTGCTGATGACTAACCAAGAGTGAAGACTATAGGGACGGGTGGCGTATTTGAATTCGTCTTGCTGCGTCGATTTCCTACGATGATAACCATTACACAACACGCCTCCTTTTCTATAAGGTGTTATATTTTAAAGTAAGTAGCGAGGCTTTAATTACGACAGTCAATTAACACCCGTATACCCTTGGGTGATGTCATTCACATTCAAACAAGCACATGCATCAAGAGCACTTAGAAGATAGTTTCAAAACCAGATAAAAGCAAATCTGTCATGAACTGACTACCCACATCAATTTCAGGATGAGGTTTATGAGTTCACTTAGGAATCAGACACCGTATTCCTTTTGAATAAAAATAACAGCTACTGAATTACGTCTTCCGATTGTGTAATGTACGACTGAGTAGTAAAAGAAGTTATGGCGCGTGATGTAATGGTTAGAATTGTAGGAAATGAACCCGTCGAACCGAGTTCAAATCCTGGACGAGGCTATTTGAATTTCACGTAGCGCTAATACCCTTGGGAAAGATATGTATCTAACTACTCTCCTTCCAGCTAGGAGTAAATAGTAGGGAACACTGAGATCTTTAACTGACTAGGTAACCAGACTAGGAGAAGGAAAAGTCTGAATTAAAACTTGTTAAACTCCGCTTAAGAAATTGACATATGTGTCATATCTTACTTGCGCAGGGATGTTGGTTAATATATATAAAAGAATGAAGACATGTGTGAATTTCTCTCCGTATTCGCGCGCGCGTGTGTGTGTGTGTATGTGTGTGTATCAGTAGGATTCTTCATCTACCTTTATTTCTACATTTTTTTAATAACGGATAAAAGTCAATTTAAATATGATTTTTTTTAAAGTCTAATCTATACATATATAAAGGGTAGTTGGTGTGTATGTATGAATATATGTATTAATGTCAGGATGAAACTACGAAAATAAAATAATTAACGACAAAGTAAATATATACACATTGAATATCAACGGTTCCTGCTTTTTGTGCAAAAACATGAAGATTTGATTCATATTCAAAGATATTTAAAAATTAATATATATATATATAGAGAGAGAGAAATAGCATTGAAATTCTACTTTAAAATGTCCAGCATTTGTAAATCTCTAAAGTAAACAAATCAATACACCAGGTTTTTTCCCACCCCTCTATCCGGGCAATGCTGGATAGGCGCTTCCAGTTAGATATAATTTAATGTACAAATTGAAATAGATATATAGATATAAACAGGCTGACATAGATAGATAGATAGATAGATAGATAGATAGAACTGCTGAAATGCTTCTTTCTCGACAGGGATTATTGCCAGTACATCTTCATGGCTTCAGCAAATCTCTATCACCATTCAATCACGACTGTCTCTTCTTTCTATGGCAAACGAAGAGAATTGACAATTTTTTCTAAAGTATTTTAAAAAGATCCTTAAAATCTCTGATGTAGCCGGGAGTCATTGCTTACAATAACTGTAAGCTTTACGTAATCGTTGTTTAAATTCAATAGCTTGACTTTTTCTAAAGGCTCTTTCATTTTACAACGGAAAATAATCCTTTTTACAAGTTTTGATCACCGAAATGAAAAACATTCATAAGAAAAATAAAACAGTATAAAAACTCACGACATAGGGTTTGACGTTGTAGATCTTCTTACTCCTTATATATATATATATATATATATATATATATATATATATATAAGGGGGTGTCATAAAAGTATCGAGATTGAAGCTGTATTTACTAAGATAGAAATGAACAATGAATGGAACGTTAATTTTTTTCAGAATACAAGGTGTGCCATAAAAGTGCCGAGTTTGAAGCTGCATTTACCAAGATAGAAATGAACGATGAATGGAACGTTCGTTTTTTTTTTTCAGAACACAGGTTGTATCAAAAACTACAAAAAATCTCGATACTTTTTTTGTATGTGTTGTTGGCATTTTTCCGTCTGCGAAAGACGATGGAGTAATGTCCAAAACTTTATATATATGAATGTATGTGCATATATATACATATAAAAGTAAAGTTCAGAAATTCAAAGAATACAACAATGAGCTTCAAAAAGTTCAACGGTGAGCTGCACGAATGTGGCTTTTTAGTCCAGCTAAAGTCTTGCACATCTTCCCACATTCACAAGTTATTCCAGTAAGCACGGGGTATTTTATTGGTCCATTTCGTCGATGTACAGTTTGGTGACTCATCAGGCCAGCTCTGCTCAGACACGGCCTTCCGCATTGTTCACATATTAGACCGATTTGAAGTCCTTGGTCGTTT
>CM042143.1:84570664-84578164 GCA_023376005.1 Doryteuthis pealeii | reverse complement strand
ATATATATATTATATATAAGTGTTTAATTGGAGTCGTACCTAATTTTGAAAATTAATTAATTAATAATGAATTATATAAATGTATGGCTAAACAATCGAGAAAATCAATCTCTGTATGTACATTTCGGCCTATTAGGCCTCATAGCAGAGCTATAGATAAGACCGCCGTGCGTGATTTGAAACCGGACTGCCAAGCTGACAGGCCGATCCCATAACCCCAACACCAAACGAACTTCTTAGATTTTATGATTGTTTAGAGTAGGTTAACATTCCTCTTAGTGACTTTTATTACACGATGTGGTAAGTTGTATTTGTTTAGAATGGTTTTTGCCGATAATTTTTTGGAGAATAAGTGTTTAATTGGAGTCGTACCTAATTTTGAAATTAATTAATTAATAATGAATTAGGCGGGAATATATTAATGTATGGCTAAACAAATCGAGAAAATATATATATATATATAATATATATATATATATATATATATATATATATATATTATATATATATATATATATATATATATATATATATATATATATATATATATATATATATATATATATATATATATATATATATATATATATATATATATATATATATATATATATATATATATATATATATATATATATATATATATATATATATATATATATATAAGAGGAGGGTGGTTTAATGGTTAAAGCCGTCGGAAATGGACTCGTCGATGCGAGTTCAAATCATGAACGAAGCTGTTTGCACAACGCTAATACCCTTTGGAAAGGTATGCATCCCTCTACTCTCCCACCAGCTATGGATAAAAAGTAGGGTAGACTGGGCTCTTTAACCTTGATTAGGCAACCAGTCTAGAAGGAAAACTCTGAATTCAAACCTGTTCAACTTCGGTTTAGAAATTGACCTTGTGTCACATCCTGTTCGTGCGAAGGGATTGGTATATATATATATATATATATATATATATTATATATATATATAGTCATCCACAGACACGTGTTTCGACTTATCAAGTCTCTTCAGCGTGGCTAGACATTTTGTGAGCTACCTACAACCGGGATAGAACTCCGATCGATTCAGCAGCAGTCGGACAGCTTAACCGCTTGACCATCGTCTCCCACAGAATGCGAAAGGGATTTTAACTGTTTTAATATACACATCTCTATGTATGTAAAGGCCGCCATAGAGTGCTCCATCCCTTTTATAGGAGAGCGTTACGTTTACGCTTTAGTTGGCGGTCATCAGCGAAATCCCCCCCCTAAAGTGCTCAACCCATATTACCCAAAATCGTCAATACATAGAATAAATACTCTCAAAATTTGAGCATGCAACCATAGACTGTCCTAATAATACATTATATATTCATATGTAATTTGTTTTATTTTAATATATATTTAAAGTTCAGAACTAATTTTCCCTTTCAATTTTTTAATATTTTTTACTCCTTTAATAAATTTGATGATTTTACGTACCTATCGTACCGGCTCTGTCAGCCGGGGCTTTAGAATACACCGACTGCACCTCTGCAGAGGGGTAAGATTCCTTAATGGGGCCATCTGTTGGCCGTGGGGGGGGGCGACCCGTGATGCTTAAGGATGGAACCCAATGAGCAACCCATGACACTCCACTTTGGCTCTTACTTGAGCTAGACGGGCGGTCGGAGAGTCCCACTTCAATCAATCGGCTTGTCATGTCAAGACCTAGCACCTATATGATTGCCCAAACCCTATTGCCTTTATGGCAAGCCCCAACCCTTTTTATCATATGGGTGCTAGAAGGCAGTGGCTGTGGGTCTTCATTTCCTGGGAATGACGTTAAACTCTATCTGATGGTGAGGTTCCAGTTTGGTTTGGGGAATGTGAAGCACCCCTTTATCACCATTGCTCCCAGGTCCACTTTGACTGGTAGTACCTGTTAGGATCCCATCTATGGGTTAAATACAAAATTTGTTTACAACAAAAAAATTGAGTCTTTAAAAACTTTGCCGACATTAAATGACCCACTATGGTTGAAATGCCGTAAAACAAACAAACAAACAAACTCATGGTACAAACTCATTGACATTGAATTTTTAACTTCCACCCACTCAAGCAATATATTTCAAAAATTAATTTTTACACCGCCCGGAGGGTGTTTGTTTTGTTTGTTTTTCTTGGGGTTTTTTTTTTTGTTGTTTTTTTTTTTTTTTTTTTTTTTTTTTTTTGGTTTTTTTGTTTGTTTGTTTTGGGGTTGTTTTTTTTTTTGCTAGTAAGAAATAAAAATAAGTATGTAGATATATAAGAATGTGTTTCAATATATACTTGATATTTGCGTAGTGCCCAGGTGTGTATCATACATTTTTGTATTTGCATTTTGCATATATCATTTTAAGTTAAATGTATACACACATTTTCACGCGTTTACATACACATGCTGACTCGTACACAAAGAGACACACAAATACGCACTCGTTTTTTATGTCCATAAAAATACACATACACCCGTACACCCGTACACACTCACACACACGTACGCATACACATTCCCACGCGTTTACATACACACGCTGACTCTTACACAAAGATACACACAAATACGCACACGCCTGTTATTCCATAAAAGACACACAAATACGTACACGCCTGTTACGCCCATAAAATACACGTACACCCGTACACACACGCACGCACACACATTCCAACGCGTTTACATATACACGCTGACTCGTACAAAAGAGACACACAAATACGCACATGCTGGCATACATCGGTACACACACACACAACACACACACACAACACACACACACACAAGAAAACACAGTTAATGCAAGCGCACACGCTCGCACACGTGTACGCACATACATATGGTAATCAGATTAGTGTCGAATTGAACTCTTTGTATTTCTTACCCAATTATATCACCGATTTTTTGGCTTCTTCTTTCGTGCTCACTGCCAGGAAAGATAAGAGCGAGCATATTTACCTGAGGAGGCAAAAGCCTTCTTTGCGCCATCGCTATCTACGCAACGAGGGGATTATTACCCTTATTCGCCAGAATCTTTTCTTTTTCCCGACGTGTTGTAAAGACAGCACAAATAGCACCACCCCAGTTTCATGATTGGTGCCATGCATTGTGTGCAATGTTACACATTCTTTTTTTTTTTGTTCTTTTTATTTTTCTATCGTCGTTCCAAATATTCGGGAGAGGAGAAAAAAAAAGAAAAGAAAAGAAAGAAAAAATAATTGTAAAAAAAAAAAATAATAAATAACGTTAACCAGAATTTTATTCCAGCTTATTTTTAATTATTTTATTGTTTTTTAACATTCTTACCATTTTCACTTTTCTGTCTAAACTATTCTTCTGCAATTGCTCTATCTATCTCTCTCTCTCTCTCTCTTCTCTCTATATATATATATATATATATATATATATATATATATATATATATATATATATATATGTGTGTGTGTGTGTGTGTGTGTGTGTGTGTGTGTGTAAATAGTAGGACAGACCAGGCTCTTTAACCGTGGCTAGGTAACCAGTCTAGAAGGGAAACTCTGACTTCAAACCTATTAAACTCCGCTTAAGAAATTGAGCTTATGTCGCATGCTGCTCGTGCGGAGGAGTTGGTATATATATATATATATATATATATATATATATATATATATATATGTGTGTGTGTGTGTGTGTGTGTGTGTGTGTGTGTGTGTAGAATTAAACAAAAGACACATCTCCTGTTTAACTATTTTATTTTTGATCTTTTCGAGTTTTCTGGACAACTTTTTAATATTTACTATTTAATATTTAATAACCTTAACCACATTGTCACGTCGTCTAACCCTCCATTTAACAGATAATAGCTCCATTTCACAACATCTAAAATTACATTCATGCCCCCACTCTAATTACCGAAATATTCTAATGGAAAATACACACATTCTGCACAAAAAAAATAAACAAAAACTCCAAATACTAGAAGCTCTATACATAAAACAATACAAACCATCCTTAAACAAAATTAATTTCCAATGCAATACACATTTTAAAATGCCTATAACACCTTTCTCATCAATTCTTCTCCTTCCAGCCTCCACATTAATATAATTTTTTTAAAAACTGGAACACATCACCCCTGATGATGGCACTTCGAAGTGCCGAAAGTACTCGGGACTTGAACTTTGGTGGACTTATCCACGAATTCCACCTAAATATTAAAAAGTTGGCCAGAAAACTCGAAAAGATCAAACATAAAATTATTAAACAGGAGATGTGTCTTTTGTTTAATTCTACATGTATAATTGAAAGAATGCTGCCCAAATACACACACACACACACACACATATATATATATATATATATATATATATATATATGGGAGAAATGAGAAGAAATTAAACCGACAGTATGAGGAGAATGGTAGACAAACACAGGATGTTGTAGAAAATGGATGTTTATTGTAGGTAGTGATGTCGACGTTGTAACGTTTCGGTCTGTTAGAACTTCTTCAGGACTTTAGGATAGAGTTCTTGCTTCAATTGTGAACATTTTCTTTCTAGTGAATTAGATACATATAACCCAAACACCTAACACCTGTGGCACTACTATCAGAATGAATTTTGATACACTCTCTATCTGAGAGAAAAGGAAAATCCGCCTCCAACCTCTTCTGACACCATCAACCGACCACCCCTCCCCTTATTCCCGACCTCCTAATTCACTAGAAAGAAAATGTTCACCATTGAAGCAAGAACTCTATTCTAAAGTCCTGAAGAAGTTCTAACAGGCCGAAACGTTACAACGTCGACATCACTACCTACAATAAACATCCATTTTCTACAACATCCCGTGTTTGTCTATCTTTCTCCATATATATATATATATATATATATATATATATATATATTATACGATTAAAATCGAATGGTTTAAAATATACCGACTCAAGTTTCTCGCAAAAGCGCGAATCTTCGCGCTATTGCGAGAAACTTGAGTCGGTATATTTTAAACCATTCGATTTTAATCGTCTATTTAGCTCTTTATATTGAGCACTTTTTAATCGATTTTAGTGAAAAGATCCCGAAGTAAATAAGATTGTATACTTATTTGCTTGGTGGATTTAATTGTACCTGTGGTATATATATATATATATATATATATATATATATATATATATATATATATATATATAAGTTAAGAGAAAGGAAATGAATCCGACGGTATGAGTATAGATAAAAAGGATATGAAAACAACACAATATGCTGTTAAAATGAAAAGATTTTATATCATATTCATAGCTAATATTGAACAATATTTCAATTTATAAAAATCATCTTCAGAGCTTGTTTATACTCCAGACTTATCAATAGTGGAGACGAAAATAACATTATTATTTTCGTCTCCGCTATTGATAAGTCTGGAGTATAAACAAGCTCTGAAGATGATTTTTATAAATCGAAATATTGTTCAATATTAGCTATGAATATGATATAAAATCTTTTCACTTTAACAGCATATTGTATTGTTTTCATATCCTTTTATCTATCTATCTATCTATCTATCTATCTATATATATATATATATATATATATATATATATATATATATATATATATATATATATATATATATATAATCACCCTTTTCTTTATATTTGATATTCTTTCTTTCATTCATTCATTCTCGTCCTTGTGTTCGACTTCTCTTCTGTCTCTGTCTATCCTCATTCCTATCTGTCAGTCTGCCTATCTATCCATCTCATATTTCACCATATTTTCTTTATCTATATCGTTCTATTTCATCTGTCTGGCAATTAATCTCTAGTTGTCTTTTAGCATATATTTATCTCTACCTACCAAATTCTTTCACTATTAATTGGTTACTCATAGTCCCTCTTCCACTTTATCTTGTCACCTATATTTGAAATCTAATCATTCAACTAACTCTTTCTTCTTTTTATTATCACCATTAGCCAGAATATGCACGCTCCGAACGTAAGTATTTAAGTTTTAATGTAATTAAAAATATCAAATTAGAAAGACTAACGAAATTAAATAAGAACGCATATAAAAAGATTACACTTATTTTGATTATATTCTAATTGGTTTCTATATAAAAATCATTCATAGGATTGATTTTAATACAATGGAGAATAAAACAATAATATTAGAGATCAATAATACCAAGTAATTATTTATTAAACCCAGTTTTATTAAAACCAGTTTGCAAATTAACCACACCATATATTATGTAAACGTATTCCTGTAATTTCACTGTGGTCTGCTGGAACATCAGGGTTGATTATTATTATTATTATTATTATTATTATTATTATACTATACTACTACTACTACTACTACTCAGTCGGTAGAGCGTTCGGTTAGAAACCACAAGGTTCCTAGTTCGATACTGGCCCTCACCAACTCAGCGTATGAGTAGCTCAGGGATCTGTGCGGTAAAGTGAGGAGCTAATGGTAGGTGTGGCACTCCAACTCAGACGCAAAAACAATCTCCTTGGTCTAGCGCTAGTGAAAAGGGGATAGGATCCCTCGCTGATTGGCTGATACCGACTTTAGGCCACCCCGACGACGTTACTTACTACTATATTATTATTATTATGACGATCATCATCATCATTATCATCATCACCACTTTTCTTCTTCTTCTTCTTCTTCTTCTTCTTCTTCGATTAGTGTTTCTGTGAGGCAAGAACGACTGCACTTAACATAATGCATCGTTTCGGTTTAAGTCTAACAATCTTCCCGCCATTTCACTTCTTATGCTTTTAACATTTTTATTGATTAACTGACAAAAACACCAATTGTTCATCTAACCCCGGACTGTATTGTTAAATACTTTAAGGTTTTATGATGACATTTTGTCAAGTAAAAAAAAAAAAAAAAACGGGAAAAGTCATATCGCTTTCAAAATCAATTCAGAGTTTCTTCTTCCTTTTCAGAACATAAGCCTACGTGACTATTTATTTTACCAATGCTTTTCAAATAGTTTTCACTCGGGCTTTTTCAAACAGAATGACAATATCACCAAAAATCAAGAATTTGCCTTACCCGTAACATAGGGAACAAAATTTCAGCACCATACACGTATAACTTTATGATTTCGAGAAAAAAATCCTCCCTGTATTCTATATTATTTGGATCTGTTGTCTTCGTCTTTATTTCTATATACACAATGTTTCGGTCGATATGCCCTCCGGCCTTCTTCAGATGGCTCTTGTCAACTCGGGAATCTTCTCTTCGAACTCGGGAGCCTTCATGTCGTAATCAAAGAAGACTAAGCATACGTCACTATTTATTATGCCAACTCTTTAATAAAGGTAGTTTTCTCGTTGAGAAGATTTCCATAATTCAAAGAACTTGGAACCTTCATTATCTATTGCGTCTATGCTATGGATCTATGGATCAAGTATCGTTATTCATATCCCCTTCGTGATCAAATGATATAATTGCTGGACCAAGAACAGTTTCGGAAGTTCACTGGTGAAGCATGTTCAATTTA